>BPLQ01006085.1:0-600000 GCA_021605075.1 Caerostris darwini | reverse complement strand
TTTCAATTTGGATTTACAATTGAATAAATAGATCATTAAGTAAGTAATATCACACAGCTCGGATAAAACTTTCGGAACTTGTGCATAAGTTCCTACATGACAATATAATTAAAATTAAATTTTTTACTTGAAAAAATGCATGAAATAATGTATACATAAATGTATGAACTCACCAATATTTTCAAAATCATTTTTAATTTGCATTGCAAGCTATTTAAATTTTTTATCTTTATAATGCAATTACATAAAAATTTTTAAAATTTATTAATTATTATCTTTTCAATTTTTATTCTTGCAGAATCTATAGAAAGAATACTAAAAATATATTCCTACACAGAATAAAACTTTACAAATGATAATAGTTTATATATATTTATTTTAATGAATTTTTAATTATGGCAAACTTAAAAAATTTATAGAAACATATACATTTTTTACAAGAAACATTGTTTGCATAAAATATAAACAAAATACATGTATGATACAAACAGGATAAATTGATAGTTAAATTTTGATTTAAATTATAAAATAATTTTAAGTAAACAATAAATGTTTTGTTGATGTTTTTTAACAATATTTGTAAAATGGCATTGAATATTTATAATTCACAGTAATAGATCTAATTATCGATTAGTTCCTAACAAGTTTTTAATTAGATAAATTAAAAAATTATTTTAATAATTCCTATATTTGCAAATATAAAGATTACATTTACATTCCTGCAGCAATCCTGATATTTGAGATATCGGGATTGCATCGGATTAATTTTTTATCAATTGAGATTTAAAACTAACATCGTCTTAAAATAAAATTAAATTCATCATATTGTTGTATTATATTATGAACATTAAAACTCATTAACCCTAATTGATTACTGCATAGAGGAAACTGCGATTACTTACCATAAATCGGTTAATTTCCGACAAGATTTAGCTGCGCTTTTAAGATTCAGTGATTTTCTATTGCTACCAGGAGCCATTTTAAAGTAAATATCTCATTAAACCGATGAAATAAATTTGTATTTTGTATAAACTGAACACATAACTGAGTCTACATTAACTACTACACCACCACAACGCATAAGATCTTTAAGTGGCGCCAAATCGTTAACAAAACCCCGCCATGTCGCTGATTGGTCGAAAAAGATCACGTGGAACGGAAAAGAAATTTTCAACGATAATCCCCCAAAATAGGGATAAATTCCTTTCATAAAGATAATTTGTAGGGAAAACGAATAAACTTTTTCTTCAATTACAGATATTTTAAAATTCGTAATTAGATTAGTAATTCGTTGAAAAATTTTATAATTTCAAAATTTTAACAATAATAGATCTAATACAAATAAATTTGGATCATAGTAAGAATAGTAAACCCTAATTTGTTTACTTTTTTTTTTCTTTTAATTTCAATTATTCTTTTTAATAAGATATTTTTTTTTTAAATCTAAGCTTTAAATGATTCCTAAAAATTGAAAGCCTTTTCAGAAGTATTTTCTGAACTGCAGGATATATATATATACAGATATTAAAATCAATATTTGTCATAATTTTTTTTATGTTGCATATATATATATGCAACATAAAAAAATTATGACAAATATTGATTTTAATTCTACCTATCTCCATATTAAGACAAAATACACCATATTTTTAATGTCTATAATAAAACCAAAAATTACTTTTATAGTATTTAAAAATTTGATTATTTTTATCAATTCAAGAAAATTTAAAATAAATAAAACAATCATTACATTGAAATTTATTTAATTTGATTAATTTTTTTAACATTAAGTTAAAATATGGGAAGCAATCATATATCCCAAATATCTTAGAAAATTTTCTTCAAACTGCTAGCACACTTACTAGAAGTTTTCAATGTTATTTGTAATTTATGAATAAAAAAGAAAATTCTATGTCATAATGTAAAATTGTCTAATTCTAAATAATATATTCCCAAATTAAAATTAATGAATTCAATAGAACAAAATACATAAGTTTTTAATTATTTTGAAATATAGGATCATCTAAGGTATTGTTTTTCTTTAAATTGTTAATATTAATTTAATGCACGTAAGATTATCAAATTCTATATATTTCATATATTCTATATCTATCTAATATTTATATATTCCAAATTTTAATATTCTCATTGAAGATAAGAGGTTATTAAAAATTCTAAACATTTTACAAACTTAAACTTATAACAAAAAATTATGCAAATTTAAACTAGAAAAAAAAATATTTTTGCAAAATTTTTTTAAATAATACGAACAAATATTTATCTAACATTAAAAAAACACTGCTGAATTCAAATTCATATTTGTTTTTCTCTTGAATTCAATAGTAAAGTTAATTTTAATGTATAGTATGAAAAAAAAATTTTTTTTTTTCTATAAACCCACAAAGTTGAAAGTTGCCATTTAAAATAACAACAATGCTTATTTGGTACTCAGTTATAGTCAAACAATATAAGGACTTCCTTATACATACAGCCCAATTATATATCAATTCATTTCAAACCATCCATTTCTACATGAAAAATATTATAGAACTCATGGGTAACCTAGCCTAGGATAATGCTAAATTCATGTCTAGTTTATCTGGCAGTGAATGATATATTAAATAATCATATTAAATAAAAAAAATAAGAGTATAATAGAATAAAAGATCTTTAGAATGCATTTGAAATAATATAGATGCATATAAATACTGCACAGCACCACTGGCTTGATCATTTAAAAAAAATGCTCACATTAAATTTTAGTTGCAGAGAAATGGCACGAGATTGAATTTCCATTATCAGTTTAAGAAGGGATCAAATAAATCTTCTAACAATATATTTTAGATAATTTATTAATTCTTTTACAATAATTATAAATGTTGATATAAAAATAATAATAAATATTTTTATATGAGGAAGGAGGGGATAAAATAATGAATTATTTCAATTTTGTCACTGTAAATGAAATGCTAATAGTTTTAAATTTTCTGATATTCTTTCAAGAACATCAGTTATGTTAAGGTTTATCTTATTTTTAGATAAGGGTGATAGGCAATATGTGCACATCCTTAAAAAATTTCATTATTACGTATTATTTAATCATTATTTTTAAATCTTTTTTTTTTTACTATATTAATATTAGAAAAATTTATTGGTCTTTTTGAATAGAATCAAGATATTAGAGATAGAAGCCAATCTTGTTTGAACCAATTTGAACTCTAATCCTTTAATGTATATTGAGCTACTGCACCTTTGAGTAACATTAATTCAACATCAAAGTTGCAATCTTTATTTTAGATAAAATCTCTAATGCCATTATTTCTATGGTAACTTAATCAGGCACTCAATTATAATGAGTATTTATTAAGATTTTCTTAATAAATATATTATTAAATAACTGTCCTAGTCAAACTAAAGCAAAGTTCAACAGGGTCTTGTTTCTTTTTTTTAGGTATAAAAAATTGTTATTTTTAATATAATTTTTATAATATAATAATTATATAATATAATATATATAATAATAATTAAGATGTCAATTTTAATATAATATATAATTAAAATGGAAATTTCATGTATAGTATGTATTAGTAATGTAATATTACTCATTAGTAATGTTACTCATTGCTCATTAGTAATGTAATATAATACTCAAATGTATTAGTGAGATGAAATATTTTTATCATTAACAGAATGGAGATATTTCTATGCAGTATTTGGGATTATTAAAACAGGAGAGGCATACAATGGAATTGTACAAAAAAATTATTATTTATTCCCCAATTATGCTAAAAAATTCAGGTTATTTACAAATTTTTCATAAAAAATCAATATTGAGACAGTTGTTATGAACATATACACAAATACATTTCATACTCTAAATAACTCTATATGTACTACAGTAATCAGTATCGATGATTAATCGTCTAATCTAGAACACAATATAAAAATTAATATAGAAATCTATACTTACTTTATTCCATTGATAATAACATCAACTTCTTCACCAATAAAAAATCTTTCTTTCACAAAATTAAATACATCATCACACATATCATTTAATCTTTTTCTTTGCGTCAATGAAGCAAGATATAATAAAGGTTTTTTTAAGGCTAATGGAAAAGTTTTTAAACTACGGCGAGCTTCTTCTTCTGAAATGGCAGCTTCTTGAAAAGTCAAATTAGATTTTCCAGTAAGAGCACAAGTCCAAACCAAGCTGTTGCACATGATAACACGTTCAAAGAAATCACTATAACAAAAATAAAGCTTATTAACTTACAATTCATTAATATCCAATTATTAAATTTTGTAAAAATTATTATTAAAAGCAATCTTATAGTGGCACGATATATCAAATTATAATAAAAAAGTACATCTAATATCACTGGAACATGTTTTTTAAAAAGTGTTTTTCAATTTTTAATAATATTTTCCATGTGGGTAATCTTAATTCTTTGGCTTGATTTTGCAAATCTATAAAACTAGCTGTTAAAATTGATATTCAGTAAGTCGACTGATAAAATAATAATTCTCGGCAATCTTTTACTCAGAAACATATAATTATTAAGTAACCGAATGTAATAAAATTTACAACGAATTTGTATGGAAGAATAAAATAGAAATGTCGCAACAATTATCTTCAAAGTTGAAACTAATGAAAATCCATAATTTAAATTTTGGGTATTCAATAGCAACAACCATGCAAAAAAGCTAATAACATGGTTATTAAATTTCAATGAAACAAAAACTGTGAAATTATTTAAATTAAATATTTTTGAAGTAATAAAGAATAAGGACTTTTTCTTTTTCAATAATCAATTCTGTGGTTGTATTTAAAGCAAATAATTAATATAAACAAATGAAAATGTTAGTGTTAATTTTATTTACTTAAATTTAATCTTAGAAAATACAAATGGGTTTTTTTTTCTCTTTATAAATGTTAGTTATCAATATAAATTATTTGATTCATAAAATGAGATTAAAATATATAAAGAGTCAAAATTTTAATCAAAATAAAGCAACTGAGTGTTTTTAAAATAACACAAATTGACAAAATAAAAATAAATTTTTTTTTTTTAATTTGACATTTAAAACATATTAAAACCAAATTTTTTTAATTTTTATATCAGTACAAAAAAATCTGAATTATAACAAATTTTAAAAATGTTACTGAAAAGGATTTTTTAAAAATAATTTCGATTGAAATTAATTCTAACACATAATTATTGCTAAGCCTATTACGTATATTGAGGAAGACAATACAAGGGAAGCGAATTCCGGCAGAAGCATTGTTTGCATCATGTGTTTCTCTATTATTTTTTATTTTAATTTGTTACAACTCATTTTTATGAACATATTTTGGCTAAAATGCCTTAACCCACATAGCGTATTCAAAAATTAATGACGTAGGTCAGTTAGAAGATATGACTTACTCGTAATTTCTGAAGACTTCTTGTGTAGCTTTTAAGTAAAACAATTCTTCATCTGCTTTCAGATCTTGCGGTGGTTTTAGTCTTTTGAATGGCTTCCGATCTTTTAAAGGCATTTTGAAATATGTTCGGAAATGAACTTTAAAAAATAAATTAGCTGATCATCAAGCAAGAAAGTGAAATGGTTGAAACGAAGTTACCATTAACAGTTTTGAGTATGCATCAAAAATCAAAAAAACTATCCAGCCGCAACGATATTATTATTCTTCAAATCAAAATAAATAATCAACTGATGTTAGAAAAATGATGAGAAAAACGAAATAAATGCTTCAATAAATCAATTTTATAATTTGAAATTTCATTTTAATATTTAATAATTAAAATATTTGTAATTCATGCTTTAACAACATTAATAGCTTTCGCGGCAATAGGTTAGACCGTACTCAATGCCAGTTTCTAAACTTCAGTATCTACTCTTGTCCTCATTAAAAGAAGAGTTGAAATGTTTTTTCGAGTATTGAATGATACTTCACTATTTCAAGAACGTTAAAACAAAGCATTGTTTGGAAAAGCTACTAAAGTAATTTTCATTTCCTTCTGCAAAGCTTCTTTTTTAATTACCTTATTTTAACAGGATTTTATTAGTTAATACTTCGCAGAAAATTAAGTTGGAGGAAAACAGTCTTGATTTCAGAATTTGATGGGTTTCCAAAATTTGAAATGTCAAAAAATAGAGCTGAACAGTGTCATAAAGTAATGCTCAAACAGGATATGCCCAATTTTTTGGTCCACAGGTAATATCAAGAGTCATACTTATTGCTCCTCGATGGGCTAAGACCTAATACACCATGTAATAACTATAAACTAACACTATATAAACTAAGATTATTTTTAAAAATGTAATGTTTTTCATCAAAACATGACGCTAAATACGTTTAAAAATGGAAGTTAATTTAAACTTAAAACAACAATAGCTTTTCAATCAAAATTGAATGCGTAATTTGAAATTCCTTTTCAAGTTTTTTTTTTTTTTAATTTTTTATTTGTTCATTCGTTTAATTTAATGTTTCTTTCCTAATTATTTCAAAATTTATTTATAGGTCTTGATGGGCCGGTTTTTATCCACTGGCCCCTGGTTAGAGAAAAAATTAGAATAGTTTGTTCTTTAATTTTCTTACAACAATCTTTGAAACAATTTTATTCAAAAAAAAAAAAAAAAAAAAAAATGTAATTTCTTTTGTATGTAGAATGTTTTTATAGTTTTTAATCTTTGCAATGCATCAAATTAACGAACTATTGTCCTAAAATAGGACATGGAATACGAAATACATCACTAAATTACTAAAAAACAAGTATGATGGTGACAAGTTTGATTTTGGCAGATAGATATAAGTACATGTTTAAAATTAAAATAGTAAACTATTTTTTATTCATATTTGTATTTATCTATAACACTTAAAAAATTCTAGTTTTACTAATTAATATAATTAATGAAATAAAAAAATTATTAAAAAATTTTTTGTGAAACTATAACGTAATTGCAAAGGTCACATGTCAATTTTTATAATAATAAATATTTTTTTACTAATTTATTTCCCATAATGTTCGTATAATCAAAATTTAATCCTTAAAAATGTGTAAAATTAGTGTTTGCATGATTTAAAATCAAAATTTTCTTTTTTAATTTCATATTTGTTGGTATTTTGGTGAAAAAAGGATATTTTTATTATTTTAAACTCGCATAAATTTTTGATAATGTCTGATAGTAATTTAATTACTAAATCAATAACTTTTGCCCTTTTCAGATTATATGAATTTGAAGCAATCCTTTTTTTCTGGGTAGTAACATATTCGCTGACATTTCGATCACTTATGATAAACCAATATAATGAAAAATAATTCGTTTTTCAGCATGTTATTAAAAAATTTGCTACCTTTTAAATTTTCAAACAGAGATATCAATTTTTCTTAATGATAAGAATTATCATTATTATTAGTGCAATTTTACAACAATCTATGTGAAATTTTATTAAATTCAATTAAAACTATTTGAACTTTAATTGAATTTCCTTTTTACATTTCTATTACAATCAATTTACGGTTTAAATTTGAAGATATAAACACTGATTTTTTATCAATTACAAATACATGTTTCTTGTTAAAATAAATTAACATTAAAAGTCGTTAAAACTTTTATGAGCTTTCTTTGTTATAAATGTTTCAGAATATTTGTATAAGATTTCTCTAATTATTTATCCTATTAGCTTCGGTCCCAGAGTGTGATAATTTTAAATTTCCTTAGAAAAAAAAGCAAATGTTAGCAATCATAATATTCTAAAATTGATGACAAAAGTATTTTTTCTTTAACTAGTGGAAGAATAAATAATGTTTCAAAGTAACATACATAATTTCAAGCAAATTCTAATTAAATCAAAATGCACATTCATAAAACACTGTGATAAAAATGACTGTTTATAATGAAATTAAATATACTTAAAATGGAATGTAAGAAATATTTTAATAAGTCCTGTTTTTATAGTAGATATTTAAGATAGTGACCACTAATACTAAGATAAGTTTCACATCGTTAATGCATGGATCTGAAAACAATATAAAAAGTTTTAGGTATGTACTAAGGAAACAGACAGTATATTATTCTTCATATATCTCTAAAAAAAGGATTTCAAACATGACATATCTGATAGTTAGGTAGGTAAGTATGTGTGGTTTTATGGCACATATACCAGTTGTGTCTAAGCTGCATCAAACAATTCGTTATTGAATAACTGATAATTAAATATCTTGACAGAAGGTGTGCCACAAGCACGTAAAAATGAATAAAAGTATCTTTATTTTTTAATTCAATTTATGATATAAACATTAATAAGAATGATATAATCATTCTTATGTCTGAAAGAAATCTGAAAACAGGCTGTAGAAACTTATTTATGAGATTTAATCTTCAATAAAATTCAAATTTGTAATAATTGTCTTTTTTTCAACAGTCTCATCTAACTTTGAATTATCATATTATAGTATCATCGTTTGAAATATAGTAAAGCTTCGGTGCTTTCACCAATTGTTGTTTCTCTTTCTTTACGTCTGTCAACTGGCATAGATTCAATTCCAGATTCAAAGGAAAGTTTAGATGTTTTCTATTACGATTAAGTTTTATTGTTCTTGAATTCTAATTTTAGGCAAATACTTACTTTTTCCAGAATTTTTTTTCCTACCTTTAATGAAGGTTTGAACTGTTCGAGGTCTGCCAAAATGGATTTATAACTGATTTAGATTGTACAGATGTAAAAGCAGTAAATTGTCGTAAAAGCAGTGTTTAGAAGAAGAGCAGTGTTTGATCAGTCAAATGCAATGGTTATATGAATTATGTACATGTAGAGATAGTCGGATTTATATCTCAGTGATATCAGCATAAAAATGCGAGATTTCAATTGAGTTATAAGCTGTCTGGCTTCGAGACATGACAAATTCTGCATTATTTTTAATTCATGGATTTTCTTTTCTTGTTGCTATTTAGGGTAGAGTTTTAAGTTCGAATGATGTGATTTCTCCCAATTAGTACATCTTAACACTGACTTACATTTTATATATGGATGACCAATACTTTCACAATTAAATAACAATTGTTACTACAACAAGATATAGGAGAATATAAATGTTGTTGACGGTTGAAACACCATCGTGGATTCAATTTATATGATGGGAACATTAAGATAACTAACTTTAATATATTTTGGCAGAATTCAATAAAATTTTACATAATGTGTCATTTATAGAATTTTAATGATTACATTCTTTCAGGCTCTAGCTAGTCTTTATAAATTAATTCTTCCACGATTTCACGTAAAATGGCACGTAAAAGTATCGTCTCGAAAAGTACATAACAGCGGGCATTCAAATTTTATTCTAGAGTCCATAAATTGAGCAGCAAGTACAAATGATTTTGAATGAGCTATTGAATTAGTCTGTACTAAAACATTTCCGGATCTAATTTCTTTTAATATTTGTTGAACCACCATCAATAAACTGCAAGCCTTTCTGAATTTTCAACCACAATAGTGTTTGGAATTCATAAAAGGAACCTGGAAAGAATTGAATGAAGCAAATTTGCACATTTATAAAAGAGTAATACTTTATTAAAACACAAAGTATGAAAACAGCATGAAATACGGAAAAAAAAGTTTCTGATCCAGATCGCACTGTTCACAATGGAACCCTTCAAGAGAAAACAGATTTCTGTTTTAGTGCTGATCATTATAAATACGGTCAAAATTAGTCTTTTAGAACAGTGGTGGCCAAGCTAAGATTCGCAGGTCACATACTAACCTACGAAGGTATTTTAATTGACCCACATGTTGATTTTTATAAACTTATTTCAATTCCTTCTATTAGCTCACACTCTCCCTATATATATCTTGTTCAAATTTTCAATCGTTAATAAAATACTTTTTATTCATCCACCTAAGTTCAAATACATTTTTTTGAACTTGCAGTGGGTGACACTTGAAGTTAATACAGTTTTTTCAAATATTAATTCAGTAATTAAATTTAATTAATTAATTTTAGTTTTTTTTTACATTTAAGTTGCATATATCTACCAATAGATGGGCCCAGATAAATTTTAAAAAAATGAATGAAAATTATTTATAAAGGACTTTCTGCAATACAGTGAAAAAAAAGTAGGAATTGACTTTTAAATTTTTTTTTTTTATATATTACCTTTTTTTTACATCACGAAAGAAAGAACAGACAATGAAAAATATTGAAAAATTAAAGTACAAATATCTAATATGGAAGATATATATATATTTCCAAGTAGGCTTTGGGGAACTGATTTTCTATTG
Organism: Caerostris darwini; assembly: GCA_021605075.1. NCBI lineage: Eukaryota > Metazoa > Arthropoda > Arachnida > Araneae > Araneidae > Caerostris > Caerostris darwini. The sequence continues at coordinate 589,712 of BPLQ01006085.1, read as the reverse complement.
CATATGAGTATGTTAATGAGAAAGTTTTTCTAAAATTATTGTATTCTAAATAAAAATATTTTTAATTTGGCCCCTATACTTTTTTGGTGGTTAAAAAAATAAAAACAAATAATAAAAGTTCCAAACCATATTAAACATAAAGGTTTGATAAATATGGTGTAGTTAAAATGATTAAAACGATCATGTGTGTAATTTGTTATGAAAAAGTCACTTCTAGTACATATAGTATAAAAAGACATTTTGTAAAGTTGTATTGAAAACTCTGCTTCTCAATAGACGATGAAAGGAGAGAATATTTTTACAAATTAAAAAAATCCTTCATAAATCAGTGTTTTAAAAACTTTTTGGATTCCCGATTATAACATTATAGCTACTACTTTTCAAATATCCCATTGCATTGCTCATCATGGAAAACCTCTTTCAGAATGGTGGCATAGATGTATGTTCGTGGTTCGGAATCCCCGTTAAACTGTAGGTCCCGGTCTAATTTACCTAAATTGTGCACAAAATAACCGTAGAGCAACAAATAAAATCAAACCAAATCTTTTAAAATAAGAGTTTGTTAAAAAAAAAAAAAAAAAAAAAATCTTTTTTAGAATGTAGTACTATTTTGTTTGAAGATTTAAAAAAAAGACTTTATTATAAAGTGTATAAGTGAGTTACCAACAAATCGCTATACAATTAAAGATCGAGTAATAGAATTAAAAAGAATTTTTTTCTCGAATACAGGATTCAAAAATATACAATTGCTTTAGATGAGAGTAATGATGTAAATTATAATGCAGTTGCAGCTTTTGTTTTATAATAATGTTAGTCAATATAATGAAAGAAGAGCTAATGAAACTAACAATGTTGAAAGGGAAGTATAACGGTCTTGATATGTTTAAAGAATTTGATAAGGCATTTAAAGAAATGGATGTTGATATACAGAAAATCAGTTTTTGTTTTATTCAAGAGTTTAAGCAAAATAATTAGAAATTCTCTGCTTGTCTGCTTGAATTTCTTTACATAATACACCAGCATGTTCTATTTGTGAAACAAGGTTTAAAATTTTTTTTTAATATATGTCAATTGTAATTAAAGTCACATCTTATTACAAGTCATCAGAGACATTAATAAACGAGAATTTGCACAATTAGTAGAGGAAATTATGTACCAATATTCTTGGATTTTGAATTACAATAATCTTTTATTTATTTTGCCTTAGTTGAAGTCAAGTTCTTAATCGGTTTATCAATTTTTTAGAAGAAATAAAGCTCTTTTTCAATGAAAAACACCAATAGTTATGAAGAATTTTAAAATATAGATTGGTTAAATATTTTAATTTTCTTATGGGACTTCACTCAGCATTTCAGTGAAGTCAATATAGATAAATGGACAAATTTTATGAATGATGTTTGAAAATATTAAAATATTTATGACGAAACTTGAAATTAGAAATAAATGAAAATATAAATCATGAAATAGAACGAAAATCATGAAATATTTTATGCAATTAAAAACAGAATTTTCAAAGCATAGTAATATTTTAAGAAAATTAAATCATTTGTTCATTCTATATTTTTTTTTCTAGGCGATTCAGCTATATCATGAATATGATCGTATCAGGGCTTGTGAATGTTTCTAGCGCGCAACATCTTCAAGGAAGGAGCATCTAAGTGTCTTTTTAATACGTTTTTATTAGTTTCATCTGTATGTTTGTATGTAACTGACTCTTTGGGCTCGATTTTGCCCTACTTTAAGCGATTAGATTTAATTTAAACGTTGTAGACTTATCAAGGACCGACGACACTAAAATATTTTGATAAATTTATTATCTCATCACAATTAGGATCACCAGGATTAGTGATTTTATTTTAACCTATGAAGAGCAATTTAACCCATGTAGAATGAAAGTACCTAAGACATTCAAATCTACGTGAGACAGTGGCACAACGGATAACGCGCCATCCTACGGATTAGGAGATTCCCTTTTCGAATACTGGCTTGCTCGACATATTCGCATTTAACCTTTGTTTTACTCACAATTAAAATATTGTAAGAACTATAGTTCCAGTCCTCCGTACCGGGAACTCATTTAAATATTATAGCTTAAAAACACGCTTTTAGAGTTAATCAAACTAAAAAGTAAAAAATAAATTATAGTTTAAAAACTCTAAAAAACACGTTTTTAGAGTTAAACAAACTAAAAAGTAAAAAATAATTGTTACCATGAGAATAAAATTACTGACGAGAAAATGAATGTCACTGTTCTAAAAGCGTGGGGTGCATTGTATGACATTTTTAAACTAACTCTGTATTTCGGAATGAAACTAGTGAAAAATTATAACGATTGATATCGAGCACCCACGCTTTTAGAACAGTGACATTAATTTTCTTGTCAGTAATTTTATTCTTATGTTAACAATTATTTTTTACTTTTTAATTTGATTAACTCTAAAAGTGTGTTTTTTAGTTTTTTTAAACTGTAATTTATCCTCTCTCATGTTTTGGGACAACCCACCTGCATTTTACTGCAGAACTCTAAGAAATTCACAGACAGACTAAAGAGACAGACTAAAGGCCGTATTTGTAGATCATTTTACCCTATCAGACGTTGCCCGGAGACGTGCACCACGAGGAGGTAGATTTACGTTGCACTCCTAATTATTTAACACAATATTAGGGAATGTTATTCATACTCAATCATTAAAATTATTTAATGCTGTGACGAAATTAATGTAATGTAAGTTGTATTAAGGTAAAATTATTAATTTAAGTAATAGGCTTTCAAAGTGTATTTAAAGTATTTTCTAACAATTTTGATGAATAAGTTTTAAGATAAATAAGAATATGTAACGCATTTCTCTGTTTAATTTGAGTTTCTGATAAAAACTTGTCTTTAAAAAATTATTTATGTTAATTTATCAGTTATTGAAATTTATTTTTTAAACTTTTTTTCTTTTCCTTTTGTTTTTAAAGAATGTATGTTAAAGACTAGTTAGTGTCTGTAATTAATTGATTTCAAAAGATTTAATATTGTCATTATAAAAAGTGTGGAAATTTTTTTTAAATACTGGAAGAATTCGCACATAATATTTGAGATAATTAGAAAAAATTTACAAAAGAAACACGTGACTTTAATAATTACAAAAAATTAAATGACGCTTGTTTTGTTTATTTTTTTAGAGCTCATGAATTTTTTATTAAGAAAAATATATTGTTCGCTAACTATCAATTAAAAGGGAAATAATTATGCACATTCTTGAATTAACTTTAAGTACCATCTTTTCTTATGAACGAATTTGTTTGAGCTGTGTTCTTTGAAATATGCTATTCAGTTACGCATATGAGAAATGTAGAAAAAAAAATGTATACAGAATAACAAAGACTCAACAAAGTTTTTATTCTGCTAGATTTGCTTTCTGAACATTTGAAAACGCGTCAATAAGCATTAAAAGACGAAGATTCATCATTGCGAATATCGTGTATAAAAAATAAAAAAATATATAAAAAAAATCAAGAATTGAAAGAGATGGAAATATTAAAAAAGTTAAATTGAAAATTTTCAAATACATGCAAGTACACTTAAAAAGATAAAGTACAAGAATAAATAAATATATATATAAACCCTGCAAATGTTTTCAGTTGGTAAAGCAGAAAATTGAATTAATTCTGCTATTTTAAATTGGAAAAAAAATTATGAAGTTTAAGAAAAACTCCCAAAGAATATCATCAAAGTAAAATTTTATGGCAGAATAGCATGCAAAGGTCTGATAACGTATAAAAAAAATATTAAAACGACATTATTTTACATGTAAATGGTTTCGTGATTTTTTCAAATTAATTTTAATAAAAAGACTTTTTTTTTTTTCGCAATTTACGGTACATGTATTCTTACATGTAAGTTATAGAAATCACACAATGTATTGGTAAAATGTATTGGACCATATTATATAATATTGAATAAAAAAACTGTAAATTTAAACAAGCATTAACAATTTTGCTTACTATGACAAAATTAAGGTTTTGTAGATTATTGCAATTCAGAAAAAAAAGTGTTTTATTGTGAATTATTATAAAATAAATTAAATGCTGACATTTTTTTTGCATGAAAAGGCTTACATTTGCTACTTTTTGTTCAATACATCTTTTTTATTTTTTCCGATTTTTTCTAATGCTAGTATTGAAATGCTTTTTTGTATATATATAATTTATAAATCTCTTTCTCTAGATTAACAATGGATTTTGTACCAAGGAAAGCATTTGAGAAGAGATTAAATTAATAAATCAAAAATTCTCAACAAATTTGGTTAAAAATCATTAGAAATCATTGTTCAATGGTTATTAACTTGAATTTTAAAATATTTATTTGAAACTTTTTCATAAAAAAAATGTGGGTTTTTCTTTTTAATATCGGAAGTTATGAGAGTGGATTCTTAGAACTAGATTTTTAGTTGAGGAATCCATCTCTAAATTGCGAAGTGCTTAAATACAGCATTCTGCAAGAAAGATTTTTCAAACTGGAAAAAGCTCTTGCGGACAAATTATCATTAGTCACCTCATCTAAAGTTTCTGCTCCTGCTCCAAGGAAGAAAAAACAATCCAAAAAAATTTACAACTACTGCTGTCTCCAAGCGCAACAAGGTTTCCTAAGAAGATATCCAAACTTCCAACCCATTCTATATCTTTCAAGTAGATGACATCGAGTCGGATACCAGAGAACCTTCAAATGGTAAATTTCCAGAATACAATCCAGACAAATCTTTCGATGTCACTACAAGTATCAAATCCATGCAATGAACCACTTCATCATACACTCTTTCTCAATCAGCCTTCAGTGTTAGTGCACACGCTCACAGAAGTGAAATTCGAGCACTTCCCATCAACGGAACCATTGGTAGGACAGCGTAATGAATGTTCATTTACTCCTTTAAATCTTAATAAAACCCGGTACGGATCCGAGTTGACATGTGGGCGAAGATAAAGGCTTCTCCAATAGTATATCGCTATTTCTTATCGCTCCAATAGTACCCTCGACATCAAAATATCTAAAACTTTCAACCCTGGATATACATATTCCCTAAATAATATTTCCAAAGAGCATATTCCCTATTTTATTCAATTTCAACATCTCTACAGCCTTGCAATCCCAGTACCGATGTCTAACTATTACTAACTAGAATAAATTTCAAGAAATTATTTCTGCAATAGCTTCTGAAAAAACAAGAATTAACGTCAGTAACATCGACTCGACACTAAATCACTTCAATTCTGAGATAGTATTATTCATCAATTAATAGCATGATAGTTGCTGGAGTATTATTCATCAATTAATACCTCCAGCAACTATCGTGCTGTGAAGACGGAGCATCACAAGTTCCCAGTAGATATTCGTCAACTAATTAAATCAAGAACAGAATCCGCAATAGGTGTCACTAAACTCCACTACTCTCCTACCATAATAGCATGAATATACTTCAAAACAGAATCAAGAAAGAAATCAACCTTATTAATAAATTTCAGATGGAGAGAATTCCTTTCGGGGACAAATCCCGAGGATAATTCTCTCTATTTCATCAATAGGTATTATACAAAGAAAAAAAAAAAAGAAAAGATTTCTTCTCTACTATGAAAGAGAGGTGTGGTTTTTATCTCTCGGGATAAAGCCTGCGTCTTCGCAGATAATCTTGTACAATCCTTTCTAAAAAATGTGGAATCATAAGAGCAAGGCAACATCGAATTAGCAGAATACAAGATTGGAGAATTTTTTCAAAATACAAACACAATTCCTAATCTCCTTTGTGGTCCAAGTAATGTTATGCTGATAATAAGAATACTCAATATCAAAAAATCCACCGGACAAGACAACATCTCTAACAAATCTCTCCAGTGTGTGCCAATCAAAGCCATTACGAATTTAACAAAAAATGTTCAAAGTGCAAAGGATTTTAATTAATTTTTTTTTTTGTAAAGACTATTTCTTTTTATCTTAATTACTCCTCTTTTGTCATAGAAGATTGGACTCAATTTATTTTCTCTTTTTATTATTATTATTTTTTTTGTATTTTTAACTAATGCTGGAAATTTTAAAACTGAACTTGGTAACTGAAGGTTAGAGGATATTTCATTCCAGGCACTACGTATCTAATACCAACTTTGCACGTGTCGACACCAACGTTGGATTACCAAACCTGCATAACTTGTATACTCATGCGCAAAATAAATTTCTTTATTTTATATAAAATTATGAATTTCAACGATTTTTATAAATAGATTTAAATTTAATTTAGCCATACTTTTTAAATTAGCCATACTAAATTCTCATTGTAAATTCATAATTTCACAAAGTAAATTCGTTTTTATATCGGACAGGTGACTTTTACGGTTACGAAAGTAATTTACGATTATCTATAAGTACGGCATTAAAAAAATTATAATTATCTTTTACAAGGACTTCTTGTATTCATTTTCTGACATTACTTTAACTTAACGGAGAAATTAAGTTTATCAAGTAATAAATGATTACATTGCCTTTTAACAATGAAAAAGAACTATGTAGTTTGGTTATATTTTATTCTATGTAATAGTATTGTTTTGCGAATAATCAATGTAATATCAGAATGTATCGCTGTTATTTTAAAAAATTATAACTTAAAAGTGCTATAAAAAGATAAAAATTGAATAAAAATTGTAATTCAATTGCAACTTTTCTTTTTGAATAAAAAACTGTAATTCAAAAATTGGAAGTATTTTGGAAAAACTATTTAATGCTACTATAATTTTTTTTAAATTAGCCATTTTGAATTAAAGAATGCCTAATTTTTAAGAATCTAATATTTAAAAAACATTATAATATAATGTTAATTCCTAATTCTTCATTCATGCATAGTAAACTTTTTAATTTAGAAAAATTCCGAATTCGATGCATAGTTTTATGAGTTAATTTCGCTTCCAAATTAATAAACTCTTCAAAATTTTATAGGAAGCGCTTACATCATTTTATGATGCATTAATATGTGACATTTGAATATTTATCAGGCAGTAACTTATCTTTAAAATGATATGAGGATTCTTTTAAACACGTTATTATTATTATTATTATTATTATTAACTTAATTTTAATGCGATAAAAGGTTTTCAAAACATTTATTGACATGTATTTTCCTCGCCAGTTTAAAAAGGGTGCATCAAGTTTCACGATAATCAAAGTATATTGAAATTGGTTTTAGCAACGAACTATTAAAAATATTGAAACAAGGACATGTATTAACCTTAATAATTGAGAAGCCATGTGCATGTTAACAAGTTATTGAACCTCAATGTATTTTTCCACAGTGTGAAACCGGAATGCCTGACCCACGAAGGAAAATAACACCTGAAATCCTCGGTAATGAAAAGTTTTTGAAATTTAGTACTTCTTAAACTCATTTTTTGGGCAGTTTTGATGTTTTGTAGAAGGGAGTCAAGTTTTCTCCTTTCTTTTATCAACAGTGTTTCGCGACAAAATACTAACAGACTTGCCTACTCTAAAGTTTACTTGTATTATTGTGAAATTCAGTCATTTGAAGATGCTTTATATTTTGAGCCTTATTTGATTACGGACCGGGACAAGAGCCTAAAATCGGGATTGTATGAGTCCAACCAGGATATATGGCAAGTTTATCTATACAGTGTAATGTGAAGGAGCTCCTATAGATTAAATGAATTATTATTTATATAACTGTCATACATCATTACAATCAAAGACATTATGTTAATAAATAATCTTTTGGAAAAAGACAGTGAACAAGTATAACTAAATCTCTAAAAATTTGTCAGTAATGGTCATTTCAAAATTATTTTCCAAACTTTAAAAATTTTTGGTTATTATTGCGTGCGACGCCATTATTAAAAAAAAAACTTAATTGAAAATAGTAAAGGAAGTACGAAGGAGTGGAGGGAGTACATAAGAACATAGAGAAAATAATAGAAAAAAATTGGGAAAATTATGTATTTATTAATAAATATTTTAAAATTTGTTACCAAAATTAAAAAAAAAAAAAAAAAAAAAAAAAAAAATGTATATTTACCTTTAAAAATTTACTCACAAAACAATACGGCTGAATATTGACTACTCGCATAGATTTAGAGATATTTTAAGGAAAATTTTAGATATTTTAATCCAATATATTTTTCCGATTAGAAAACAGTTGGAAAAATCGGAAATTTTCCAGAAGATCTGAAGGATTGGCATTTATAAGATTGGATTGGCAAGATCCACCCTTGCCCGATGATAGTAGTATTGAATGTAGAAGTTGAATTTGAAAAAAAAAAGTTTTAACACTTTAAGCCCGAGAATCTACGATCAGGATGGTGAGGCATTTTTGAAATTTTGTCATGAAAAAGCATAACCCGCACGATCGTGCTGATGACCCCATGTCTCGGAGGTATAGATTATTTTAATTATTTTTTTAGTCTCACCGGTGTCAATGTCTTCTAAAAATTTTTAAAAAGTAAAATTTAAATATAAAAAAAAATTTAGGTCTTATAGGACCGTAAAATTCGAAGAATATCTTGTTCCGTAGCTAAAGTACTCTTCATCTTTTATTACAGTCTCTTTCTTAAGCTATATTTCAAGCCCAAAACTCAAGCCCAAGTAAAAAGGATCAGTTTTAAGTTAAAAATTTCACAGGTGGTGTGTTGTTTCTCTTACATTCGTTTTTATTTTCAAGAAGGGAAAAAAGGGGCTAATGAATTTAAAATATGTCTGTGAAAAGGGAAAATTAAAGACTATATTAAAATAATTAACTAAGAACTAACTCCATGGCATTACAGCTCATAGTGGGCCAATGGCTACAGGCAGATTTCGAGACAGGAGATAGTTTCTTTCTACAGGGTCATATTAGGCTCAACAATCATATTAGACCGGTAACTACTGTTTAAAGTGGATTCCGAACCACTATAAACATTCGTGACATCGTCGGGATTTAAACTCGAAGCCTGTGGCACCGAGCACCAGAGAGCAAGTCACTCGGCCGTCAGACTCGTTTTAAAATAAAAGACAGATTAATAGAAAGATTTAATTTGTTTATTGATTCTTAAATAAATAATGAATATTTTTATTTTAGATAATGGCTTTTCAATGTTGTTTTTTATCCGATATGAAAATAAAAAGTCCACACATAATAAAATTTTTTTATTACAACTGTTGTAGAGATTTTGAAATAAATAACAGTCAAATTAACCAGCGTTCTCTTTCGTAAAGTTGTCAAGATGTTTTGTTTACTAACATCACCTTTTTTTTTGTATTCTTAACGTTATGTTATCTACATAATAACAATAATTTCCTTCTATCATTTTTGTGCAATTAAAAAATGAAAATATTCCATATAAACGTACAAACAATTACCAATGATTTTTAGAAAACAACACCAAATCTACTTAGTATTATACAATCAACTAAGTGATATACTCTAGCACCACATGGGACTTTAGATCACTCGTTTACAAAATTTTTTTAAGTAATACATCACTTTATAAGGAAAAAAATAAAAATAAATGCTTTAATAATATTGTCTTAATTATAAATCCAAATAATTAAGAATAATTAAAGTTCAATGTGTATGTAGTTTCCCTGAACTTGCAGAGTAGCATTCGTAGAAAACAAAAAGATCTCAAGAATAATTATGTTTTAATTATGAGCATATCCTTCCCTTTCATCATTATAATCAAGAGAGTGAGAAAACAGTACAGTTGGTGGTGATAATATATATTGATGCAAATTGTTATCAAGGATTGTCAGTCACTTCATGATTATGATCTTTCAAATCCATTACCAATCATTGTCCATTATTTTTCTCTTAAGCTAGATGTTACTTTGTAGCTTTCTTTTTTTACAAAATACTATAATGTCTTATGAAACATATAACATTATGCCAACAACATTCGTTCCCTTGCGTACGTAAATAAGTACATTTTTATATTTGCAACAGTGAAAACATTTAATTTCCATTTTTTGTGCAAAATATAAATTTTCCAAAACTGATTCTTTGTTGTTCAAGCGACATTAATAAATTATATATCATCATTATCACGTTATTATTAATAAAAATCAGTAAAGTTGCCATAATATAATTTTTTCATTAACTGACTATCTTTAAATGTGCATTTTTCCAAACTCCAAACATGCAGCTTTCTACATTATGCATTTTCATAAGTTTGGTTTGTATTCCTTCAAGTATTATAACGAATTTATAGTTACGGTTACAGTTATTGTTTCATGATACTGTAAAATATTGATCCTTTCAAGTTTAGTTGACATATATTCAATAGTCATTGTTCTAGTTATTAGCTATTAAGATAACAATTGATAAAATTTCTGTTGTTCTTGAATATTTTCCCTTCAACTGTACTTTAAATCTGATATGCCAGATTATAATCGAAGTTTAAATGAAAATATATCATTTATTTATATCTATTTTCTTTTAAAAACATAGAAACAAATAATAATAATCCCAAAATAAAAAATTGACTGTATTATTATTATTATTATTATTATTATTATTTTTTGTATATTTGCACTTTGCTTATTTTAATTTCAAATGACGATTCTGCATTCCATTCAGACTAAGTTTCAATATTCACCAATTGACATCGATAGGAACAAGATAATATAGGTAAATGCAGGTGGAAAAGGACTTGAGCTTGAAAAAACGTTCTAATTCATTACTGGCACTGTTTTATTTCTTGATTTCAGTTTTAGAATTCCTTGTATTTAAAGATGATTTTAAAATCATTTCATCACTCAACTTAAGTAACAAGCAAATAAATCTAACTTTTATCACTTTCGATAGAAGATTTCATTTAAACCGTTTCACTGTTTAGTATAGATGACATGTAAAGAAGCTTGAACATTGCACTGATTCTTCATGACTAAATGCCACTTTACAAATTTTTTCTTTGCATGACATTCATTGAATCCATTCATATGTAGCATAGTTCCATTCAAAAATGCTGTACTGGCATATTATAGCACCGAACTGGGCCTATTCTGGAAGTTCTTGCTTTCGTCCATTTTGTATGAGTTTTCTGTTCTATTCCTAAATTTTCACATGATGAGTGCGATGAATAAGATCGCGATGAATGTTTCGGTGTGGACATTATTGGCTACCACTGTGCTATCCGCAGAATTTTGAATTCATAGTTAAACGTACCATTCTTTTAAATCTTTTCCACCCTTTTTCTTTTTAGGAGTTTTCTCAGGATGACCTTTACTGATACCATTCACTGGTGGTATAGGTCCATTCAGAAATGCTGGACTGGCCGCGATAGCACCGAACTGGGCACCATACTGGTAATTCTTGCTTTCATCAACTTTGTAGGAACCTTCTGTTCTATTCCTAAGTTTATAAACGATGAGAGCAATTAGTACTATGGCAATGAGTGCTCCAGCAATGACACCGATGACCAAAGCTGTGTTGTCAGCAGAACTTCTAGTTCTCTGAGTAGGTCTCTGGTAATCTTTACCATTTGGTAGCAGTCCTGGTATAGGAACCTCGTACACCACAGCTGGTACCCTGGTAGTTTTCGCGTAAGGAGGTTGATCAGGAGGCAGGTTGCTGTGAGATACGATCACAATGGGCGGAATGGTAGGAATGGAAGACATAGGGCCACGATCAGGGTTGAGGGGATGCATTGTAGGGATAGTGAGCAGGATGTCTTCTGGCCTGCCCGCTTCTCCTTCTGAAATACCAGATCCGATGTCGATGCTACAGTCGTCATCGTCTTCACAGGCCTCACTAGGATTGGGCGGTACTGGATCTTCTGGCGTTGGCGAGACGAATTCAGGCGTGATTAATTCTTCTGAAAAGGAAAGTATTTATAATTATGAATACAATGAATACTGGAAAACTTTTAATAATTAGTTTCCTTATTCAGAAAATAAACATAAAAAATAGTATTAACTTATATTTAATTCGTTTATATCAGTCAAAAATTTTATGAACGATATTAGAAAATAAATATTTAATAGTCATGTTTTAATATCAAATAAAAATCTAAATAATATTTGATTCATAAATATTGTCAAGCCTAATAAGAATTTCATTGAGATGAAACATCAATGTATTAAACACTTGGAAACAAATCACATTGCGAATTTATGGTACAGTAAGCATAAACAATAAAAAGATTTTGAACAATACTAAGAAAATATTTTCGATCTTTTAAGCTAGAAAATTAATTTGCATTGTAAAACTATTTACAGAGGTAAAGATAGTAAGAGACCTTTATTATAAAATTTCTCGTCTCTTTACGATGAATTGAGTGTTTGGTTCTCAAAGATGCTTCTTACTTCTACCTGAGAATGTTATTCTCACATGATCTGTTTGTCTATAATATATTTTAAATATCTCAAAATTCATAATGAGATAACATTAATGGCCTATAGGTTAAAGAAACTTATACTTATAGCTTAAAGGAACTTATGAGAGTGCAAATAATTAATAAGATACAACTAAATTTATTTATAAGGACTATATTATAAATAAATAATAAATTAGAATTGTAAATTAAAATATAAAGAGTATTTTGATTTACTATAAATAAGAAGTAGAGGAGCATTGGTAATAAGTTAATTCATAATTAATCTCTTGGACATGCAATTATTATTTATTGTAGTGGATACTCAGTTGGACTGAAGCTAATAGTGGAACCTAATAATGGGTGTTGTACTCAATTCCTAGGATAATTTGGGACGACCATTAATCTTTTGACTTAAGGTAAAAATGTCATGGTGAATGATATTTTATCAGAAATGTTGAAACGAATTTTATAAGATTCAGTGAACAACTTTCTTATTGAATTCTTTGAGACTAGAAAATCTATTCTATGAAGCATGTCATCATTTCTGAAGAACAAATGAGAGTTTCTTGCAATTCGAATATTTTTTTTTCAAATAATTCAGTTATTAAATTAAATTATGAGATTTGAAATCCAAATCGTATTAAATATTTAATTTGCTATTATTGATATTAAAAATGAATAATCAATCTTAACGAAATAATAGACTCATCTTACGTTTTTCGTTATTAGAAACATCACAGTCGTCTTCATCATCCCAACATCCAGAACCAGCACCAGAGAAAACCATTTCTTCAGTTGGCTCTATTGGATCAACAGTACTAGATTTCTGAAATTTTTTACTTCTTATTATAGACGTAATACAATAATCTACAGTACATTAAGATGATAATTTATGAGTAGGTAAAAAATAAATAAATAGTTCAGGACCAAGATATTGCGGTGATTTCAAACAGCTGTTTTGGAGAAGGAAATATTAACAAAGATAAATAAGTTTCAAAGGTATCCATACTGTTTATTACTTTCTATAAGTATCTTTAATGGGAGTAAATTTAAGAAAATCTGAAATTTTATTTCGATACAAAAAGGTACAAGAATAAATTAACTCACCGTAACATAATATGCATATAACTAGTTTTTTTATTTAATTTACTTAGTAATAATCCAAAATTATCTAAATATTCAATTAAGTTCGTTTAGAAATTGAATAGACAAACATAAAATGATTTATTTTTAATGTTGAAGAATTGTTAGATCACAAAGATAGTGAACTGTTTGATCATTTTATTGATTTCCATAATAAAAGAATTGTAATAGAAAAAAAAAAAGGAACAATTATGAAGGTTCAACGTTTAGATGCATTTGTTTTAAAAAGTCAAGCCAATATAAAGTCAAGATTACAATTAAGTTGATGATTAACTTTGTGCTACGAAATCCCTTAAAAAAATTAATTTTACGAAGATCCATTTTTTTTTCTTATTGTTCACATTGTCATCAATTAAATAATATAAATAAAGCAAGTACTGCTTTTAAAGAAGTTCTTTATAAAAACCGCGAGTTTTTAAACAGCGCAATATTCAGCAGAAAATTTCTGACTGCACATGAAAGAGAATACATTCTTTTAAAATCTGTACTGATAAATTGCCAACACTTATTGATGTATACATTAAAATTTCTTCGAGAATTGGATTGTTTAAAAAATGTTAAATTAATATATATTAGTAGTAATGTGAATTTTGAAAGAAAAGAAATTAATTCGAGTGAAAAAAAATAGGTAGACTTCTGATTTAAAAAAAAAAGAAAATTCTTTGGAAAAAAAATTTGAACAAAGAGAATTTATTCACTGGAAGAATTTAATGTAGAGAGGAATTAAGAGAAGTGTTGTTGTGTTGTGACTAATCCTCAATATCCTGCAGTGCGGGAAGGACATCCCATGAGTGATCTACTCATGTATGGAGGGAAAGGGGGGCAGCTTCTGTTGTGATGGAGCACCCGTAGGTAGAAGTCTGACTTCTGCTTCGTGACGCTCTTACAGTCATATGAGACAGGGACCTACTGCTTAAAGTGGATTCCGAACCACTACAAACATCCAGGGCACAGCCGGGACTCGAACCCGAAACATGTGGTACCGAGCGCCAGAGCGCTAGCCACTCGACCATTCAGGCCCTAAAAGAAGTGTTAGTGGCAATGTCAAGATTTAAATGCTCATTAGGTTTAAAACTGAATAAAAAAATATCAATTTATTCTGCTAAGGTAAATTGTCATCAATTTCATAAGAAGTTATAAAATAAACTAAAGCATAATTTCGAAAATGTAAAGTAATAGAAGAAATTTTTTAAGTTTTATTAAAAAGAATATAGAAAGTTTTACAGTTTTTTTTTTAAAAAGAAAGAGTTTTTCTAAAAAGGTCTTACATTTCTAAAGTAAATAGACTTAACTTATTTTTTTGATAAAAGTATGATCTGTATATTTGACATAATGATCTTCATATTTAGCTAATTTATTTGTAGAATACATCATATTGATCTTGAGAAGGAAAAACCAATGCTTACTGTAAAATAAGATGGTGAAATAATGAACTAAGGATGCTTAGGTAGCCATGATGTAGGAATATTATTTAATCTCTAAACGATTATGAAACATTTTAAGATGAAATTTAAGACAGTTTGCAAAAAAAAAAAAAAAAAAAAAAAAAAAAAAAAAAAGGATTATGTATCAGATAGTTATCGTATTTAATGAATCTAAGTACTCCAATAGAGAAGTTCGGATGTTAATACTCCAATCAGGTGCACAAGTCAACATTTTTCAGACTAAGGGGGTTTCTCATAGGATATTAAAGTGTTATGTTTTAGAATTCCAGGCAATTATAAAGTTTAAGTGGGATTGAAACAGACATCCGACTGGCTTGCGTTCCATAATGTACGATTTTAGCATCCGTTAGAAACTCAAACTACATTTAAAAGGCCAAATGGAATTTTCTGGCCTATATAGCTTACAAGAATTTACATATACCATACAAATTCAAAGGATCCGTTTAAATCGGTAATAATATATAAAAATCAGGCAAAGATAAAATAAATAATAAAGCAACGTAATATAAAGTAATAATCTATAAACAAAAATAATATATAAAAATTTAAACATCTTAATTTCTATATTAAGCCAGCTTAATGAAATTTTGAAAAAAAAAATATTGCTTTATATCTTTTTGAATATTTAGAATGTGCTAAATTAAATTTCCTTCATATTTCAATCGGTATACTCAAAAATGTTTTTTTTTGGCTCCAATTCTTGTATATTTATTTAATCAGATTTCAATTATTAAAACTACTGAAATATCTAAGTACTCCAATAGAGAAGTTCGGATGTTAATACTCCAATCAGGTGCACAAGTCAACATTTTTCAGACTAAGGGGGTTTCTCATAGGATATTAAAGTGTTATGTTTTAGAATTCCAGGCAATTATAAAGTTTAAGTGGGATGGAAACAGACATCCGACTGGCTTGCGTTCCATAATGTGCGATTTTAGCATCCGTTAGAAACTCAAACTACATTTAAAAGGCCAAATGGAATTTTCTGGCCTATATAGCTTACAAGAATTTACATATACCATACAAATTCAAAGGATCCGTTTAAATCGGTAATAATATATAAAAATCAGGCAAAGATAAAATAAGTAATAAAGCAACGTAATATAAAGTAATTATATATAAACAAAAATAATATATAAAAATTTAAACATCTTAATTTCTATATTAAGCCAGCTTAATGAAATTTTGAAAAAAAAAATATTGCTTTATATCTTTTTGAATATTTAGAATGTGCTGAAATTAAATTTCCTTCATATTTCAATCGGTATACTCAAAAATGTTTTTTTTTTGGCTCCAATTCTTGTATATTTATTTAATCAGATTTCAATTATTAAAACTACTGAAATATCTAAGTACTCCAATAGAGAAGTTCGGATGTTAATACTCCAATCAGGTGCACAAGTCAACATTTTTCAGACTAAGGGGTTTCTCATAGGATATTAAAGTGTTATGTTTTAGAATTCCAGGCAATTATAAAGTTTAAGTGGGATGGAAACAGACATCCGACTGGCTTGCGTTCCATAATGTGCGATTTTAGCATCCGTTAGAAACTCAAACTACATTTAAAAGGCCAAATGGAATTTTCTGGCCTATATAGCTTACAAGAATTTACATATACCATACAAATTCAAAGGATCCGTTTAAATCGGTAATAATATATAAAAATCAGGCAAAGATAAAATAAGTAATAAAGCAACGTAATATAAAGTAATTATATATAAACAAAAATAATATATAAAAATTTAAACATCTTAATTTCTATATTAAGCCAGCTTAATGAAATTTTGAAAAAAAAAATATTGCTTTATATCTTTTTGAATATTTAGAATGTGCTGAAATTAAATTTCCTTCATATTTCAATCGGTATACTCAAAAATGTTTTTTTTGTCTCCAATTCTTGTATATTTATTTAATCAGATTTCAATTATTAAAACTACTGAAATATCATAAAAACATGACATTTAAAAAAAATAATAAATAATCCAGAAATAACTCTTCAAATTTATGAAAAATAAATAATTGTTGGATTTGATTTTCAACTAATGCATATGGCAACATTATACATTGTTTACTTTCGCGGGAATTTTAATACTCAAGTCGATTATTTGTTTTACTTAACACATCGTTTTATATCTAATCTAATTCAAAATACCAACTTTTGTTAAACGAAAACGCCCTTTTTTACTGATTATGTCTTTGCGATCAATAGGAATAAACAGAAATGAACATTCATTTAAAAGTCTATTAATGAAGAGTAATGCAGACTTGTTTAGTGTTAATTTTCATTCTAATGCTAATGAGCTATAAAGGGGGATTATGGAATAAGGATATACAATTTAAAACCGATCCGGATTTCAACCGTAATGTTAGCCAATTGATTCAAAGTAAGGGTTATCATGTTGAAGAATACACTGTTTTAACTCAAGATGGATTTCTGCTGTCAATACAACGGATTCCTTTTGGGAAAAATGAACAGTGTAATACAAAACAGGCAAAGAAAGTTGTACTTCTTCAACATGGATTATTATCTGCTTCAAATGATTGGGTCATTAATTTCCCAGCTCAAAGTTTGGGTTTCATTTTAGCAGACAATGGATATGATGTTTGGCTCGGGAACATACGTGGTAACACTTACTCTAAGAAAAATATCTATTTTCCATCAACTGTTCACAAATTTTGGAACTTCAGTTTTTCTGAAATGGCTGACTATGATTTACCTGCAATGATAGATTTTATTTTGACTGCTACAGGACAAAATCAATTGAGTTACATTGGACATTCACAAGGAACAACATCTATGTTTGCTTTATTATCTGAAAACAGTGAATATAATGAAAAATTAAATTTGTTTATTGCTCTAGCTCCAGTAGCTGCTGTTGGGCACATAAAGAGTGCTATTCGTTACATTGCTCCATTTGCAAGAGATCTTAATTTCTTTTTCAATATTATTGGAGTTACAGAATTTTTACCAAGTGGTCCTGTTATGAAAATATTGAGTGAAATCTTTTGTGACTCTGAAATAAAGCCTATTTGTGAAAATATAATTTTTCTTTTCTGTGGCACAGATCATTCTCAGTTAAATGCAACTAGACTTGGAGTTTACATTTCACATACCCCTGCTGGAGCATCAACTAAAAGTATGGTACATTTTGCTCAAATGGTAAATTCAAAAAAGTTTCAAAAATATGACTATGGAAAAAATGGTAATTTAATACGATACAATCAAACAACTCCTCCAGAATATCAGCTTGAAAACATAACAGCAAAAGTTGCTCTTCTTTGGGCAGAAAATGACAAGTTAGCTGATCCTGAGGATGTATATTATCTTGAAGGAAGATTAAAAAACTTGATTTTCAGTAAACCTGTTAATTTAAAACAGTTTAATCATTTGGATTTTGTGTGGGGTATGGATGCAAATGTTTTGGTCTACGAAGATGTGTTGACATTATTAGAGAAACATTCATGATTCATATTTATTTCATAAGTCTTTTAAAGTTTTATTGGTAAAATTCTTTTTTTTTTTTTTTCATTATTTGGGACAATTTTGTCTTCAAGACCTAAAAATAATTTTATTTTTCAAATATTCATGTTTATTACTGATTTTAATATTTATGTGTTTTTGAAAAGATATTTTGTATGTACTTTTCTATAATTGTTAAATTTTATACAATAGATTGCTTTCATTACTGAAATTGCATCTGTCATAGTTTTTATATTTTTAACATAGTATTTAAGAGATTAATAACGTCATAATTTTAGTAATAGTTTTAATAAACTTTTAAAGTCCTTTACACAGTTTTTGTACTTATTTTCATCATTCATTATCAACAAAAGTGTTGTATTATCTAATTACAGAAATAAAATGTTTAAAAATTATTTATCTTAAGTATAAATGATTAAAATTTCAATTGATTGAAAAAAAAAGATCAATTTTCTTAAAAAAAGAAATTTATGTCACTTTTTTGAAGTAATTATCTTTTCATATTTTACAATGAACATATATTTTTCAGAAATATAGTATATTGATAAAATTATATGCAAAATTTTCTGCGGGACCAACACAGCTACAACAAGTTGTTTCTATGCGCATTTCTTATGATAAATCTTTATTATTTCATTTTAATTTACCTTTTAGTGTTAGTATTAGTATTTGTTTTCACATTTTAAAGACTTTTGGGTGTTTTATAAAGAAAAATGGGAAACTTATAAAATTTTATTTAAAATAATGTACTACCTTAATAGCATTATTTAAAATAAGTTCTGATAGTTTTTATTCGAAAACATCTGCAAAAATGTTGAAAATCTTTTCTTGTATATATTTTGTAACATTTTATTCCTAATTTGAGTTTATTAGGAACAATTCTCCAACATTTATAAAACATATGTCTTGTGAATGTTACACATCAACAAATTATATATAAGCAGATGACATTGTTTATTTATATTACTTGTGCTGTTTTAAAAATTAAAACATATTTTATTTACTGTTTACCTGATCATAATATTGCTTCTCATCTGATGATTATGTATGCAAACTCATCCTATTGCATCAAAATTTGAAGAACACCACTCATTTGTCCAGGTTACAAATCAAAAACTGAATGTTCCTATTTATGTTTTTTTTTTTCATTATTATTATATTCATTAATAAAGGGACAAATATTAGCTGTGATCAATCAGTTGAGCTTGTAAGCTACATTCATTAAGAAAAAATATTGTGAATGAAATATTTTATATATAAATTTGTAACAAAAACGGGGTTAAAATAATATTTAAATATGATGCATTTACTAACAATAATTTATAATATTAGTTTCTGCAGATATAATTATTGAAAATCCAGTATGTATATTCAAATTTTTGTAATATAAAAATCATATTAATTATATTTTAATATATATATATATATATATATCATATAAATTATATTTAATGTATTTTATTACATTTATTTTGTATATTATTGGCCAATTTTATTATTTTAAACCATTTTCACTATCATTTATAAAACCTAAAATGTATAAGTATTTTATTATGTTATCAGTGCCAATTTTTTGATTTCTAATATGTGATATATTTATTAATAAATTCACTTAAAAAGGTATTGTAAATAAAAATATTTTTTTTAAACAGAGTGTGTCAAAGAACAAAATTTATAAAATGCATATGATAAATTGACCATATTAGGTAATTGTACTTTCTTTCTGAATATTTAATGTTATTTATTAGATTATTTGTATTCAAAGCTTTTTAACTAAATTATTAGATTAATGTTATATATAATAATTTATTCTGTTAATAATCTTATAGAAATATTATGTTTCATATAACATATTTCTATATATATATAGAAATATGAAAATTTTAGCTATTAAGTAAAGTAATTTGTCGAGTAACAAATTTTAAAAAAATATATAATAGGTTAAATTCCTTTTGTTAAAAACATGTAATTTCTTGTCTTTATCTTTAAAATAAGTTCTTAAACTATTATTTGGGAATTAAAGCATTAATTGATCAAAATTTCATAAAAAAATTATTTTTTTTGGTTTTAGCTAAATTGTTTTGCATTCAGTTTAATATTCATATTGATTATTCATTTTTTGAGATAAAAATTTATTAATCAGTACAATAAAATACTTTTTTTACATTATTAGAATATTTTTAAATTGTTCGTAATTCTTTAGTTTTTTTAAATCGCTTAAAATTTTTTTGCATAATGTTATACGGTTTTTAAAACAAAGATAAAATTTTTTTGAAAAATTGAATGTTTATTTTTGTACAATGAAGTATTTATTTGAAGTTAATGAAACTTTCTCAGATTATGAGATTGAATAAAAGATACTAGTCTAAAATTGTACAAAGAAAATGCTCTTAAATATTTAAATCATATAGTAAAAAAAAGTATTATTGCTGGAGGCAAAAAAAAGTTCATTAATGGAAGTATTTTGTGTAGGCAAAATTTGATAACTTCGTTGCTTAACGGTTTGATACTTGTATAAATTTTGACTCAAAATATATTTTAAAAACCACGCTACATATAATCGTGGCAAACTTTCAACATTAAGTATGCTGAAGAAATAAATATGAAATATTCTGTACTGTTTTGTTATAAGCTGATTGTGGAAAAAAAAGTAGTAAAGAAAATAAAAATTAATTAAATATTTTATTTAACTTTTTCAGAAAGCTGTTTGATTAAAAGGTAAAAATGAGGATAAATCGTTTTGGTGCTTAATAACAACATGAAATGCATGTGTGATTAGAGATGAATGCTTTGTAAATTTGTTTGCTGTTTTCTCTCTCTCTCTCTCTCTATATATATATTTCCATTATTTAGATCTTAAAGCCTTATCTTAAAATAAAGTTAGCTCTTGATAGATAAATTTTGAAATTTATGGTTACATTTCACAATAATTTTTTTTCGCTAGAGTAGTTTATGGCAAATACCATTTAATCTAAATAAATACCCTAATATATAAGATAAAACTTTTTTTTTACACATACTAATTACATGATGAAAATGTTTATTTTTTGTCAAATATTTTAGGGGAAAAAATTATTAATCCTCTTAAATATATATATTTATAGTTGTAACGATGCTTAAAATGATAGTAATGATAATGCTTATTATTTAAAACTGAAAATATATGTTTTGTTTTATGATTTTTAAATTATTTGAATTTCAATTCTGACTTCATCTCAGAGATTTATATATAAAAAAAAATGATACTCTTTAATCCAATTCAAATTATATCTCTTTTATTCAAGTAATTCTCTTTAATTCAAAATAAAATTGATCGTTTTATTCTAAATTCTCACGTAATCTGGATTGAGATACGTATTGCTTATAATTTAAAAATAGTCTGGTGAGAAACAATTGAAATCAAAATAGGTTAAAATAATAGTCTTCAATCTGATTAGATAACTTTTTCTTTATTTGTGTTCCTTGTATAAAACGATTAGTCCATCGTAAGCGATAAGGGGTGAGCATTCCTTTTCGGAGAGGGGGAATAACTGCCCTTCATCTGCGTATTGTTCGAGAGAAAATTATTACCAGACAACCTGCCAATATGAGACGCTTTACAATCGCCTACCGGTCTCCTGCTTTTTGAAAGAAACAGCCGCAAAGAATGATTTGAACACGGCTTTCTCAGCATGTCTGCTGTGCAAGTTATCACTTGGCCACGAATCGGGCAATCATTTTGTTTGAGACAATATTGCTTTCTTAATCATTTCTGCAATTATTTGAAAAAAAAAATAAATAAATAAATAAAGACACCAATATTATGTGCAAAATAATAGTTAAAAATAATTGCTTAATCAGTTAATTATAATTGCTTACTTATAATTCAAATATTGTAATCAGAATGTTCGATGTTTTCGGTAAAAGCTCCCTTTTCATATCTAATATTTGGAAACTACCCTATTTTTATTTTTAGATAAAATACAATATTTATTTTGCTAATCGCCTATTAGCACTGTAGCCATTATCATGGTCGAATATTGAAATTTCGAAAATATTTTTGTTTATTGGATTGAACGTGAATATTGCACAATACGAGATTAAAATTCTAAAGTGAATTTAACAACTAGATGAAACTGAAAATTTTCTCAACAACAACAATAACAAAAAAAGATCCATTTCAGTGTATTTCTGATATGGCTTTTGTTAGTAATGAGATGTGTTCATGATTATTATTAGTTCATGATTCATGATAATTATTTCGACAATACGGTGTATTCGATGCTTGATCGAGTGATAACTCGCTCTTTTAGCATGAAAAAGGATCCACGTTCAAAACGCTGGCGTATACTTTGCAATCTATACGTCCAGAAAAGGGAAGTTCCGATGACTATTGTCACAGAGTGTTTAAGTCTGGCATTGAAGTCAGGCTGCCAGATGACAATTTTTCCTAAACGTTCACCAGAAAGTAATTTTTACCATCATCGCTTATTGGTGAACTAGAAGTGGAGCACATGATCCACAGATATATATACACAGTCCAGTCATATTAATGTGACCACCTGTCAAAAGCCAGAATAACCACCTTTGGCAGAGCGGACCGCTGCTACATTTCTGCATTACGCCAACGATTGAAAGGCTTTCCGATGCCCTAGGACATCCTTTATATACACTCCACTGCAATGTGCTGCCACCTGCCTTTTGTGATTGGTTATTTCACGTTGACGTCGAAAGTAGGTGGTGGTCACATTAATGTGACTGGACTGTGTATACATATAAAAAAAAGGTTTATAGATCAGATTAAAGAAAAGAATATAGAATATATGGTATCACTCAACACGAAATTACCCAGAAAATTTTTTCAAAGCACCATTCCTCACATTATTCCACTTATTAACGATTAAATCTTCGTTTACAGAAACGGAAAACACAAATACTAAACAGCAAAATGGAATACACTCATACCCCATAGTAACTTGTGAAGGAGGGTCAATAAGAACTTACGAAATCGCAGAGATGGCGAACTTAGTCTCAAAGCAAGTTAATTTTCAAACGAGTACCATCTCTCAATAAACTGGTGTCAAAATTTCAGCCATAATGGGTGACTGGTTCTATTTTTCAATTCCTTCTATTAGCTCACACTCTCCCTACATATATATCTTGTTCAAATTTTCAATCGTTCATAAAATACTTTTTATTCATCCACTCAAGTTCCAATACATTTTTTTTTTTAACTTGTAGTGGATGACACTGGATGTTAATACAGTTTTTTCAAATATTAATTCATTCATTAAATTTAATTAGTTAATTTTAGTTTTTTTTTTTTTTTTAGATGTAAGTTGCATGTATCTATCAATAGAGGGCGCCAGATAAACTTTAAAAAATGAATGAGAATTATTTATAAAAAAAACTTTCTGCAATATAGTGAAAAAAAAGTAGGAATTGACTTAACTTTTTTTTTTTTTTTTTTTTTATATTACTTGTTATGAACAACTGAATCAAAATATTGGCAAGGTGTGTGTCGCGTTTGCTCACAACGGGGATTAAAAAAAAAAAAAGGTGGAGAGGGGGGTGGATAATCAATGTTGCTAATAACTTTATTTAACCCTTTTACACTTAACACCATAGAACTCATGCACCTGCATAAAATCTTGATTACAGATGATTAATAAAAATAATTCAGCAAATATTTGAGAATATATTTTATAATTTTTTTACTAAAATTCCCATGTAAATGTCACCTATCAAAAGAAATTTTCGCGATATATTGTTATTCCAGAATGTAACAATTTATACAGATACAGCAGGTGTCGATGTAAATCGTTAAAATTATTCATAAAAATTTTGTCACAAAACAAGATTTTTTATAAAAGGGAGCAGCAGCCAGGGCCGGATTTAGATGAAAAGAGACCCTAGGCAATTCCACTTATGAGGCCCCTTCACCTGCCATCTTTAAGTTTGTAAATTACATGAGAGATATTAAAATACATCATTACTGTGATATATATCAATATGTTAAAGGAAACATGTTGTGATGGGTACTAAACTTAATAAAAAAATGTGGCACAACATTTACAAAGAAACAAAATTCCATAATAAAAATCTTTGCCCATGAAAATAAAATACGCAATAAAAATTATCATATTTTCTATCAAATAACTGAACGTATGAACTATACTTTGCAATCTAGTATATACAAACGAACAGACCCAATGAGTCGAACGCGTTGATCTTAACCAATACATTTTTATGTTTGTTTATTAGTCATATGTGTAGATTTCTCCTTATTTTCGATTCAGTGTTTTAGTGTTTACTGTTTTAGAATAGTGTAATTTTAATAATTGTACTTAATGAATTAATTATAATTAATATTAATTTTAATATTTTTTTTTATAATAGTGTAATTTTAGCAATTTGAATGTAAGTACCTCTTGATCTTGAGGCCCTAGGCCTAGTTAGCCTATAGGAAAATCAGGCCCTGGCAGCAGCAGAGCAGTTTTTAAAACAAGGTAAAATTAGAACGACATTGCACATTTCAGAAATTCATATTTTTGTCACAAAAAAGAAACTAAATACGATTAAAGCTAAAAAAATGGAAATCTGATGTAGAAAACAAGTTTGATAAATTAATGCAACCTTGAGACAATTTGTGTCGTGCTTTACTTAAAAATAGAATATCATTGTTATATTGTCCACTCGTTTTTATTGCCGTATACTATTCCATTTCCTGCACTTTCTGTCCTATATTGCTAACACGAAACTTCAGTGAAATGATATCTTGTTAATTGGCTTATTTAATTAAGAAGAATATGTGAAAACTGCAAAGAAATTTTTCCCAAGAAAATGCACTTATATACTAACACTAAAGTCAAAATTTCATCATTCGAGTAGATAAGGTTAATGCAATCTTTTACAAACTGAAAGTGGATGATGTATGATTATACTATCAGCAACAAGCATAGTTTTAATAGAAAATATGGAGAAAAAAAGATATAAAAAAACATGACATAAGAGGAGAAAAAAACCTTTTTTGCTAGGAATGAAAATAATACTTTTTAGATAATACAGATATAGGGCATGAAACCTTTAATCGAATCCTTTTGTTTTTCTATGTAAATTTCTTCGTAATTAATGATACAAAAAAAATCAATACAAAAGTAGACATTATTATTTCTTAATAATGTCTACTTAAAATTAATTTTACTGCAAAGTAATATATTTTTGTAAAATATCATCATAAATGCCATTTAAATTTTTTTTAATTAAAAAAATAACATTTCTTCCACCCATTTCTAATTAATCTAAAATTAACAGCAAACAAAACGAATCAAAAATTAACAGTACAAAAACAAATCAAAAACGGAAACAATTGATATAGCAAAATAAAATAAAATGTAGGCTTAAATAAATAGAATTCAGAATACAAAATAAATACATTTTAAATCTATATTTAAGCAAATATTTAAGAGGAACAAAATATATTAATCAAAAATCTTAAAATGATTATGAATACAAAAATTTCAAATGTTTATCACATTAATTTTTGTTTATCACATTTAAATGTTTGCGAATGCTTTATTAGAGATTAAAAAACAAAATTAAAATGTTTATTAATTTTAAAATTTCAAATTTGAATAAGAAAGAGTAAACAGCTGTAACAAAATTGATCCCTCATAATCCTATTGAAGACGATTTTTGTACTGAATAAGATAAACAACAGAAATTAAGACTTTTATTTAGATTCGAATTTTGTTTTCCTTATGTTTAGCAAAGCACTCGATAAAAATAGTCAGTAATTCAGAAAAAAGACATTGATGTTCTAACCGTTAAATTTTAAGAAATATAAATATACAGAGAAATCTCTTGCTTTTTGTATATACTGGATGGTAAGACAAGTCATTGCTTAACTTTATATTTAAAAAAAAATTAAAAATTATTTTAATTTCGAATTTTTAAAACAGCTCTTAAACTCGTTTATATAAATGTTTATGAATTATTCAAAAAGAAAACCAAAGAATAAAGGCGAATTTATTTTGAATCGCAACTGAGTAAAGCACTTGGATACTTTTTCCATTTTTAATTTTTTTGTAGACGCTTTTTTGAAGTTAATAGTTTGAAAGTACATTTTAACATTAAGAAAAATTATGCTTTTGCATAATTAATAAATTTTTTTTTCATGATTTACGCATGAAAATAAATAAATAACTCAGAGGGAAAAAAATGTATTACTAATTGTTATAATTTTTAAGAAATTCAAGCAGGCATACAAATATCTTGGTTGATATAGCGCTTATAAATTTGTTTTGTATTTAAAGAAAAGAAAAATCAGCCATCATGAAATCCAGTTATATATTTATAAATCAAATGTAATATTGAATATTATAGAAAACAATGAAACGATTGACTATTTCTTTGCTTTCATAAAGTATATTCCTCAGCTGTAGTGTGTGATCATGTTTTATGCTATAGTACGCCAGTGTTATCAATTTGAGTCTGTGATTAATTTGTCAGCTGATATAAGGACATTCCTATTTAACAAAAACAAATTTCTTTTCCTGTGTAAAAGGATAGGCAAGGAGGGGGAGAGATTACGACAAAAGAAGTGGTACTTATAAATAAAAAATATTAACAAGGGTAATGGAGAGAAAAAATGATTGGGTTATGGTGCTATAATGGAATAAGTAACTGTCCAGGGTCTAAAAATTGATTTGTAGCAGTATAATACTGTGTCCAAAAAGTAAGACCAATTTTCTATTTACAATTTCCGGGGTTTATGGAATTTTTTTTTTTTTTTTTTAGGTTGCTAGCACTGTCCTTGACGTCTGTGTGAAATTTCACGTCAAAATATTCATTAGTGTTTGAGTTACGCTAGGCTTTGTGAGACGCTAAAACTGATTCCGGCGATTTCTGAAATATCTGAATTAATTGAGTAAGAACTTGCGTTAAATTTTGTTTGCGGAAACGTCTAGAATGTTGCAGAAGGCATTCGGTTAGCATTCCTACATCGGAAAGAAACGTTTAGAAGTGGTATAAACAGTTCAAAGAAGGCAGAGAGAGCGTTGAAGACGAAGAGTCTTCTGGTCGACCATCAACCTCAACCGACTAAGCTCACGTCCAAAAATTTAAAGATTTGGTGCTTGCAAACCGTCGATTTACAATTAGAGACCTTTATGATGATGTTGGAATTTCAAAAGGATCGGTCACTTCCATTTTGGGCCTCAAACGCGTCAAATCTCAATGGGTACCGACAACATTGAATGCGCCAGCTCACACTGCATTGATTCTTAGTGACTTTTTCACCAAAAAGGAAACTCATATCGTTCCCCAACCACCGTATTCACACCGTGCGACTTCTGGCTATTCCCTTAATTTAAAAGACCACTCCGGGGACGGACCATCCTTGCCGATGATTTTTTAGCATGCATTGAGGATTGGAAAAAAAGTTGGTATAAGTACATTGTGTCCGGAGGGGATTACTTTGAAGGAAATTTGGAAGAATAAATAAAGAGTTTTGAAAAAAAAAAAAAATAATAATTGGTCTTACTTTTTTGGCACAATAGTAATTAAAAGATTAAACGGTTTGGGAAAATTGATGTTTTGAAAAATGATGATTGGAAAAATTATTTGTTTGGATAAAACAGTTCAGGAGACAAATCTCCCTCAATTTCGTTGAGAAAGTAAAACAAAATGATGCCAGAACAGAACTTTCTTTATGTTTCGTGGTAGGATATAATTATCAATAGATGTGATAATAATAGTTTTGAAAAGGTTATATTCACAAAGGATTGTATATAACCTTTTAAGGAGATTATATACATGTACAAAGAGATTCTGCATGTAGAATAAAATAAAGTCTTTTTGATAAAGATAATTTAAAAAGGGTTTCATAATAAATAAAATAATAACATTTGAAACCAATTACTTTCTTATAAAAATTCTACATTTTTAAACTTGTTTCCGAAAGTCGATTTGTTGATCTACATTTCTTCGATCATTATCTATATATGATCATTATCATGATATGTTCTATCTACGATCATTTATCGATCCACTTTAAGTATTTAATTTGAAGCATAGTTTTTATGCATATAAATTTACTGTTGAATATACTACTCCATTTACTGACCTCATCAGGGCTTTCTGCAGAATCCACTGTCTGCCCTCCAGGTGGCATGGCAATCAGCAATTCGACATCTCCTTGCAGAGACACCCTGGGATCGTCTTCAGCTGCCATGTCGAGAATCCTGTTCCCGCCAAAAACGAGACCGGATATGACACCCTGGAAAGGCCTCTCGATTCTGTTCTTGATGGTGTTGAACTTTCCCCCCACCTGGATTTTGGAATGGCTATTGAAGATCGTATGCTGGCGACCTGCGGAAGAAAACCGTTTGAATGTAAGGGAACGAATAGAAATATAACTATTTTTAATTTGCACAAGCCATATTGATTTAGTATGCCGTATTGATATTATTTTTCTCTAGCTAGTGTATAAGTCGCTGATTTCCCCTTTAATATAAATCTGAAAAACGGACTGTATCTTATATACTTTATATTTATTCAATAATTTCCAATTATAGATTTTGCATACCAATTATAGATTTAAAATATGAGTGAATGAGTTTTTGACTAAAGTAGATCTAATTATAACTTTATATTTAAAATAATGTAAATTCATTATAACAATGGAATAAAGATATATTTTTTAAAAGAGTGCAAATAACAACAAAAAAGATAAGGGTTGCTTTTTATAAATGGGCAGAAAAAAAAAAAAAAAAAAAAAAAAAAAAAAGGATTTGAAAATATTTAAAATTTTGGGAATTGTAAAATTAATGTTTGTTTAAAAGCACTGAAATGTAAAAGTATGGAAAAGTATATTTTTTAATTGGGAAAAAAAAA
Organism: Caerostris darwini; assembly: GCA_021605075.1. Classification (NCBI taxonomy): domain Eukaryota; kingdom Metazoa; phylum Arthropoda; class Arachnida; order Araneae; family Araneidae; genus Caerostris; species Caerostris darwini. Next base: position 560,444 of record BPLQ01006085.1, on the reverse strand, counting down.
AGGAATATTGAAAATTGTTGTAAAGTGTAAAAACAATAGTATTAAGAAAAAAAAAAAAAAAAATTAAAATATTTAAATAAATAAATAAAATAAAACAATATAGAAAATAACAGAAAGATAAATTTCATTCAGTTTTAGGCTCATATAGACCAAAGGAAAAATCTTGATTAAACTCGTAATCTTTCACACAAATTTACATAATATCATGGAAAAAAAAACCTATCAATACTATCAGGGGGAGTTAATAAAAATGAAAGGACGGTGAAGGCATAAAGATGGAAGATAAAAAATTGCATTTCTTCGTCATATTGTCATATTTAATGGAACTTAGGCTTATTGCAATCACAAATTTATTAAAAAGAAATTAGGATAAATTTATTATTTAAATAAATTATAAAATTATTAAATTTAAATAAGTTATTTATTTAAATTTATTATTAGAAAACATCCCTTTTCTAGAAATTGCCATTTGGTAGGCAGCCTTGGCCCACTATGGGGCTGTTGCGCCAATGAAGATTTGGTTTAGTTTGTCGCTGTATGGTCATTTTTTGCACAATTTAGGCTAATTATACCTGGATTTACTAATTAACGTGAATTCCGAACCACTAACAAACGTCCATGCCACAGCCCGGATTCGAACCTGAAGCACCAAAGGTCAGAGAGCTAGCCAATTGGCCATTAGGCCACTACAAATGAAGAAGAAGTGCTGTTTCTTATTAGGGAAGATCGCTCTCCTGGAGGATATCTTTAACGGAGACTATCCACATTTGCGTTACATATGAAGAAACCATCCACATAATCAATTAAAATAGCGCAGAAAATATTGATAAAATGCTCATTAATCAATCAATTTTCGAATTGCACTCTGAACTTCTGAATAAATTGATATTCAACACATAAAGCCAAATTAATAATATAAAAACTGATTTAGCAATTATAAGATAATATTAAAATGTTTATATTTAGAATATATGAACTTGAAAAATCATTGCAATACAAAATTATTCAAAATTTTTTTATCTTAATGTAATTTTTCGTACAAATTTTGCAGTTTTGGTAATAATTTTCCTTAATAAAATATTTTGAAAAATTTCCTATGAACAAAATCTGTCTAATCCTTACGGGATAAAGTATTGTTTATCTAAAATAAAACATTCTTTGGCGAATTTGATTTCAGACTACATAGAATAATTTTTCCTGATATGAGAAAAATATATATTTTTTTACTATAAAACGGTAAATCAGTGGGGACTGATATGCTAAAACGATTTTGTGTCTGCTGATGGTAATATTTTTTTTTATAACCAAAATGTGGGGAAAAAAAAAAATGGCAATCTCTGAGCTTTCCAGACATCATGGACTCATTTTTTTCACATTTCTTGCTGTCTTCTTGAATAAAAAAGATAATCCATCAAATTTTTTGATTTTTTTTTTTTGGACAAGAAAATGTTTCATCTACTATCATAAAGGATATCTTTTTTAAAGAATGAAATTATGAGTTCTATTCATAAGAATTGTGTTTTTTTTGGATATTTAAAGTAATGAACTTTTTCTTCATTCTTCTTCACTGGCGCAACAGAGCCATGGTGGGCTAAGGTCATCTGCCTCCTGGCAGATTTCTAGACAGGACATATTTTCTTTTTAAGGGGTAGGGTTGTCAGCGCTACGCCCAACAATCATATTAGACTCTGACCTGCTGTTTGAAGTAGATTACGAACCACTATAAACATCTATGGCATCCACCGGGACTCGAACACGGAACCTGTGGCACCGAGTTTTGTTTCGCCTTTTGTGATAAATTTGGTTCTAAAATCTTTTTTAGGTTTGGTTTGTCAATCTATGTAATTTTTTACACACTTTCGACTAATTAGAGCGGGACCTATTGTTTAACGTGGATTCCGAACCACTGACAAACATCCATGGCACAGGCAGGATTCGAAAGTGAAGCCTATGGTATCAAAGGTCAGAGCGCTAGTCAATTGGCCATTAGGCCGCAATCTATTGTAGGAGACGTATTTTACGTCAAAACAGTGCCAAATAGCTTTCGCTCTACAACACTTTTGCTCTTATGCAAAAGAAGTCTACTGTAAATTTGATCAAATAAGTATTTAGAATCAATCAAATTAAGATCAGAGAATCATTATTAAATGCAAAAGGTGAAATTTGAAAAAATATAAATACCAGAGTCAAAAGCAAATAATAAATAATAACAATTTTACAAAAGTAATGCGACAAAAAAGTGAGATGTCAGAAAATAAGTAATTTCATTAAAAAAAATCCCCCTTCTTTTTCCAACGGTGTTTAATTGTTAAGAAGAAAACATATTGCATTAATATGCAATCATTGAAGCTGTAACATTTTCTTTTAACTAGAACATTAAAGTAATTATATAATTATATGTAATTAAAGAAATTATATATTATTAATAAAAATGTATTATATAATTGAATTTCTTAAAATTGTGTCATTCGTAAAACTTTTAGCAACTCTATTTTTTTATAGTATTTCTATGCTTTTTATTAAACAAATTCGAACAAAATTTATTAAGTATCTACAACCATATTACATAGGGATTACATGCTCATAATGACTTACGTATGCATACATAAAACCTTGAAATTTGTATTAAAATAATTAAATTTAAATAACCGAAAAGTATTTTCTTTGATTACGAGTGTTAACGTATTAAAATATCTTTCAATTAAACTTTAGCAACAACACAAGGATGGGAATCATTGAAGAGAAGTGAAATGATTCAGAGAAGGGAAGGGGAAAAAAAAAAATCACAGGTACCTGTTGGTTGCTTGGTTCTGACATTGTGATCGTCAATTTGAATCGTCGAATTAGGACCGGATCTTGTGAAACGTATCACATGATATTGGTGGTCATTTACATTGACGCTCAGTTCTCCAATGGGATGGTCTTCAGTGCCCATGTTGTACACCATGAAAATATTTCCATCAACCTAAATAAAATAAGTGATGAAACTAAGAAATTGAAACAATTGATTGTTCACGTAAAACACCAACAACACACTGAATATATTCGTTAATGTGAATTGCATTCTACTTTCTAGTTAATTAATATATTCGTTAATTTGAACTGCATTCTACTTTCTCTAAAAAAAAAAAAAAAAAAAAAAACAGAATGTTTCCTTTAAAAATATACCAAGAACCCTTTTTTCGTTAATTTTTTACAGGGTCTCTGATACATACAGTATGTGTACTTTTATATGTGTATTTTTCCGAATTAAAAAAATATATTGGATTTATTAACTTATTACAAAACCACAAATCAATCTACGTAAGAATGCCATATTATCAATGCTTACTATATTGAGGCTTTGGCTTTACCATACAAGTCATGATCCAAAAATGTAATAAAAAAAAATTCTCATATATGACATGAGAAAATCATTTTAAGATAACTACATGTGTAATTATGAATATATCTATATTAAACACGAAATCGCTGTAATAAGCTAGTAGAAATGTCATAATGTAAAGTTTTATATTACAAAATCACACATCAAACAAATCAATCTACTTAAGAATGGTATGTTATCAATGCTTATTTAGACTGATGCGTTGTATTTATTGTACAACGATCTAAAACGGAATAAAAAATGAAAATTCCCATATTTGGCATGAGAAAATCTTTTTAAGATGCTTACTACATATGTAATAAATAATACATCTATATCAAGTAAGAAATTGCTGTAATAAGCTAGTAGAAATGTCATAATGTAAAGTTTTATATTACAAAATCACGCATCAATCAAATCAATCTACTTAAGAATGGTATATTATCAGTGCTTGCTTAGATTGATGCCTTGAATTTATCATACAAGTCATGATGCAAAAACGGAATAAAAAAAAAATTCACATATAGTATATGATGTGAGAAATTCTTTTTAAGCTGCTTACTGCATATGTAATAAAGAATATATCTATATTAAGCAAGAAATCATTGTAATAAGATAGCACATATGTCCTAATGTACCGTTTTAGGACAAAGAATCTCTTCCTTCCGGAGAAAATGGCTAAAGAACCGTAAGAAATTTTGACTCGGAAAAATGCATCATGTGATTAACAATAGGTAAAATACCTCTATGACTTTAATCCTGAAAGCATAAAATCTTCGTTCATAAATTCATCACTAACGCTCAGCGACAACGCACGTGGACAACTTTTTTATACAGGTATTATTTACATAAAATTACTAGCGATATAACATGTATTAATCATAACCAAACAAAAAAAAAACCTTATTATAAGAGTTAAAAACGTTATTATTATAAAAACGTTACTTAAAGAGGTTAAAATAAAAAAGAAACAAATAGAGTAACTAATATTTCTTATTAATGCAGTGAATTAATTTTCACAATTAGTAACTATGTTTAACAATCATCTTTATTGGATTTATAGATATTAAATGTAATGCTTATAATATAATATGCTTTATCAGCTTATTCAGTATGATAAAAAAATGGAAATATTTTAAATTAGGACAAAGTGAGTGTAAAATGCTTTTTAATATGAAATATGCTATTATATTAAAATATTTCGAAACTAAATAGTTAAAAAGCTTATTTTTTAAAAAAATTATTTACTTTTGTTAGTTATCTGAATACAGCTTGAGAAAGTTTGGCGCATTAAATAACAAATTAATCAAAAAGCATTTGTTCCAAAATCTTTCCAGAGAATTAATCAATCTATCTTCCTTATTATATATAATGCATAACATGATTTCATATAAATCTTTTTATCAGCAAAGCAACGTTCAGTTGAATATTATGATCCGACCACGCGCCATGCGAAAAAACGCCCGCGTTCTATTTACTTTCAAGACTTCAGTTCATTCCCCGTGGCTAAAAGAATTCACTTTGACTCGGGGTGAAAAAGCTCTGTGCCAGACATTTCACTCTCTCGTTTTGATGCGTACTTCATTCTCCGATCCAAAAAGAAGAACCCTTTTTAGTTTAGAATCACTTTCCACCACTGTAGTTTACTTTGATAGCTTCAGAATCGCTCTTTTCTTTCAAGGTCGCTCCAACGCAGAACTTCGAAACGATATAGTTTTGGTTTGTTTATAACTCTGCCCTCCCCTTTCCTTTTCTTTTTCTCTTCAGCCAGCCAGAAGTTTTCGTGGTTTCGTAACGGTTATTTTTTAACTCCTTTTAATTGCCACAGTTCTTATTTTTAAAAACTTTTGTGAACTATTATTTTAAATTTTATATTTACTAACCTTTTTACTACTGTAAATTCTCTCCGAGCGTGGGCTCGTTTAATATTCTTTCTTTAGCTCATCTTTTGGATTTAAAATTTGTTTTTAATAATAATTATTGATATGGAGGTACGGGAAATTCCCTGGTACTCCAACTAAACACCTACCGTTACGTTACGTTACGCCAGCTGCCTTGAAGTAGTCCCTTTGTCAGGTGGTCTTGAGTGTAATAAAAATATAAAGAAATCTCTGCCTGTCAAGCAGGTGTTATTACGTAAAGCCCTTATGATTTACAAAATATCTTGTCAGATTTTTGCTGTATTTAATTTACAAGTAATATCTGAGTTTTTGTAATCTTTTTGTTATAATAATAAGCGCAATATTTTCAATAAAAAAGGAAGGAAATTATAGAAATTATTATTTTTCTCCTGCCGTTTTATTTTTAATTACATTAGAGGAAGAAGAATCGATATTTGTATTCATAAATATAAATGAATTTCGTTAAAATGAAGTCGTTTTATTATTAAAAATGCATTATGAATTAAAATAATTGCTGAATGTTTGGTGCAGTGGTTTTTAAATCAGGGCAAAAAAGCAATTTCGAAAATTTTTCTTTTTTTAACTTTATTTTTAGTTTCAAGTTAAAAGTTAACTTTAAATTTTTGTTATTAATATTGTTTTTTTTCATAATTAAAAGTGTATTCATATTTAATTCTTATTATAATTCATGTATTCATAATAAATAATTGAATTCATATTTAAAAGTATATTCATAAAAATTCATGTATTCATATTATAGTTCATTTATTCATAATAAATAACTGAATTTATAATTAAGCATAATTTATTATTAAAAGTGTATGGAATTTGCATAATATAATTTTCAATTTTTTTTACAAAGCTGTAAGTACTATAGTCACTTTTAATCAGTTTTTAGCTTTTGTGATTATTTACACATATTTTTCAAAGATAATTTATTAAATTGATATAAAAATTATCTTTGTTTTATAGACCTATCCTTCTTTCTCTTAATTTCTTAAAATATTTATATATTTTCTGAAAATTCATTGTAGTGGTCATTAGAAATTTTTAATTTTGAAAGAGTGTCTCAAACATCAAAACTGTAAGAATCAACTTTATTTTATGGATTGTTTATTAAATGAATAGAGAAAGAATATTTCTTTTGCAATCAGAAATAATTTAAAAAATAATATAGTGTATTATTTTATAGTGTTTTACTGTGTAGTGAAAACTTTTACATTTATATCAACTTCTTCTGGAAAAGCAACCGAAAATAAAAATGTTATTTAATAAGGTGGAAAAAAAAATTGAACGATTGGGCTTATATGATCGTTTGTAATGATTTGAATCACGTGATTTTTGAAAAGAAATTCTCATGATTAAAATGAAAATTTGATGATCATGTGAAATGATGAAATTTTATTATCCAAATTTCAAGTTCATCTTAAGTTTTATTCATTAAAAAAAAAAAAAAAAAACCGCTTAAGTTAAGCGCATAAGTTTTTGTTATTCTGATATGAAATGAAAAGGCTTTGTTTATACATTTCAGGAATACGTTCGTCTTCTTTAATTTTAAAATTAATAAATCCTATATGTGAAATTGCAATAATTAAGTTTTAAAATTAAAGAAAAACAAACCAAATAATTTACGTAATTAAGAATGAATATAATATTTTTTTGAAGATTTTAAACTATTTCACAGAATTCTTATGTGAGGAATAAATGAATTTTAGAACGTAATTAAAATCTGCATTTATTAAACTTACAGGAAATAAGAAGAATAAAAGATTTAATTTAACAATTTCATTTCATTTAAACGCATAAATACGAATATCAGTGCGGCTAATTATTTAAAATGCCTGAATGTCACACAAATATTTTGTATAAGCGAGACTTAATTAAACATTCTTTGAACTTTCATTATTAATCTTACCATCCATTTATGATTTTAGCGAAAAAACATGAATAATTCATTCACTTAAAAAAGCGTTTTAAATTGACGACAGAAACATTAATTTAAAAGCTTCTATAAAACTTCACTTTAATCCACGAAATACTTTTGATTTTAGGGAATTTTAATATGCATGATTATACGTAAAAGCATAATTCATAATTAAATGTGCATGAAATTGCTGAATTTAATTTTTAGCTCTGTATATAAGCGGTTAAGTACTTTAAAAATTTATATGAATTACATTTTAATTTTTCTGCTGATTTAAAAAGTGTAACATTAATTTTTAAAAGAATTTGAAACTTATTGTTAAAAAGTATTTTGGTTTTTAAGAGAAAAATAAAAACTTTACACAATAATCTTGCATAGAGGGTAAATAAATAAAAATGTTTTGAAGTAATTTAATTATGCAATCTACAATTAAAATAATAAAAAAAATTTTAGAATTGTAAATTTCCTGCTTTAATAATGTTTTTAAGAGGCTTGAATTTTAGAATTGAATAAACATTTTTAGAACTAAATTACTTAACAAATAATTATAGAATATATATATATATATATATATATATATATTCATGAAATGCTTTGTCATGTTAAAATTCCAAAACCTTATATATTAACTGAAAGAAAATGTTGTCGAAATTATAAACATTTGCATTTTTTTTTCTTTTCTTTGAATATCTAACGATTGTTTTTTGGAAAAAAATTTGAGCCTTTATGCATAATTAAAGATTTGTTTTATTTTACGAGTTTTGATTAGTACGTGCTACATTATTATGTTAATGTTGTTTGCTGTTCCTTATACTACTTGGTAGATATCTAGATCAAGCCCACGAACCCGTATGGACTATGGTTAAAGGGAAAAGGGGCATTTTCTGTTTGTGATGGAGCACCCATAGATAGAAGTCTGACTAGGCTTCGTGACATTCTACAGTCATATGAGACCAGGACACACGGCTTTTAACGTGGATTCCGAACCACTGCAAACATCCATGGCACTGCCGGGACTTGAACCGAAACCAGTGACACAGAGCGCCAGAGTACTAGACACTCGGCCATTCAGGCCCCTTATTAAATTATTGAAATTATTAGATTATTAATTAAGATTGAAATTATAATTAGATTATTAAATTACGGAAATTATAATCTAATTTTACTAGGACGCTTGCATAAAAATAACAAAATTAAAGTATTAAAAATTAAAATGTAACGTATTAAACGGTGTAAATAATCATGTATTAAATAAATTACAATTTTATTTATTTAAAAAAACATTTGTAATAAATAAACAGTCTGGAGACTTGGAACTGAACTGGCTAAACAACTGAAAATATGTATTAAAATTATTTGAGTCTTAGCAAATTGATCAGAATTGTTATCCATAAAAATTCTCTGAAATTCCTTTAAATAAGATTTATGCAATTCTCTCGTGACCTTATTTATCTTATCTCTTGTTTAAGGTATTCGAAATCAGAACGGCAGGGAATTTCCTTGATATTCAAAAAGCTTTCGATAGAGTTTGGATAGACGGACTAATTTATAGACTTATTATTCATAATTTCCATCTACACTAATTCGCCCCTACCTTACTCATAGAACTTTCACTGTTAAAGTTAACAAAACTCTCTCTTCTATCAAACATATTTTGGCAGATAGTCCACAAAGTAGTAAACTTTCACCACGGCTTTTCTCTATTTTTTATTGCTGATATCCCTACTAATCCTACAATTCTTAATGCTATTTGCACTGATGAAACTGCTATCTTTTGCAAAAATGAAAACACTAAATTCTTAGCTATCACCTACACTAATCACCTTAAAGTTCTCAATAACTGGTTCAACAAATGGAACATTTCTTTAAAGTTTGACAAAATTGAAGTCTTTCTTTTTTCTGCTGATAACAAACTTAAGAAGCCTATCATCAAAATCAACATTGTTATAATTCTATTAAATACTCAAGCTAAATATTTAGGCGTTATTCTGGATCACCATTTAACTTGGAAATAACATTTTTTGCATACTAAAACAAAATTTCGTACTGCTTTCCGTAAACTCTATCCTTTTAGTAATAGAAATTCAATTATGACCAGGGATAATAAACTTCTTTTATATACTACAATTCTTCGTCCTATCTTAACCTACGCTTGCACGGTTTGGTCTTATGCAGTTAAATCTACTCGCCAAATAACCTGTGCTAAATGGTTTATGCGCAATTTTGATCTTATTAAAGCAATTAACATTACTTCTTTATTTGATTTTGTTAAACATATTTTTCATTAAATTCTTTAACACTCTTGATAACCATAACAATACGGCAATCCATGAGATTTAATCGTTTATTTCTGATAATGTTCTTAAACTGCTGCGTAAAATTTTAGGAGCGACATAGTTAAAAAAATATTAAACGTCAACAGTCAACCGTCAACATCAGACATCCGAATCTTTATAATCTAAAAAAAAAAAAAAAAGTTTATGAAATCTACATATCTGCTTGAAAATATCAGAGTTTCTGCATACGGTTACAGGGACGTTAACTTTTCTCATCGATTCTATTTCGATATACAGCATTAAAAAAGTATGCAAAATTAATGTAACCGATTCAAAAATTGATTGAAAAGTATGCAAAATTAAGCATAAGATTTAAAATTATTAGCATCAATGTAACGAGATGAAAACATTCAATTTAATAAAGTGTAAATGAGTTAAAATGTATTTGATTTTCTTATTAAAATGGCTTAAAAGTTGCAAGCTGTTGTTTGTTTAAATTAATTAGTAATTTTGATCCATAGTAAATTTGAGTATAAATAGGGATGTCCAGTTTGAAGCCAACAAGCTAGTCACGTGAATGGTGTTTACGTCAAACAGTTTGGTTATTCTACTAAAGATTTTTATGGAATTCGACGCATTGTTTACTTTCCGTAGCATTTTTATGGCTTTATGTATATTTGTATGGAGGAGTTTGAGAAAGGAAGGCTTTATTTATTTTACAGACATGCAGGAATTGATTTATTTAGTACACTGAATGAATAAATAATGTTTTAAAAGCAATTTTATCGAGTGTATGCGATTCATATCTGATTTATAATGTACCCTGTTTCATAATACAGCACGTTAAATAGGTAATTTTTATTTTATTCAATAGCTATAATACTTATATATTGATCAGAAGTCATTTAAACTCATATAGGATTAATTCTAAGCATATGTTTCAAAGTTTTATAGACTAGCATACCTGATGTTAGTTTGGCGTTTTTTTGGCGACTATTTATGCTATTGGCGAGAAGAGGGGGAAAAAATTATGTCTTACGGCACATTTTAAAACACAATTATTTTCTTTTTTTAAAACTCTAAATAAATATACATTTAATTTCTCTACATATTTATTATTTAATATTTTAAGATAGATAATTAATAGATAAATATTTATTAATTATCAATAAATAAAATTATGTCTGATATTTTGTACGCTTTAAAGGAATTAAACATATCATATATTAATTCCTATAATTTATCGAATGTATTTTACTGTTTATTTTTATGCGATCGAATTAATCTGTGGGCAACTGCTTATTTTTGATGAATAAATTTATACAAAAAAATATATAGCTGTCTTATAGGAAATACTTGGTGAAAATGACGAGGCAACGGCAACTCTAGTACGAAAAGAAATTGAGATAATGATTTTAACATTCTATTGATGCCGAATAAAGAAGCTCTCTCTATTGTATTTTTACTCTTATGCTTTTATTCATAAAAATTGACTGTATCTTTTAAGAAACCACGTGTTTTAAAATTATTACTGCCTGAAGCATTCGAGAAATGAATCTCTAAATTGTGTGGTAGATAAAAAAAAAACAATAACTTAGTAACAATAGCAATAACAATAACAAAAACCATAACAATGACATTGAAAGTATGGATATGAATTTCACTAGTGGGGAAAGAGAAGGTACTCACAATCTCCAGCTCCATGTAGTCATTGCTGCTTCCGCTGTCAATGCGCACCAGGACAGCGTTGTCCGTGGAGCTGATGAATCCCAGGGCCAGCAGGTCACTCTTGGTGTCCGGCCTCTTGTCCGAAGGGTACGAGAAGGTGATCAGACCTCCCCTCGAACCGAACTTGTAAGAGATGCTCTCTGCAACACACATGTAACAAAGTTAAGTAGTTTGTTATTTAAAAAAAAATTGCTATGTGTAATGACATAATTTAAAAACTACATTATACTATTCTATGTATATTTAGATTTGTTTTGAGGGGCCTGATGGCCGAATGGCTAGCGCTCTGGCGTTCGGTGGTACCACAGGTATCGGGTTCAAATCCCGGCTTTGCCTTGGGTGTTTGTAGTGATTCGGAATCCACTTTAAGCTGTAGGTCCCGGTCCTAGTAGGATCGTAGAGCGCTGCGGGGGCATTGTTACTCCGCGTCCGTGGCTTGCCATCAAGTTACACGCGCCCCCTGGGTAATGCAAAGTGAGTAACATAGGTGCAGCCCTTATGGCGAAAGATCATGGTCTATTTGCCAGCTGCATTAGAAGAAAAAAAAAAGATTTGTTTAAAATCGTGGTCTATATCTTCAAATGTGACAGTTGAAATGTTCGTGTTATAAAAGGATCACTTAAGCAATGCTATACCATTAAATCATATCATATACATGTGTAAGGAAGTGCTCTCAATGTTCTGAGCAATATTACCGTTTGTTATTTAAAAAAACATATTGCGATATCTAATGCTATAGTTTAAAAATTGCGTTATATAATTCTACATGAATTTATGAACTATTTATTTAAAATTGTGGTCTTTATTTTGAAATATGACAGTTGAAATGTCATGTCACGAAAATAATACTTAAGCAACGCTATGCGTGTAAGAAAATGCTCTCAGGTTTAATTTTAACTGTAAAATACTTGGAATGAAACACCTGAAAAATTAACATTTAAAAGACCGAAAAAAGTGTCATGTTTCATTATTATTTAAAATTATGTTGTGTGTGTGTGTTGTGTTTAATCCTCAGTGTCCTGCAGTACGGGACGGACATCCCGTGAGTAATCTACTCATGGATAGAGGGAAAGGGCAGTTTCTATTGTGATGCAACATCTATAGGTAGAAGTCTGACTTGGCTCCGTGTCGCTGAAGCAGGAGGGCAGTGCCTTCCGGGTACCCCGCATTAGCGTATTTTATAAGAAACCGAGAAATTCCCACCAGTTTGTCTGATTCACGAGGCAAGATGTTGAACCCCACAAATACCATCGAGTTCTCTCGTTTTTAAAACAGTGTCTACAATAATGCTGCCAGTGGATTTAACCTCAGCCCTAATGCTCACCAGTGACGCACGTTGCAACAGGGCTACGAATCGGACCAAAATTATGTTAAAAATCAGTTCTATTTTATAAGATTTAATGTAATTAATTTCCAAATAATTCATACCAAATATATGAAAGTTTTCTCAACACAATTTTGTTTCCATGTATTAATAAATGCATTATAACATGTTTGTGCACACCTTAGTTATGTTTTTATCCATTTTATAATTCATTATCTTGTTTAAATGGGAATACATGCCGATACATACTGATTTTAATGATCCATTATTGCAATTTAGTAAGGGGTGAAAATGCTGAACTTTTCAAATTTGATTGGAGTAGAATTAATTTTAATGAAATAATTCATTAAAGTTAAATATATTCTATAGAGTTTAATATTTTTGTTTTCTTGGATTAATTAAAGTAGTCAAGAAATTTAATGAGCGAATTTTTAATACAACTTGTTATATTTATTAAGAAGAATTTATGTTTCAAAACTATTTATAATTAAATTTTATAAAAATTTAATTATAACTCCTATCTTTCTTTAATCATATTAAATAGGAACTATTTCAATTTTAAGAAGAGCACATACATTCGCGTAGATTTAATTACAAGCTTTTTTCTCATTTTATGTTTAAAAACCTTATTATATTTTAATCATCTCAAAATTAGAGAATTATCTATTGTGCAATAACAGAATTTGAATAGAAGAACAACTGTAAAAAAATTAATAGAAATTCTGTATTTTACAAAATTACTAAATTCTCATTAATATTAAAACATAAGAATGTCTAGAAAGACACTGGACTAATTAAAGAAGTTTAGAAATTCTTTTTATTTAACAAAATTGTTCAAACAATCTATTTAAATTTTTAATGAGTCATATGTAAAAAAAATAATGAAATTGTCTGAGAAAATACATTTCCATTCAGATATTAATAATGCTTTTTCAGTTATTTAATATATGTATGCATAATTTTATTTCTAATTCTTCTCTTTTTTTATTTTTCTCTATGGGTCTGACTAGGAGATGCATTAAAATATATGTTAAATGAATGTTATTATAATAATTTTCTTTTGGCTTTGTTATTCAAACTTATTGTGTTTTTGAATTCATTCTCTTTTTGAATTTAGCTTGACTTATGTTTTAACAATTTTTATTTTTGTTTTTACATTGTATATATATTCTATACTGTATTTCTAATTTAAATATTTTTTTCTAAAATTCTTTCTTCTAATGATAATGAAACCCAACCATAAAATATATAAGACCATTTTTTACACGTGAATCCTTTTAATTTAAAAGCCTTTTTGTTTTCTTTTGAAATATTTTGTATTTTTTAATACAAACTTGTATATTAATACATGTAGTATTAAACACTATTTTTTTAGATGGTTATAAAAAGCCAAAGAAATATGAGAATTACCATAAATCGAATTTTTAAAGATTAAAGACATAAGAGGATCTACAAAAAATTAATTTTGCTGATAAATGGATTTCCTCCCAACCAAAAAATTGGATTACAGAATAACTATTTATAACGCTGCAAAATAGTATCCATTTTCAACACTAGATGGCAGCACAAATGGCTTTTTGTTGCGTATCGTAAATGAACGATGTAGACCAAACAGTTTTGCTACAGAAGTAACCAAAAACCTGTTTTTATACGTAGCTTTTATTGTGTATGGTTTTATAGCTATAACATTTTGTTGATATAGATTTATCAACATGTTAAGAAATGAGGACTCATATTTTTTAATACATTACTCATACATTAAAAAGAATTTCACTAGCAACAAATGTTAGAACAGTATTATTAACAAAACTATGTTTAAAAACCTAAAAAGAAATATTAAACAGAAATATGGAAGAAGAATACAATTTATTTACCATCGGAGCAAGTTGGACCAGTAAATGAGGTCATGTCACAGTCACACGTATAACTGTTCCACATCTGTACACAAATTCCTCTGTTTGCACAAGCTGATGTACTGCATTTTGTGACAGGACCTGGAAAAAATTATATTTTTAAAAATAATTAAGAAGATAATTAATAATTTTCTTGGTACTTACGTATTAACGGTACCTTGGCGACAGTTGCGCCAATAAAGAGCACAGGCGCCATCAGCAGCTACAGATTTGGCGCCAATCTACACTTAAAATTTTTGTTCCAAATAATAAAATATATATGAAACACTTCATTTAAAATCAAAACGCTTTCAAAATATTTTTATTCCAAATAATAAAGATTGGCGACATTTAAAAACCGCCAAGTCTGTCGCCAAGGTACCGTTAATACGTAAGTACCATTTTCTTTATTAGTTCTGTTATTAGTAGGAAGAAGATGGCAAAGAAGATTGATCACTCAAGTAGGTCTCCAATACTCTTATAAGCGTTACAACAGTTTTCGACTTTTCTGTTTTTGTGCATCTCTGGAATCTTTTCTTTCACTAATGTATGTCATGAACTGTCCGTGGACGGCCGAACATAGATGGGTTATTAACTTCCGGGAAGAGATTTATGAGATAACTGTTACGCATTTGTATTTCGTACGGAAGGAATTCATTGTACAGCCTAAATTTCAATGTATAATCAGACTGTCACACTCGTCTTCGAGACTCCTCTTTTCTGAAACTGCAATGTTAGTGGTTAGCGGATTTGATCATCACTGGGAACCGAGCCCCCTTCCCCTTTTCTCAGCAAAGTAATACATATATATATATATATACTTTTAAATTTTTTTTTGACGTCTTTACTTTTAAAATTTAGATTATCTCCATTATTTATTTGTTAAAAAAAAATTCTCTCCCCAAACAATTATAAATTGATACAAAAATATATCGAATTGTCTCCATGAAATGAAATGATTATTATAAAAACACAATTATTATTATTATTATTATTTGATGGAGGAAAAAAATAAATGAGGCTTATTGAAAAAATTGGATACAATTCCGTCTCAAAAACTTCTCAAACAAAACCTCATTTTATTTCAAACGACAAATAACTTTAAATAATTTCTTATGTTTTGAAATTATTTCGATTACACTTTGAAATATTATTAATTTTAAAAAAGATTGTTAATAAATTGAATTTTTGTTCACTTTCAGACGATCATTTTCATTTAAATTCCGAATCATTATTAAAAATTTATTTTACAGCAAAATGACCCCTTTTTAGCCGCGTGATGCTATGCAACATTCTATGCATGATGTATAAGAGATTACAGGATGCAAGAGACGTTATAAAAGAAAATTCTAGTTGTTTCAACGCTTAAATAATTTTTTAATTATTGGGTATTAAAAGGTTTCAAAATGGTTGGTTCACTGGTTTCCCAAAATGGGCGATATCACTACTTAGGGGGCAATAGAACAGTAGCAGATTCGGATGCATTTTGGGGAAGTTTAATAAAGATAAGGAGGCGGGGAAGCACAAAGAAAACAGGTATACGAAGTTATTCATTTTACTTCCATATTGAAGCTAATATATTAGGATTGTGTTTTCAGCTCTATTACTGCTAATAGTGACTAGTATTTATTGAAAATGGACGTCAGATTCCAGCTGTAATGTGAATATTTGACTCTATCCTTACCAGCACATCCAGAAGATACGAGTGTACTGGGAACGACAGCATCTTTGATGGGGTCTATAGTCTCTCCGTTGAGATCCAGAGATGCCAAGCACCCCTCGAATCCGTGCCTGGACTGGACCAACTTGGGCAGAGTTGTGAAAGAGGCTCGTCTGACTCCGCCTAAGTAGAGGAGGCCGTCCAGATCCAAGTGGACATTGGAGCCAGTGCTGGCCACCGTTGCTATCATGTCGTCCACCATGAGGGTATGCTGTTTTACTGATGGGCGGCCTACAGTATAAACAATAGTTGATCATTAGCATATTTTCTGATTCACGGTAGAAGTTAAGCGTTTGTTAGGTGTTAATATAAGTAATACGCTATAATATAATAATGTAAGTTATAATAATAATGTAAATTATAACTTAATTATTAAATTTCTTTTTCTGTCCTTCAAAAGTAATGTCCTCTTCATTTGATATTCTAAGTCACTGGTTTCCTAAATGGGCGATATCACACCCTAGAGTAAGTGTGATATCGGGAGAGATCAGTAGTGAGAGAGAGTACAATAGAGCGTAGTGTGCAATAGAACGTAGTAGACTTGGATGCATTTTGGGCCATTTAATAAAAATAACGAAGTGGTGAAAGCATAAAGAAAGAAGGAAAGATAAAAAAATAATAAATACAGAAATTATTCTTACACATTTTGCTTATTTTGGTGTATGTTATAACATTATTTTCTGTAAATACACAAAAAGGAAAGTTATAACCCATAGGCGGTCAAGTCTACCGACAGGTATAGAAAAGCAAGTATTTATTAGTAGGCGAGAGTGTTACGTATTGACTGTGAGTAACACTTACTGTAAGTGAAAGAAGTTCTGCCTTCTTACAAGATCACAAATAGTTTTGCCTAATGATTATAAATACTTGTTGGAGAATTTATTGAAGTCAATGAACTTCAGACGAGATTTCAAATGGCCTGTCAGAGGATGATGGGTAGCGAGGGTTTATTAAACGACATCAATCAATTTCTTGAAAAAAAAACCCAGATTAGTTGCGCAAATCACGAAAACGCGTCAGGGATTCCTTTGCTGTTTATGAATTTTATGACATAGTAAAAAATCAGTATTCACAATACTCAGTTGTTAAAGATTGTGCATGCTTCATGCATGACGCGATATTAGATCAAACTGACTTTAAAAGACACCAATTAATTTCTCAATCAATACATCAATCAATTAATTACTGGTATCAAAAAGGCATTAAATCATTACCGGCATCAATTACGAAAGACATAAATTAATTACTAGCTATTTAAATAATTTCTTTTAAAAACCCAGTTTATTTGCAGAAAACACGAAAACATACCAGGGATTTTTTTTTTGCTGTTTTGCTGTTTATGGACTTTATGACACAGTAATAGAGCTGTGCTCGCAACACTCAGTTGTTGAAGATTGTGCTTGCTCCATGTACAACGAACGCAATAAAAGGCAAACTGGCTTTGTCAATGATCCGTTTAGGTTGAGAGCCATTGGACAAAAATGAGACGATCCATACATTTTCTCCCATCATCACAGGGTTTATTGTACATGTAGGATAACTGCTAATGCAAAATAGACTGATAGACAAAGTTGATAAATTAATTACATTTTACTAATTAATTTATCAACTTTGTCTATCAGTAAAAAGATACCAAATTTTTAGTTCATTAACTAAAAATTTGGTATTTTTTTTATTTTTCACTTGTTCCTTGCTTGAAAAAGAGTATGAAAAGTGAAACTTTTTAAAATTCTTTGCATTAATCCCACTTAACCCTATATGAAATAGTTAACATAGTTATATATATGTTACATGCTAACATATATATAACTATGTTAACTATTTGTTATATGTTATATATATGTTACATGCTAACATATGTTAATATATATTTATATATGATATATATGTTTGTAGAATTTGAATAGTTGCGTAGTTTGTAAACTATGTTAATTAAGATTATTATTGAAATTAATATGAAAGTCTAATTATAAATAAGATATTAATATTAAAAATATAGCACAATTTTATATAATTAAATAAAAAAATTTATTTAATTTTTTCAAAATAATGATAAAACCATTAAAAAAATCACATGTTAAAAAAACAGAGTCAATTTTTTATAAAACTAACATAGAATCCAAAATATTAAAAAAACAATGGAAAATTTCTCAAAAAATTCCCCTTCAAAATAACCTTATTATTTTAAAAATATCCTTAAAAAAAAATCCTAAACTGTATCATTATACATAAATTTTATTATTAAAGCTACAGTTTACTCATCACTTATTCATTTGGAAATCATATTAATCGTCATCAGAATTCTTACCTATAGTGACTGCGTGCCACTGGTTGTCGTTTAGCGTTACCCTTGTATTCGATCTCACTTTTCTAGGGCCGTCACCCAAATTGAATATGTAATGCAGATGTCCATCCACCAATTCGATGGCGATGAAATCCTGCCCTTTGCCGCCGTTGAACAGTATTAGGCCGTTGGGCTCCAGGGTCTTGAACTGGAAGTAGAGATTCATGGAGGAATAGGCCTTGAGCTGCGACAAGCCGATGAAAGTGAATTTGGACTTGAACGTCACGGGGTGATGGACGATTTCGTCTTTCTTGCCGAATTTGGCTGTCACCTGTGCGAGGAAAATCACTGTGATGAATGGTGGAGGGATTGAGAAATGGTTATGGAAAGGCATCTTTTGATGCTGTGAATTGATGAATCCAAATGTTCTGACATAGCCAGCATATGTCGGAACTTTGAAATTCGAGTATTTGGATACAGATATTTGACTTGTAGGAAATTGTGTTTTTTTTTTTTTTTTCGGATGGTAGTTTTGAATGTTTATATTTTGCTAGGCTGTTATTATGACTTAAATTAATTTGCAAATTTTTCAATTTATCTCTCTAGTAGTTCTCAGTTCTATTAATTTATATTTATCATACTTGGATTTATGTTTATCATATCATATATTTATCGTATTATGTCATATTTGGACGGCATTACCTACATAATTATTTTGCTGATTTGTTATTAAAAATTAATTGATTAATTTAACCAGAGATACATACTTTTATATTTTCTTTTCAAACAAAAAAAATAGTTAAACTAAAAAGGTAATAAAAATAATCATAATACTAACCATATTAAAAAATAAAAATATTAATGATTAAAAAATAAAAATATAATTGTTGGAGATTTCTCAGGAAGTCCAACCATCTTAATACACATACATTACGAATTGTTGTATTTAACTTCTTCTTGTTCATTGGCGCAACAGTCCCATGATAGGCCAAGGCCGTCTGCCTACTGGCAGATTTCGGGACAGAAGATGCTTTCTTTTTATGAGGTAGGGTTGTCAGTGTTACGCCCAACGTTTTACTGTCATATTAGACCGGGACCTGTGGTTTAAAGTGCATTCCAAAAGCATCCATGCACTACAAGTATCCATGGCACCTTCAGGACTCGATAACCCGAGGTCTGTGGCAACGAGCGCCAGAATTCTAGTCACTCGTCCATCACGCCCCCCATATTACTTAGTACTTGTGCATAATTTCGTAATTCATAAATGAAGAATGAAGTTAATGAAGAATTACTATATTTAAATACTTTTATATTTATCTAACCCAAATATATTTGCCATCTGCCATTGATAAGTGTTAATTTTTTTAATGCCCCTTTTAGCTGGATCTTTAAGTAGCTGCTTTAATACACAATTATCTCAGTTAATAACCACTGAAATTTATTAACCTATTCTACGAATTTTAAAGTTCTGATGTTAGTGAAAGTTTGACTTTATAATAAATGTTATCATGTGCTAACAAGTGTTAACATGATGCTATTCTGTTAGATGGTCCGTAACGCTTTCAATAATATGAGTAATGTAAGATAACTTAACCACATTAGAATATACTTATATGACATCCTTATATATTTGCACGTGTAGCGCGTGTTAATGTCTTAAGTTGTCTTAAATTAATGTCTTGTTAAGTTATATTCTTTGCACGTGTAGCGTTAAATTATATTTACACGTGTAGAGTGTGTTAATGTTTAGTTAAGCGAAATTGGTATTAAATTTATTGTTATTCTATGAAAAATAAAGATGACTGTTATTGTGTTGTAATTTACTTTATTGTGGCGAATCTGGGATTCCAGTAAAGTAAGTGTGATTTGCAATTCGATTATCGAAAGCATAAACTTTATTTACAAAAAGATAACGTAACATTTTATGACTGTTAGTGACTTTTCGTTTTTTTTACGTTAAACTTATAGTTGTCATCCTTACAGGAGGTTCATAACGTCACCAGTAATATGAGTAATGTAATATAGTAACAATAATAATATAATATAATAATATAGTAAGTGTAAAACATGATGCTATCCTGATAGTAATGTAGTTTTACAGTAAAATGGTGAGTAATGCAATGTAGAAATAAAGTAATATTCTGGTTGGAAATCCATTACGTAGTCAACAACGTTAATTAACAAACAAAACTGACATTTATAGAACTCTAACAGAGATCAGAGTTTCAACTTCTGAAATTATGAAAAATTGTATGAATTTGTACAAATATCGTTCCGATTTTATTTATTTCGATGAAATTCATTAAAGTGGAGTATCAAAAATACTCAAGAAGTATTTATGCAGTTGAATCTAAATCGATCCTAATCTAACTGAATAATCAATCGTAATTCAGTTACTAATCAAATCGTAATTTATCATATCTTTTATAAAACATTAAATGTATGCAAAATCACGTGTAATTTTTCGAGGGCCCCTAGGTACTGTTTTGTGTAAGAGTACTGATAGCAGCCCCCTTAGTCGTTATACTGGGATCAATAGTAAAGAAAATTGCAGTAGTTGCTAAGGCACTGTTCGATTGCTCAGATTAAATGGAGTCGCAATATTGAAAAAGGTTTCTATTTATAAAACTTCACTTAATTTACATGACAATTAGAAAACAGCAGAATTGCATAATAGTTCTGTTGCAATAAATGTGTTGCGAAATAAACATTTCTTTGTGATAAATGATAGAAATTAGCTGACAATTGCAGAATTAATTTTACGAACTTTGACATTAAGATCCCTCAAATTCTTAGTTTTCGACTCAATTGTTTTGATGTAATAAGAGTACAATTTTCAATTGTACTCTTATTACATCAAAACAATTATTATTTATAACAATTGTTATTTCTAAGAATTTAATTAAACTTTAATTTAAATTCGTTAGCAAAAAACATTTTTATTTTTGATGCAAAATTGAGGCAAAAAAAAAAAAATAAATAAATAAAATAAAATAAACAAATAAATTGTATGTAACAATAATGAAAAATGCTACTACATTAAATATATGAGTATTTATATATTATATGTATATTTTTACAATACATTTTCGTAACAATGGAATATTATAGTACATCATAGTTATAAATTTATTTTGTACGGTACATTTTAATATTACATAGATAAAAGAAGAATTAAACCAAATAGATGAAAAGTTTCACTAAAAACACACACAAATTTAATTATGTAATGATATTTTACCATTAAATATGGAAGATTATTCACTTTTCACCTTGAAATTTGTCATCTGTTCACTCCGAACCATATAATACACTCATGTCCATAAATTAAGGATAATTCAGAATCACACAGAAATTGAACTCTAAAATAAAAATTTAACCTGTAGAATTATCACACACATCTTGAAGAAGAATATGCAAATTACAGGAAACCACCAGATGGCGCGGATAGTACGTCACAATGATGAAAGTGTAAGAGAGGGGTATATAAGGAATGGTGGCAAAGAAGTAAAATTGTTCACAAGCGCTACAATGCAATAACCGTATAGTTATGGCACAAAGGAAGCATTTGGATGATTTTTTACGTGGTAGAATTATCGGACGACTGGAATGTGGACGTACCCAGCTGGAAGTATCCGAGGAACTTGGAATCGCCCAGAGTGTCATCTCCAGGCTTTGGCAACGATTCCAAGATGATGGTAATGTGAGTAGATGTTACAGCACAGGTCGCCCCCGAGTTACAACGCCGAATGAGGATCGGTATTTAGCAGTTACTGCCAAAAGAAACAGACGGAGCACAGCATCAGACCTGTCTCGTCAGCTCTCTTCAGCTACCGGTACGACAGTTACAAAGCAGACCGTGTACAGACGCTTAGGGCACATTGGTCTATATGCTCGTAGGCCTGTCAGATATGTTCCACTTACCGCAACTCACTGTCGCCTGCGATTAACCTGGAGTAGAGAGCTTGCATTGTGGACACCGCAACAGTTGTCTTGTGTGACGTTTACCGACGAGTCCAGGTTTAGTTTGCAGCCTGATTCTCGCCGGACTTTCATATGGAGAGCGCCAGGTACCGTTACCACCAAGAGAACATCATTGAACGACATCGTTACGGTGATGCAGGATGGCTCGTTTGGGGAGGAATTATTCTTGGTTCCAGAACTGACCTGCATGTTCAGAGTGTAACGATGACAGGCAACATCTATCGGGATGTCACTCTGGAACAACATGTACGTTTGTTTCGGGGCGCCATGGGTGCTGAATTTCTGTTTATGGACGACAACGCCCGTCCTCACCGTGCAAACATTGTAGACGAATGCCTTCAATTGGAGGATATCACCCGTATGTATTGGCCAGCACACTCACCGGACTTGAATCCAATAGAGCATGTGTGGGATATGCTTGGCCGACGAATTGCAGCCCGTCAACCCCCTCCCACCTGTCAACCGGAACTTCGGAGGGCATTGCTTGATGAGTGGTATAATATTCCCCAAGATCAGACAACTCTCAAAGCGGAACGGACCTAGCGATTATCACTGATTAACAACAGTGAACTCAGCCAAAGGGCTGCTTGCGATACCCAGAGTGGTTTATCAATCCTCCCTTTCCGTAGTTGTGCAACCAACACTGAAATCCCGTTAATTCGGGAAGGCCAGTGGCACTCCTGCGGCGTCTAAGATCAGATTGATAATTTGATACTCAGCATGCCTAGGCGTTGTAAGGCCTGTATTGCATCGTCCGGGAGACATACTCCATATTAACCATCACACTAACCATGTTATACTGTTTTTTGTAAATAAGTTCTTTTTTTAAATTTGCTCCAGGGAGTAAAAATCGCAATTTTTATTAATTATGTCAAACATATAGCATCTTTTTTGCTCTTTACCTTTTGTTTAATAAATAGACTTTACAAATAAGTAAAATTTATTTTGCTTCTGTCTCTTTCTTTGCCTGAACTTCATTATCCTTAATTTATGGACATGAGTGTAATACACATTTGTGAGGTTGGACAACCAGATTGTAACTGGGTGTCTTTGGGCTGAGATACTCGAGGCATAGATTGAAGGACTTACAGCTTTATTTACACACGCAGAAACACCACACACATACAATTAGAGATATACAACATTCAACAAATTTAAAGACATATATTTAAATTCGCGGAAAGACTCCACTTCTCAATCGAAAGCCCGATACTCTGCTACGCGCCGGATATGCGAAATATACTTCCTCTTCGGGTGACAGTCTGTAGGTCAATTGAATATTTCTTCCTGAACTATACAGGGCGCGCTCTTACCAGTGTGTAGAAGGAAGCAAGGCTGCATATTTATATAAGTGTATATATGAAATATTTCTAAGAAATTAATGGTGTCGGGTTAAATTATGTTATAAATTTGTTATTCTTGTCAGGGATATTGTTACACATGTGTATGTTTAGTGGTTTTGTAATTTAAATTATTTCAAGCGAAGAGCAATTTTTTGAAGCGAAATCCTTTCCACCATTTTGGATTGGTTTGGTTTGTCGCTCTACGGACATATTGTGCGCACTTCGCCCTACTTAGACCGGAACCTACAGTTTAACGTGGATTCCGAACCACTAACAAACATTCATGCCGCGGCCAGGATACGAACCTGAAGCCTGTGGTACCAACGACCAGAGCACTAGCTAATTGGCCATCAGGCCGCCACCATTTAGGAAAATGAAATATTCAACATTACGAAGTTGGTGTCATGAGAGTGGAGTTTCAAATTATTTTACTTATAAAAGAATCATTACCGAAATGGTTAAATTCATTATCAAAAACTTCTTTACATTAAATTGTTACTAAAATAATTATAAAGTCTAAATAATAAAAAAATGCTACTGCATTAAAAATACATTATTTATGTATCGTTTCTACTTATTTTCGTTTCTTTAAAAAACTTTGAAAATAAAATTAAAAAAAAAAAAATGAACACACCAGTGAATATTCCAATACATAATGAAGTCTTCTCATTAAATATGAAAGAATTCTCACCTTGAAATTCGTCATCTGTCCACTTCGAGCCATGTCGAAAAAGTGCTGTCCGTTGAATATGAAGTGCTGCATGTGGCCCACGAAATTGGGAATGTCTTTGTTCGACGAGGCAGATGTCAGAGACGTCGGCGGTCTCTCCGTCCCCATGGCACCGATGTACAGGTTCTGGAAGTCCAGGTTGATGTTTTGCCCACTCAGTTCTATAATACAAATGAAGGGATTAATTTTTAGATGAAATTTCACGGCATTGTTTTTATAACCAGTATAAAATAATTTTGATAACTATCTTATGAGTTGTTAAAAATATGCAAACATCATTTATTATTATTATTATTATTATTTTGTAACTATGTTACTCCGCGTCCGTAGCTTATCTTCAAGCTACACGCTCTTCTTGGGTAGTTCTAAGTGAGTAACAACAGTGCAGCGTTTGCCTTAAGGCATCAAATTCAATTGTCTAAGTGTTTGCCAGCTGCATTAGAACAACATTTTTTTGTAACTCAGTTGGCTTCATGTTCCACTTTCGTATATACCATAACAAAAGATGAGTAAAAGGCAATGGCTTCCGGGAGACCTTTTAAAGATAACAACTTCGATTCCGCTTGTTGCACGAGAGAAAACACGGAAAAATCCCACTATGTAGCTTGTACGCCGCAAGCGTGCCACTTATCTACCCGAATAATCAGTCTACAGTGTGTGTGAGGCAAACCCACGGAAGTGAGGTCTGAACACTCACTAATAACAGAGCCACTCTTGGACCACATGGTGGAGGTTCACATATTCCACTTTCACTCCATCCACGTACACAGACACGATACAGAATAGAGTGGACATGAGCATGAAGATACCGTAACTCTTAGCAGAGTGACGCCGTTCCGCTTAAGTCGCCTTCCCTTCAATATAGAGCTTGTTATCATTGCACTGTGCTTATATACACTGTCTCATTCCCCACCGAGTCACCTTGTTTCTGAAAGCAGTGACAGTAACGAAAGCGCCGCTGGTGAATTCGAACCCAAAGTCTCCCGAGCAGCTATCTGCGCATGTTATTACTGGGCTGATAAATATCATTGAAACGTTTTTTTTATAATTCATTATTTTAATTAAAATTCGTTTCGTTCACATCTTGATCTGAATTCGAAATGTATTATTCATGTCTTTGTTCGAATTAGCATTTTTTTCTTTGATTATAAGTTCGCTTTTTCATATCAGTAATCTTATGTTCTAGATTACAAATCAAGAACAGTCGTTTATAGTTACAGGACTTTACAGGCCTTCCGGAAGGACTTTTCAAGAGTAACTGTCTCGCATTTGCGTGCCATATGGGAGAAGTACCAGACCGCCTATCATAATGACAGACGCTTACGCACGTTGTAGAATTACCATTGAGTCCCCTAAGTGCCACAATACACAATTTTTTCAGTTGCATCATCATTGTATATCTATTATAATGCAGATATGCACACTGATTTGAGGCATAGATTTTTGTCAGACCTTAAGAAAATTGTGAAATAATAAAAAAAGGCAATATGGAAAAGAAGTATTTCATGTTATTTCCATAAATAACTTTTCATAACATTTACGCCAGCATATCCGTCATAAATATACATTATGACGGCATTAAATAACGTTTTAGGAAGAGCTTCGATATATATATATATATATTTTATAACAACATTTCTTCAAATTTTACATTGTTTTGTGTCAAACTTTCAAGATGTGTGTGAATTTATCATCTGGAGATTTTATTCGAAAGATTCTATAAATCTTTTTCTTGCAAAATCGCAACGTTTATAAAACATTCAAAAGCAATAACTTTTTAAAATTCTCTAAATCCCAACATCTAGCTGAGAAACCATTGGTTTATTAAGGGAAATACTACAGAGAATTCGAATATAAAACGGTTTAAAAACAAACAACTATATTTATTGCTACAAGAAACTACGAAACAACCGATAAAAACTAAAAAAAGATTTATGGGAAAATTTCCTCAACTTTTGCATAACAAAACTTCATTTTGAATTTCTAAAAGAAAATTTTCGTATGGTCTTGCATAATGGTAAAATTTTGTATGAATAATAGTGTGTACATCAAGACGTTCTTCAACTAGCAATAATGTTTCAGAGTTTTGGCTTGTTTTGGAAAAAATATTGCCTCCAGATAAAAGGCTATTTTCTCTTAAGCGACCAAAATGCAGCCCCCTCCATCTCCTGATAGCCTTACAGTATTGATTTTATAAGTTATTTCCATTGTTTTGAAAAATCACAACTAAAAGCATCTGAAAGAAAATGGTCAGCCATTTGTAGAAGGAAAGAAAACGAGTTTTGCTGTTTCATAACTGATGAATGTTGCCAGAAACACAAGAAGCATTTAAGAAGTAAACTTTAAAATTTTTTTCCTCTATAGAAAATAGCTAAGTATATCAGATGGACTTTTATAATGTATAAAAGGTAATAGCAATAGCTTCAACGGTATCAAAACAATCCAAATAACCTAATAATGCATTTACAATTTGGGGATAAATAATATATTATCAGTAATTTAAATTTCATGGAGAAATAAATTAAAAATGTAGGAATTTCAGAAAAAATTATAAAGATTTTTGATTTTTTAATGGAAGAATTTTTTTTAAGTGAAGGAAAAAAAAGAGTAAATAAAATGCTTTATATTTTTATAATAAGTGAAAAAGACATAATTACTATCTTTGTAGAAGTTAATTTTTACACTAAATAGTCACATATATAAAATAAATGTATTAAACTTGTAAAATTAAATTATTGTAAAATTAATTAATGTAAAATTAAACTTGTAAAATTAATTACATAAAAAATAAATTAATTAAAAAAAATCTGCTAGGCTGATATAGAGATTGCCTATGAAATTTAGAATTTAATGTAAGAACAAAATGCATAACATCAAAGGTTTAATTAAAAAATAAATAAATAAATAATAAAAAAAAACCCGTACAGAACTCCAAATTCTCACTCACTCCAATTCTCATTTTCACGTTGACAAAAACATTGACATAAACTTCATCACACGGACTTTTAGAACGAATTTACATTGTTTAATTATATAATTATTGGCTCGTGAGTTGAAATGTAAATAAATATTATGTACAAAAAAGCTCTTGAAAGAAATTTAAATAACCCAATAAGAATAACTAGTAAAAGAAATTAAAAAAAAATAACAAATTAGAAACGTTGAAAGTGGTCAAGGATAAAAAATTGATCAAGGAAACGAAAAACTCTGACCTCGAGAACAATACATATAATTTTGTCTGTAATTATAAAAAAAGAACATTAAGTGTAAAAAATTCCTTTTATACGATTGTTTAAAGTTAATTAATTTAAATTTATCACTCATAAGATAAGTTTCCATAAATTCAACGTATACTGGTTTTTCAGATTTACTGCAAACATAGCAGTTTTTCCTACACGATTTTTGCCATATGTTGTTGTTTTTGAATACCAGACACTTTCACCTGAGAAGATATAGCAAATTCAGCCATAGAATAGTAATAAAAAGCGAGTCCTCTTATTCTAAAGGGACAGAATGTTATACCGTCTTTTTCAGGCCCCGATTCTAGTAGAAATTTCGCTGTATCGGCGCTTGGCTTCTTTTTCCTGCGCTCATTTATTTAGTAAGCATGTTACAAAGCAATTCTGAAAATTCTGAGAAATGTATTAAGTTCTTCTCAAGAGCTTATATGCTTACTAAATATAAATAGATACAAGAAAAATTGTTTGATAATTTTATATGAAATATATTAAAATACTACAAATTAATTTTTTAATTAAATTAAGATTTTATTTCTTAATAATTTTTTGGGAAAAACAATAAAGAAAGTTTATTAATGGAATATAAATGCCAAATATTTAAATTTATGTTTATTTACAGCTAAAAATAATTAACCAATTCTTTTGAAAATCGTTGTAGGATAGTAGACCTATCTCTACCTATCTACTACTTTATAAAAGTAGTGAAATGTTCTTATTAAGAAAAGATTACTTATTATGGTAATAAATGTTTTTATTTATTAATTTAAAAATTATTTTTCAATTAGATTAAACACATTTAAATTTCAAAATATTTTTATCTCTTCTTCTTTATTGGGGCAACAACCTCATAAGGGGCCAAGACCTACTGGCAGATTTCGAGACAGGAGATTGTTTTCATTTTGCCGGATAGGGTTGTCAGCCCTACACCTAACGCTCTACAGTCATTTAGACAGAGACCTATTATTTTAAAGAGGATTCTGAAACACTACAAATATCCATGGCACCGCCGGGACTCGAACTCGAAACCTGTGCCACCGAGCTCTAGTCTCTCAGCCATCAGACTCCATATTTCATATTTTTAATTAATTTAATATAAATTGAAGAAAAAAACAGAAAGTTATATTAAAAGAATTTAATATTACATTTGCTTAAAAAAATTAAGAAAATTATTATTATATAGTATACCAATAAATGGAAACTGAATTATAAAAAAATATTTTCAGAAAAAAATACACTTTAAAACTTTATTTTTCGGAAATTTATAACTGAAAATAATTAAAAAAAAAAAAAAAAAAAACCAGTTTGGAACATAAATAACGAGGCTTCATTAATGGCGAGTCATAAAGAAGAACTGAAACAAACTAGAAAATAACACAGAAATATTTAAAATTAAATTTTTAACTTTGTTCTCATTACATCGGAATAATTCTTTTAAGAACCTCCTGGAGACAATCGGAAGAAAAAAAAACACACACGAAAACGGCATCATCCAATTTTAAAGAACACGAAAAAAAAAAAAAAAAAAAAATTCTTTTCCCATTTAGAAAGAATTCCAGTTCTCCAATTAAAATCAAATTCCAAAAACCCTTCCTTGGAATCCACGATACCCTGAGCTCATTAAAGTTATGGTTCCTCTTAAAATTTCAGGTCAGGAAATGCTAGTTTTGCTGCGATGGTAATAATAATAATGTTCATGTTACGAACAATAAACGCAGAGGCAGCAATAATGAACCGTGGCACACACTGCACATATATCAAGGCCAAGAGGATGGTTCTGGCATGTCGCCAGACAATGCCGGGAACCTGGAAGTCGTAATTGAAGAGTGCGTTTTCCAATTGTTTGATGAGGGAGTCGGAGATATACGTGCATTTATATAATGCGAATGACATCTTGAGGCTAAAAGGGAACCAGCTTTTGCTGATGAGTTATCGATACAGCCGGATTCAACCGATGGAAATTTTCGTGTCTCCTTCAGGCCATAATTTGGTGACTGACGGAGAATTCTGCGACATTGACTGCGGTTCTTATTATATAAATGTATAATTTAAAAACAAATTTAAACAGTGTATCGTGGTTAAAAAAGGTTTACATTAATATAAATTGAGCGCTTTAATTATCAAGGCTATCTGGTGATTTTGGTACATAAATATTATGATTCCTTTAGTTTCATTTCCACATAAAAGAAATTAAATAAATCCGTGGTCAATTCGTGGTGCAGTGATAACGCGCCTTCGAAATGTGAACTAGTGGCAATTCATATTGAAATCTAAGTACGGTGGTTTAAAAACCTAGTTGTCCTACCGTTTTTTTCAGAAAAATAATTACTCAGTGCCCATTAGGAAATTTATTTTCTTTAAGAGAACAAATAGAAAGATAAATAAGATGTTTGAGTTACAACTTTTAAGTTAAGTTTAAGCATTATGAGCTTTTAGATAATACTGGAGTTTGATACCAGAGTGACTAGTGCTCGGTGCCACAAGTTTCAGCGATGCGATGGATGTTTGTAGTTGTTCGAAGACACTCCGAGAGTAAGAGCGCTAGTTACTCAGCCAACAGGCCCTTACATTTATTTACAGCTAAAAAATTAACCAATTCTTTTGAAATCGTTGTAGGATAGTAGACCTATACCTTCGAAAGTAGTACTTTATAAAAGTAGTATAATGTTCTTATTAAGAAAAATAGTGGGTAATTTTTATTTATTTCAGTAATACATGTTTTAATATTTATTTTAACATTATTTTTCAATTAGATTAAACACATTTAAATTTAAAATATTTTTAATTTATTTAATATAAATAAATAAAAAATAAATAATGTTAATGAAAGCACAGAAAATTTTATTAAAATAATTTAATATTATTTATAATAACAATAAATACAAACTAAATTATGTAAAAAATATTTTCGGGAAAAATACAATTTAAAACTTAATTTTTCAGAAATTCATAGAGGAAAATGAAAAAAAAGATTTAAACCTGTTTGGAATATAAATAACAAGACTTCATTAACGGCGAGTCTTAAAAAAGAACGGAAACAAACCAGAAAATAACACAAAAATATTTAAAATTCAATTTTTAACTTTGTTCTGACTAGATCGGAATAATTCTTTTAAGAAACCCCTGGAGACAATCGGAAGAAAAAAATCACACGAAAACGGCATCATCCAATTTTAAAGAACACGAAAAAAAAACTCTTTTCTTATTTAGAATGAATTCCAGTTCTCCAATTAAAATCAAATTCCCAAAAACCCTTCCTTGGAATCCACGATATCCCGAGCTCGTTAAAGTTATGGTTCCTCTTAAAATTTCAGGTCAGGAAATGCGAGTTTTGCTGCGATGGTAATAATAATAATAACCATGTTACGAACAATAAACGCAGAGGCAGCAATAATGAACCGTGGCACACACTGCACATATTATATCAAGGCCAAGAGGATGGTTTTGGCATGTCGCCAGACAATGCCGGGAACCTGGAAGTCGTAATTGAAGAGTGTGTTTTCCAATTGTTTGATGAGGCGGAGTCGGAGATATACGTGCATTTATATAATGCGAATGACATCTTGAGGCTAAAAAGGAACCATCTTTTGTTGATGAGTTATCGATACCGCCGAATTCAACTGATAAAAATTTTCGTGTCTCCTTCAGGCCATAATTTGGTGACTGAAGGATAATTCTGCGGCACTGAACGCGATTATTATACAAATGTATAATTTAAAAGCAAATTTAAACAGTGTATCATAGTAGTGGTATAGAGGTTAAAAATGTTTGGTTTAATATAAATAGATCTCTTAAATTATCGAGGTCATGATCTGTGCGCAAGAGGTGATATTCTTACACAAATGCTAGGATTATGTTTATCTGTGTTTTCACATAAATGAAATGAAATAAATCTGTGGTCTATTCGTGGTCCAGTGATAACGCACGTTGGAAACGTGGATTAGTGGTAATGTATTTTGAAATCTTTGAAAAGTGAATGCGATTCTTATTATATAAATGTATAATTGAAAAATAAATTTAAACAGTGTATCTTTTTTAAAAAGGTTTACATTAATATAAATAGAGCACTTTAATTATCAAGGCTATCAAGGCAAGGTGCGAAAAGGCGATTTTTTTTAATATAAATACTAAGATTTGTTAATTTGGTTTTTATTTTCAAATAAATGGAAATAAAATAAATCTGTAGTAAATTCGTTATCCAGTGATAACGCAGCTTTGAAGCTTGGATTAGTGGTAATGCATTTTGAAATCTTTGGACAGTGGTTTCCAAACGTATTCGTCTACTTTCTTTTCAGAAAAATAATTACTCAGCGCCCGCTTGGAAATCTATTTTCTTCAAGAGAACAAGTATAAAATGTAATAAGATGCTTTAGTTATAAGCTTGGAGTTAATTATAAACCTTAAGCTAATACTGGGTCCTGATGGCCGAGTGACTGGCTCTCTGTACCACAGATTTCGGGTTCGAGGCCCCGCGGTGCCATGAATGTTTTTAGTGGTTCGGAATCCACTTTAAACCGTAGGTCCCAGTCTAATGTGACTGTTAGGCGTAAGTGTGACAACCCAATTCCGTAAAAAGAATGCATCTCTTGTTTTGAAATCTGCCTGAATCTTTTATTATTCGGACGTTACATTTATTTACAGTATTGTATTCTCAGCAGGTCATTATATGCATGTATTCTTGTTGATGTAAGCTGTACTCCTTAACAATTTTCATTTACCTATATCTGCTGCCTACCGGTAATAATTTGTATTTTATGTGTTTATTTGGAAATAATGTCACCGTAGATATTGCCGTAAATGTTAGTATTATTGTAAATATTGTAAAGTTAGGTATTGCCGTAAATATTAGCGTTGTTTGTAGCAATATTTTAAGGTTATGTTGCATCTGCTATCATTCTAAAAAACAAACGGATTTATATTTTTGATACACACCGGGGAAATAGAAAATCATCCACTTAACTAATTTAACAACCACAAAGCACATTCATCCACCACTGTATGCATTTCAGTAAAATCATTCATGTTGATATTTATCTGTCGTAGTATTTAATTTTTATTTTTAGCCATTAACCTCTATTTATTGATCATATTTATCACAAGTATGAATAATTCTGTTTAAATCTGACAAAAACTTACGTTTTTAGATAAAAATTATGAGAGTGTATTGGTGTGATATTCATCAATGAAATTTGCAATCTGTGGATAAGATTATGTCATGTAGTATCATCCTCTTTGTTGCATGTTCAAACTCTTCTGCATGTCACGTTGCTTAACTAGATTACTTCCATTACAGAGGTAAAAAAAGCAACACATTAAGTTATTGAACTAAAGGGGTTTTTTTCCTACTAAGTTGTCAAATATCACGATAAAATGATGATAAATTACTGTATTATGAAAAGCGAAATCATTATTGTGACAGAATTTTCCAATAGCTTTTTCCACCTACTTTTTAAAAAAAAACTTCCGAGAACGTAGAATTTTGGATGAAATTGTATTGATTTTAACGCGGATTATCACCGTCATAGTTGTTATTGCATGGACAAATTCTGTTCCTAATTGATTAAATTATAAAAAGTTAAATATTAGTTTAAAGTACTTGTAACTGAAATGCAAATAAAACCGTTTCTCCTCTTGACAATATTGCAAATTATACTGAATTAAGTTTAAATTGTAAAATTTCTAAACTAGCTATTTGTATAAAATGTTTAAAATAATTGTTTATACCTTTGCATTTGCTATACATTGTTGTACTTTATTGAACAATTTTGTCTTTTGTCGTACTTCAGGTTGGTTGGTTAATCTACAGTCCTTTTTTGCACACTTTAGGTTAATTAGATCGGGACTTACAATTTAACTTGGATTCCAAACCACTAACAAGCATCTATGTCAGCACCAGGATTTGAACCTGTAGCTTGTGGTACCAAGGGCTGAACGCTAGCCAATTGGACTTTATGGACCAACTAATAACTTTAAATAATTGAAATTTTAGAATTTAAACTTAATTCATCAGGCAGCCTTGTCCTTTATGGACCAACTTTGGTGTACATTGTTGTACTTTATTGACCAATTTTATATTTTGTTGCACATTGTTGCACTTTATTGACCAACTATATCTTTTGTTGCACATTGTTGTATTTTATTGACCAACTTTGCCTTTTGTTGTACATATCTTTTACGAAAAATATACACACATGATAAATAATAATAATGGAAGTTTACAGTCTTATAATGCTGGTTGTTATATTTTAAAAACAATCCTTTCTCTATCATATAGTACAAATTTTTGTCAACAAGAATACAGACATCAGTTTAATTTATCTAGCGTTTTTATACTCTTTTTTTTCAAATAATTTATAAAATTCTTAAATTGAAATTGTTCAAATTGTGAAATACTGCTATGTGTTAATAATACTATTGTTGAAATACTGCTATGTGTTAATAATACTATTGTTGAAATACTACTATGTGTTAATAATAATACTATTGTTGAAATACTACTATGTGTTAATAATACTATTGTTGAAATACTACTATGTGTTAATAATACTATTGTTGAAATACTACTATGTGTTAATAATACTATTGTTAAAATACTACTATGTGTTAATAATACTATTGTTAAAATACTACTATGTGTTAATAATACTATTGTTAAAATACTACTATGTGTTAATGATTCTACTTTGTTACTGCGTTTAATTATTTTTAAAATAAATAATATTTAGAACAACTATCATTACTTAAACTGTCTATTTACGAGATGAAAAAAAAAAAAAAAAGTACATTGGTGAAAACTCTCTTAATTAAGAGATTTTTCAGTCTCTTAATAAACAGACTTTCAATGCAAATCTTATTGAGTCTTTAATAAGATACTTCATAGTCGTAAGTCTTCTTCAGTCTCTTAATAAGAGACTCAGTCTTTTCAGTGAAAAGTCTCTTTATTATTAGAGAGATTTTAACAATATTAACTATTAGTTTTAGAGCTAACAATTAATTTTCCTCAAATTTTGTGCTTTATATAATTATTTTATTAGAAGTATGTTTTTTCTGGAATTATTTTTAAGTAAGATATAATTAGTGATAAAAGGTACATGGTTAAAATATAAAAATATTTTTTTTTAATGAAAAAGGAAAATTTAACAAGTATTGGCTTTTATTTTAATCATACAAATATCAGCTGCAATCTATAATGTTTCTTGTACAAAATGATGGCCAATTTAAAAGATATACAAAAAAAGGTACTTTGCAAGGATTAAATAAAATAATTCACTTCATTACAAAAACATTTTCATGAATTACCCCGTTGGTGAACTTGGCACCATCTCAAAAAAGATAATCTGGCTGCTTTATTTATTCACTCGTACATAAATTAGTTTTGCACCATGGCGCGCTATGGATAACAAGATTATACTCTGAAACAACTGCACATGTAGATATTATCTAAGATTCACTTTCCGAATTTTGGAATATAATGGAATTTAGAATAGTTTTACCTTACGCCATTAACAAAAACGGTTTTCTCAATTACGAATCTAATTTGTGAATTTCACCAGGAGTCCAATCTTCACCAATTAGGTTTAAGGAACAACTGATGATTTATTACATGGCGTTATTACTGTCTTTAATTACAAATTATGTATAATTTGTTTCACTGTAATAAATGGTATGAAGTCCTTAATTTGAATAAAAAAAGGAGTTTACTCTTCACTGTATACTCGTAGCCCCACTGTATTGTGTAAAAGGCGATTAAAATGAGTACCCAGTGATCCAGGGGTATAACCGGGTGGGTAAAGTCAGACTTCTTCCTTTGAGTACCCCATGTCTTTGCGTATTCTTTACTGGAGGGCCACAGAAAACATGTCCTGATCACAAGGACTTTTATTATGGTGCTTCTAGTTTTTTATATTTTTATCCTTAGAACATTTAACATGTTTTTGACAGTTTTTAAGAACCTTTGACTCCTTAAACCTTTGACCTTTTAAAGACTTCTTTTCCCTGTGTAATTTTGATTTGTTTATATGTCCTTTTTGTTTCTACGGTAAGTGGCCAAATTTGTATGGATTGAATTCCAATAAAGCCATATGTAACAACAATATTACTGTTCGAGAATTATAGAGTTGAGTTTGGTGAACTGATCATAAACGGAATAATTAGAAATCTGATAGGCTTTTCAATATTATCAGAGTGATGCTTTTATAATTTTATAGTAATATAGAAACATTAACACTTATTTTCAGAATCATATATCTCGTTTTACTTGTAAAAACACTATATCCCAATTTCGTCAGAAAGGAAATTTGTTTCAAAGATACAAAAAAAAAAAAAAAAAAACCGTTGAAAATTGGGATAGCAGTTCAAAGAACAGAAAACCCCAAAAGTCATGTTAAAAGCAACATTACAAGGACAAATCCGGAAAAAATAAGATCTATATAAAATGAAAAACATAATAAAAATGGCTTATAGAGGGCCTATAAAATATGCTGTCTACTTTCTTTATAATTTGATAAAGTAAAATTACTGATGGCCTACGTAGTTTAATTTGCAAAATTCTTAAAACAATGAAGTGAGTCATTTTGGATGCATGAAAAATATTGTGGAAATATTTAAATCTCCTCTCACCTCTAGAAGTCGCCTCCGAGTCTACTTTCACGTCCATACTCTGTCCTCTTCGGGTCACATGAAGAGTGTGCCACTGGTCATCGTTCAGGCCTTGACCCACGAAGAACACCTGGGGTAAGAATCAAGATGATCAGTTAATACGACGTACAATAAACCACGTAATCTATCTGAAAAATTACGGAAATTGCCAGCTCAAAAAAGGGGCAACTCTATAATTTTAACTGCGATAATCTGGCAATGTGCCTTGAAAAAAGACCTCTCGATTAATTAAGATCATTCTTCTTTCTCTTCTTCTTCTTTGGTGCAACAGTCCCATGGTGCAGTAAGTAATAATATACAGGAAACATTAAGGCGCAAATTGGAAAATAAGAATAAAAAAATTCTAATGATAGTATAGGCCAACGATTCAAATTTCATTGGATTTCTTCGGAATTTCATTGGATTTCTTTCGTTTGGGGATTGATCATAAAAAAAAATTTGAATTTATTTTAATCATTTCCAAAATACTTTAAAAACATTTCAATTTCAGCGATAATTGTAAATAGTGTGCATTTTATTACCAATGATTTGGTTTGACATGTAGCTCTACGGTCATTTTACTACACTTTAGGCTAATTAAATGGGGCCCTACAGTTTAACGCCGATTCCAAACCACTAACAAACATCCATGCCACCGCCGGGATTCGAACCTGTAGCATATATACTATATGACCAATTAAGTTGTTAATACTAAATGGATAAAGTCACAAAAATATATTTTTTTCGTTCTAATGCAGCTGGCAACCAACTTAGACAATTGTCTTTGATGCCTTAAGGCAAGTGCTGCACAGACATTACTCACTTTGCATTACCCAGGGGGCGCGTGTAACTTAAAGAAAGCCACGGACGCGGAGTAACAATGCCCCCGCAAACGCTCTTATTGGGACCGGGACCTACGATTTAAAGGGGATTCCGAACCACTACAAACTTCCATGGCACCGCCGGGACTCGAACCCGAAACCTGTGGTACCGAGCACCAGAGCGCTAGCCACTCGGCCATTCAGGCCCCAGTTACAAAAATATAAAAATATGAATTACAAAAACAAGGCGAAAATCATAATTATAAAACGTAAGTATCAACGTTAACGTAAGTATCTTAGTTAGTTTCATGTGGCTGATGGCCAATTGGCTCTGGTCTTTGGTACCACATGCTTCAGGTTCGAATCCTGGCGGTGGCATGGGTGTTTGTTAGTGGTTTGGAATCCAAGTTAAACTATAGGTCCCGTTCTAATTAGCCTAAAGTGTGCGAAAAATGATCGTAGAGCGACAAATCGAACCTATTCGATTTCGTACATCTTGGGCGAAGAAGCAATTTATTAATGAAGATAGAAAAGGTTTCAAAATCCTCCGCATTTATTTCAAAGGTAAAACATTTTATCTCATTTAGATGGGAAATGGAATGAAAGTATAAAAGTTCGTCCTCAAATCAGAAAATAAAACATTTAAATCAACAATGAATTTTATTGATATAGAAGAATACATAGATTTTAAAAGAAAAATATCAAAGGAAATTATAAAAAGCTGAATTGCGTAAATATCAAGAACTGCCATCGAAAATGGAGTGAGAAATTTAAACAACTTGGTTAAAGCGATGAAGGATTCGTTTTTAATACAGTCTCGTATTTTTTTCTTGGTTATGTTAAAAATATTAATGAAGATCGAACAGAAATATTTCATTATGACGTTAAGAAGATGAAAAGCAGTTATCAAATTATTAGATGGGATGTTAAAATGATGATTGATGATTGAAAAGAGACGTGAATTTTAAATAATGTTGTGATAGCGAAGGGAAATTTTTTCACGGAATGCAAAATAATTTATTACAAAATTAAAATTTTTTTTAATATTATATTTATTTTATTTTGCCACTTTTATGTAGAAAATGATGAAAAATATATGACTTTCATTAACTTTTCAGTTACAAATTTTAATTTATAGAGTGCATAATAATGTACAGTTTCTTCGTTTTTCATCATTTTCAAATCGGAATTATGTATTTTTTATATTAAGTCAATTTTAAAACTAAACTAAAAAAAAATATCAAAATATAGCATGTATAATAGTTTCCTATTTGATAAATAATGATGATATTGTGATAATAATAATGTGATAAGACTGTATAACGTGATAATAATGGGATAATGCTCACATGATTTAGCAATAGTGGCAATGAAATTAGGAGATTTTTAGAAAGACAGGTTGATACTAGGTTCGTTTTATTAAAATATTACAATAGTTTAAAAGAAAAACTCCATGTCTTTAAAAAACTAGCAATTTTGTAGATCTACAGGAGTAATATTTTAACTATAAAAGTTTAGTATAAATTTTGTTAATAATGATATTGTGATAATATTCCCAGGATGTAACAATAGTGGGAAAGAAGTCTGGAGATTTTTTAAAAAGACAGGTTGATCCTAGCTTCGTTTGATTTTAAAAGTTTTTTTAAAAAAATTGTTATAGATTAAAAGAAAAACTACATGTCTTTAAAAAAATAGCAATTTTGTAGATCTACAGGATTAATATTTTAAATTAAATAAAAGCATTAATATATATATATATATATTAATATATATATATATTAATATATATATATATTAATAAAAGCATATTAAAAACTTTTCCCCCCAAACTAGTCTTTCTTTACCGTAAATTTAAATCATTTTAGAACCTTTTTCATTTAAAAAAAAAAAGTCAGTTTTGAATGTCTCGTACATCATATTTGTTCTCAAAATGTCAAGAATAGAATTATTATCAGTACTTCGAATCTATGAGTTGGGAAAAAGTACTTTGAAATTCTCGAAAACTTAAGAAGTACTGTTATATTCAATTCTGTATCTGACACATTAAATGATAAGTTTTAACTATAATAAAAAAAAATCCCTACCTACTTCCATGATTATTATCAAGAAAATATATATTTTTTGTTCTTTAAAGTGAATAAATGTCATAAAGCCAATGCAACATACATATATTGCTTAGCGGAACAATATTTATTATCGAAAAAATACTTAAAGACGGTAGATATTAAGAAACTGATAAGGAAATTGTCTTTTCTAAGATGTTAGAAAAGTTTTCATTATTTTGGTAGGACATAGAAACCCAGCCTGAAAAAATGCTTATGATTTTTAGAAAAGTTTAATGTATTATATCCAGCCAACTAAAAATAATAAAATCATTCTCTTCCAAATGCTATCAATTTTTAAATTTAAAAACTAAGCAAAAACATTAATATCTTTTTAAAGATTGAATTCAAGAGTGATATTTAATGTAAACTATAGACTCATCAAAAAATTGACGAAGAACAGAATGTTTTTCATTAACAGTGATGGGTCTCGTGCTGCATTTATGTATACCACGATTAGCCCATTGATAGGAGGGCTATTTTGTTATTATCTGATCCTCATTTTTGTGAATCCTTAACCAAGTAGCCTCACTGCCTGTGCGAGACATTTGACATAATTTGTATTAGTCGCCTTTTCATTTCTGAAATTTTCTCGAATTTTCTCATTGCAGCAATGACACAGGATCTCGAATCTTTCAGACAGCAGGAAACAGATGATTCGGGAAATTAACGCTATTGAAAGTTTTTGAATATATTATTTTAAACTCGTGTTGTTGTGACTAATTTTCAGTGTCCAGCAGCTCGGAACGGACATCTCATGAATAGTGAAGGGAATAGTAAGGGATAAGGGACATCTTCTGTTGTGATGGAGCACTCTGAGGTAGAGGTCTGACTAGTGACTAGGTGTGCTAGTGCTACTCCGCATTTAATTATCGTATAGGAGAAAACACAGAAAACTTCCCACCAGGTAGTCTGACTAACGATACAAGATTGGGAACATCACAAACGCCATCGAGTCTTCCCGTTTTTGAAACAGTGTCTACGCTACTAAGCCAGCGGATTGAACCTCAGCCTTAGTGCTGACCAGCGGCGCACGTTATCACTGAGGCAAAAGTCGAGCATTTTAAAGTTAATTTTTATATGTTAAACCTAGTTTTTTTTTCACAACCAATGTGAAACATTATTCTTTTTAATACTGGTTACTGTTGAAAGTAATGACTGTTACAAATGCTATATTTCATGATTGTGTAACCGATTATAATATTGATTTCTTAACAACGATATTTCATTCGATTGGAATCTATACAATAATATACTTTATTTCTGTCTACTAGATTTGATACTAGCTTGAATCGTGTTTTATCTTTAATAATGCTTACGATTATTAATATTTAACTGTTATTAACTATTTTCTTTTTAAGAGCGATGGTTACAAATTCTATATTTCATGATTGTATAACCATTAGGATATTGATTCCTTAATAATGATATATCAGATATATCATTCGATTGGAATCAATACAGTAACGTAGTTTATGTTTGTCTCCTAGATTGGATACTAGCTTGAATCGTTAATAATGCTTGCTTTTATAAATTTTTAACTGTTTCTAACTCTTTTATTTAACAGCGATGGTTACAAATCCTAAATTTCATGATTGCATAACCATTAGGATATTGATTCCTTAATAACGATATATCATTAAATTGGAATCGATAAATCTGACGTACTTTGTTTCCATCTCCTAGATTGAGCACCAGCTTGAACCTTCCTGCCTCGAGAGCAGCCGACATGGCGGTGTTGGATTTTTCGGACGAAGTGGCGAACAGAAGACCGCTGGGTCGAGTGGTCTTCAGTCTGAGGCGAATGTCCTCGGCCTGAGTGGGTCCTTCCAGCACTGTGATCTTCATGTACTGAGTACCGTCGAAACTCAAGGTGGTCGCATCTGAAACAATGGAATGAAATGGTTTTTCTTTTATTGCTGATTAAGGAGTTAGGTAAATATGCTTTTTTTTTATTTAAAAAATAATAAAATCACTTATGTTTATTAAAAATTACAATTAAGACACTGTTAAAGTGCTTAATTTGAATAAAACGTCTCTTGCTTTTTATGAAAGATAATTGTAATAATGATTCAACTTCTAACTATCATTGTGATCATTGTGATCTTAGTGAATCATTGTGATTCTTATGGTCCTTGTGAATCATTGTTCTCCTTATGATCCTTGTAAATCCTTGTGATCCTTGTGAATCATTACGATCCTTGTGAACCATTATGATCCTTGTGAATCATTATTTTTGTGAAACATTGTGATCCTTGTGAACCTTGGGACATTGTGATACATTGGGAATCGTGATCCTTGTGAATAATTGGGAATCATTGTGATCCTTTATAATAAAGTTAAGCACTTATACGTAGTTCAAGGCCTATCCAAAATCCTCGATATGATAACATTTTCTTTTCGTTGAAGTTTACAAGAAATCCTCGTGTACCACAAAGTATCATACGAGGCTTACAGAACTGATTAACAAGCAAATCAATGACAAAATACTACATTTAAAAATACATATATCATTACAAAAGATAAATAAAGTAAAAGACAGATAGAGAAAGGATTGAAGAAACATCTAAATAAGAACAGAGACATTCACAAAATGATGTAAAAGAAGGCTTCTTATTAACAAATTGATAAATGTTTGATGGCCATTTGATTTTTTGGAGTGTTAGTACTTTCCTTAAAATCTTTCTAGGATTTCAAGCCTGGAGTAGTTAAAAACAATGTGATCAATATTCTGTAGTCCATTTACATTGCAGCTGTAAAGATCAGTTGAACATACTAGCTTAAATCTGTTTAAATTGAAGTTATTTGAAATTTTCAGTCATAAGCTTAGTGATTCTGAAATTAATAAAAAAAATGATGAGAGCTAAGAGATCTGCATCCGAAGGAGATATGTTAATTTACAATGCATTTTACCATGTTATCTGACCCATTGATCTGGATAATGACATTCATTTTAATTCTCAAAAATTAGTGCAATTAAAAGGTGTGTAAATTGTGATTGGAAGTGGATTTCTACAATAACGTTCTCCCCAATTAAAAAGGGATTAAAGGATTAACGTCATAATTCAACGTAGTTGACCAAGATAGCAGTTGCATAATTAAAAAATTTTTTGAGTAAAATATGATTAGAAAGCAAATTTATGCTGCTGGTATTCAATTCAAATCATATGGACATGTTTAGTAATTTAAACAAGTGTTTAAAATGTAAATAAATAAATAAATGTAATTAAAAAAATGATTTTCTTGAAAGGTGATTTCTATAATGGCAACCTCTTTAAAAAGAAAACAACAATAATACAATCGTACATCAATTTAAACTAAAAATTTCTTTTATAAAACATGATTGCAAAGTTATTTTATATTATATTTTAAAACATAGGTGTCGGGCGCAATTCCTAGGAGATTTTAAAATCCTGAAATTTATTTTCCAATGAACGTACTTATTGGTAAACTGTTCAACCTACTATTCCTTATCATCATCAGGATTAGTACCTTACACTGTCAAGCATGTGCGAAGGCCACGTAAATTGTAATTAGGAAGTGGATTTATATAATAATGTTCTAATTAAAAAAGGATTAACATCATAATTAAATGTAGTTGATCAAGATAGAAGTTACATACCTATAACATTTATTTTTAGTAAAATGTAACTAAAAAGTAATTTAACACTGCTAGTAGTCAATTCAAATCATGTAGACATGCTTAATAATTTAAAAGGATAACAATAATACAATGGTATAGCAATTTAGATTATATTTTTGTTTTTGTAAAACATGACTGCGCAGTTATTATAAGACATAGTTATTGGGTGCAATTGTTAGGAGATTTTGAAATCCTGACATTTGTTTTCCAATGACCATCCTACATATTGTCAAACTGTTCACATTACTACTCCTTACCATCGACACGATTAGTACCTCACACTGTCAAGCATCAGTCATTGATAAACACATAGATCCCACACAAATTAAATTGCACCTCACCTTTAGCACACACCGCTCCCGAGTAACTAGTATGGGAGCAATCACAAGTGAAGTGATTCCATCCTTCAAGGCAGAGTCCATTATTGAGGCATGGCTGGCTGTCACATTGAGGTGTGGGGGTGTGGCAGGCGGGACGTATGCTGCCAGAATCCTGCTTCTGGCTGACTCCGGCAATGTCCACAGTCCGGCCATTGATGATGAGATCCTTCATGCACCCCACATATCCATATCGCAAACTGCCGGACCACAGCTCGCTAGGAATCAGGACGCCTTGGGCGCTCGTGCCAACGCCTCCCACGTAAAGAGGACCTTCTAAGTCCAGCT
Source organism: Caerostris darwini (assembly GCA_021605075.1). NCBI lineage: Eukaryota > Metazoa > Arthropoda > Arachnida > Araneae > Araneidae > Caerostris > Caerostris darwini. The sequence continues at coordinate 516,870 of BPLQ01006085.1, read as the reverse complement.
GGTTCGAATTTCCTGAAAATAATTCATTCAATAAAGCTTTTTTTTCAATTTCATCTATTAGTTCACACACTCGCTATATATATCTTGTTCAAATTTTTAATCGTTAATAAAACATTTTTTATTCCTCCATCCAAGTTCAAATACATTTTTTTGAACTTGTAGTGGATGACACTTGATGTTAATACAGTTTTTTAAATATTAATTAATTAATTAAATCTAATCAATTAATTTTAGTTTTTTTTTTAGATTTAAGTTGCATGTATCTACCAATAGATGACGAGGAAAATTTCAACTTTATTTCTAAAGGACTTTCTGCAACAAAGTGAAAAAAAGTAGAAATTGACTACTAAAATTTTTTTTATATTACTTGTTTGTCCTTAAAATGAAATAAAGAGAATCGATAGATTTATTGGGATGCAAATTGATTTAAATGCTTCGTCACTTCTTAAATGATGTTTCAACATCTAAGTTTTACATGCGTGTCTACGTTTAAAATTGTTCATTCGTCCCATATTTAGTCCTAGCATTGCTCAATGTTTATCCAGCCTAAAGAAAACCTGATTTAAAACTACAAATGAATGTTTATTTTCACTGAAGAAAAAGAAAAAGCTTTAAGGGAATAACGGAAAAAGGAAAATTTTGTGCTTCACACGTAAGAATGAATAGATGTAGTTTTAAACGAAAATAATTTTATATAAAAATACCAATTACAAAAAAATGATCTTACATAAAATCACTGAGTAATGGGGTTAATAATGACATAATTCTAACTATACATATTTTCGATTTTAGTAAACGCAATTGTTCTGAAAAAAAAGCTTTACTTGAAAAAAAATTGATTTAAAGAGTTACAAAAATATTCCTTGGCATATCACCGTAAAAAAAAGAAGATGAATACAAGGCCGCATGTACTACTCAATGAATGTTGTCCAGGCGTTAAAAGAGTGTTGAAGAGATTAGTAATAAAATACATAAACAAACTTTTTATCTTTCTTCTGTACTGTTTTCAATTTTTTTTAATCTCTATTACGATAAAACGAGCACTACGTATACGACGAAATTATTGTCATTTATAATAAAGACAATCTATTTGAATCCCCCTGTTTAAATATCTATATCTATATCTATATCTATATCTATCTATCTATCTGCATATACGAATATATATATATATATATATATATATATATATATACACTGAAGTGACAAAAGTCATGGGATATCTCTTAATATCGTGTCGGCCCTCCTTTCGCCCGGCGAAGTGCAGCAACTCGACGTGGCATGGACTCAACAAGTCGTTGGAAGTCTTCTGCAGGAATATTGAGCCATGCTGTCTCGATAGACGTCCATAATTGTGAAAGCGTTGATGGTGCAGGATTTTGGGCACGAACAGACCTCTCGATGATGTCCCATAAATGCTCGATGGGATTCATGTCGGGCGATCTAGGTGGCTAGATTATTCATTGGAATTGCCCAGAATGTTCTTCAAACCAATCGCGAACAGTTGTGGCCCGGTGACATAGCGCATTGTCCTCCATAAAAATCCCATCGTTGTTTGGGTACATGAAGTCCATGAATGGCTGCAAGTGATCTCCAAGTAGCTGAACATAAGCATTTCCAGTCAATGTTCGGTCCAGTCGCACCAGAGGACCAAGCCCATGCCATGAAAAAATAGCCCACACCATTACGGAGCCACCACCAGCTTTAACAGTGCCTTGCTGACAGTTTGGGTCCATGGCTTCGTGGGGTCTGCGCCACACTCGAACCCTACCATCAGCTCTTACCAACTGAAATCGTGACTCATCGGACCAGGCCACGGTTTTCCATTCATCTAGGGACCAACCGATATGCTCACGTGCCCACGAGCGTCGCTGCAAGCGGTGTCGTTCTGTCAGTAACGGCACTCGAGTAAAGGCACTTCTGCTGGAATAGCCCAAGAAAGCCAAATTTCTCCGCACAGTTCTAACAGACAAGTCCCTTGTACGTCCCACATTGATTTCTGCGGTTATTTGACGCAGTGTTGCTTGTCTGTTAGAATTTACGACTCTTTGCAGACGGCGCCGGTCTCGGTCGTTAAGTGCAGGCGGTCGACCACTGCGCTGTCCATGGTGGGATGTTATGCCTGAAATTTCATACTCTCGGCACACTGACACAGTGGATCTGGGAATGTTGAATTCCCTAACGATTTCCGAAATGGCATGACCCATGTGTCTAGCTCCAACTAACATTCCCCGTTCAAAGTCTGTTAATTCCCGTCCTGCGGTCATCATCACGTCAAAACCTCTTCACATGAATAACTTGAACAGAAATGAAAGCTCTGCGAAAGCACTGCGCGTTTATACCTGTTCTACGCGATGCTACTGCCATCTGAAAATTTGCATATTGCTATCCCATGACTTTTGTCACTTCAGTATATATATATATATATATATATATATATATATATATATATATATATATATATATATATATATATATATATATAGAGAGAGAGAGAGAGAGATAGTAAATCGATCTTAATCGTACTAAAATTCATTAAATAGTTCAAAACATAGTTTTATATTGAGGCATCATCACCGGAAATATACAAAATAAATAAAACGTTTACAGAACTTTGGAAATAACTCAAAATAGAGAATTTACTAGACATATTTAGAATAATAAGTAGATCCACGCTATTCGAAATAATGTTAAAACCGTATTTAATTGACTAACGCATGAATTGCTGAACTCTGATTGGACGACAGGGGATGCACGACGAGGGGGAATTTCCCCTCGTTTTAATTTTAAAGATGGTTGGTTTTCCTTCCCCAGGAAATGAAATATCGTTCTTCGTACCCTTGAAACGGATCGAACTGATTTCCTGGAATGAATCCAGAAAATTCCTTTCCAAGTATCAATGAATACTTCTTTTGAAACGGCGAGGCGTATCAAATAGGGCACAAAAAATATTCCAAAACGGTAAAGTAGGAACTAAATCAGGTTTCGAGCGAACGAAATGTCTATTTTTAAATCTATTTTGCGTGATGTTAACTTTCAGATGCCTCGACGTGTGTATGTCGGTGGGCAGATCTGAATGAAAGGAATTTTCAGAATGCTATTTGCATTCATTGAATATTTTTATTTCAATCAATGCAAATGCTTAGCTTTTAATGTTTGTTAGACATTCGCTGGATTGCAATAAGTCGTTATATGTTCATACTTTAGTAAATTTAAAAAATGTATAAGCGTAATATATTCATCTTTAATAACAATATAGATTAATATTTATTGCAACTAGAAAGTTTAAAGTGAATATATTATTGCACATGTCTCCGTTTTACTTTGATAGCACAATATATTGTAACGTCTCTGCTTACACTAGATCTATAGCGGCTCCAAGAAGAGGGACCACTTTAAATTTTATTTATATAAGGTTTGTAATGCAACAAGTTCTATATATATAACTCTATTTACAAAAAAAAAATGAAAATAAAGAATATAAATTAGATACACAAGTGCAGTTCACTCTAAGTTCGGAGATTTTCAGAGTTCTCGAATCTATGGCAAACATAAACACGTCAAACTACAAGGGGAGCACTTAACGAACGTCTAATTTTAAATCTATTTTGCGTGATGCTAACTTTCAGGTGCCTTGACGTGTGTATGTCGGTGGGCAGATCAGAAGGAAAGGATATTTAGGTATGAATATTTTTATTTCAATGTATGCAAATGTCCACATTTTAATGTTGTTAGACGTTCGCTGGATTATATATCAGTCTTTAAAAGTTCACACTCTAATAAATTTAAGAAGATGTATAAGCATAATATAATTACAGCATCTTTAGTAAAAATATAGATTAATATTTAGTGTAACCAAAAAGCTTATTTAAAAGGAATATATTATTGCACATGTATCCTTTTTGCATTGGTAGCACAATATATTGTAACGTCTCTGTCTATACTAGACCTAGTATAACGGCTTCAAGAAGAAGGCCACTTTCGGGTTCATGGGAACATTTTAAATTTATATATATACATATATATATATATATATAACTCTATTTACAAAAAAATAAAATTAAGGATATAAATTAGATTACATGAGTGCAGTTCACTCCAAGTTCGGTGATTTTCAGAGTTCTCGAACTTACGACGAATCTAAACATCTAGTTTACTCCAGACCTTAAGTATTACACGGCGTGATTCACGAAACCACTTTGAAAATATGCGGGAAACTTCGGCCTATTCATTCCCTTCAGAGAAAAAAAAGGGGGAAAAACACTTCTGGTCAACTCGTCGCAGAACTCTCTCTCTTCTTCACCAAAAATCTCCTTTTAAGATAACCCGTCAAGAGTAGGAGGATCATCTTCCCTTACTTCTCATTAGAGTAGACATTTCTCAACCCCATTATCACTCACGACAGAAAAACTCGTAGTATGTCATATTCAATCTGTAGTTGCTTCGACCTGTGCAGGTCGCAAGACATTCGCTAATTTCCTAAATCTCATCATACATGATACCAAATATCTGCTATCATGTTTGAGTGATATGTTGTTCTCATAATTACAAACACTAATTTCATGTAATATAACTATCCACAATAAAGATCGTCAGCTGCCAAAGTTGAGTGATGCGTTTATTATATACTTTTCAAATAACATACATTCCTCTCTCCTGGGAATGAAATGCCAAAACTCTTCTCGTGAGAAAAAATGCTACAATATCTTTAAGAAACTATAATAGTATGTAACCGATTTTTAAATGTTTGAAATATCGTGATACAAAAAGTGTTTCAGCATCATTATAAAACATCAGTCTTTATTTAGTTTTCTATGCAATACTTGATGCTTAATCTTCACAAATTATTTATTTTAGAAAAAAAAATATTAAACTAATTTATCAGAATACAAATACATAGAAAGATTTAGGACCAACACATTAATGCTTTGAGAAATTTGAGAACTACTTTTCAAAACGGTAATTAATCAATCCAACTCTTATCACCTTACATCTTTATTATTAGAATATTTCTTGCTTATAATAATCAATAATGTTTACCTGGTGTGATGAAATCTACGGCTGATTCATCCACAGTCACTCGACCAGATTTCCCGGATCGTTTTAGAGATACTGAATGCCACTGGCCATCATCCACTCGTCTCGTTGTGGCTTTCACCTATAGAAAATGGATGTTTTATATAATTTTAATGAATATATTTAGGTTTTTTTTAATCTATCAAATGTTTCGCATCAATAGTCGGGCTGCCTGGTGGGAGTTTTCAAGGTTTTACCCCATACTAACCGCAAATGCGGTGTAGTTATCTTTAAAGGTTGCTGGAAGGCACTGTTTCCTTTTATCCGTAGGTGGGCTGTTCGTGGTATGCACGAGGTCCACCGACATTCCACCTTCACCAACTGGTAGGGGACTACATTGCTCTAGGTACAGGGGTGAAGTGCAGAGAAAAGTAATGAAAAAAAAAAAACAATCTATCGAAATAATTTTAATAGTGGTTTTAAGAAGATGGACACAAAAACGGTTTTTAAATGCGAAACGAATTGCAAACATGTCTAAGTACGAATTAGCTAAATCTCTGTATTGTTAAGCAGTAAAAGTGACAATTTTTAAACAAATTTCGGGTAGTTATTTTTATTTAACCCAGAAAGTATTACTAAATATTATACCTGAAAGTATCTTAAATTGTTTTCTTATCTATTAGTATCTTAAATTATTTTGTTATCGAAATAATTTTAACAGTGGTTTTAAGAAGATGGACACTAAGATGGTTTTTAAGTACGAAACGAATTGAAAGCATGTATAAATACGAAATAGCTAAATCTCTGTATTGTTAAGCAGTAAAAGCTACAATTGTTTCAAAGAATTTCATGCCATTATTTTTATTTAACCCAGAAAGTATTATTAAATATCTGAAAGTATCATAAAATGTTTTGTTATTCGACTCCTTTTATAATAGTGTCATTTGACTTATAATAAATAGAAAGACTAAAAGATTTTCAGCAAGTCGTTTCAATATCAATTTATTCGAAATAATACTTTTTTTTTTATAAATTAAATTTTATCTCGAAACTCAAAAGTTTTGAGATCGCGAAACTATAAATTTTGAAATGTTTGAAGAGAATGAATATTCCATTTTGCAATTTAACTTTTAAGTCAGCGAATGGTGATTTGGAAGTGAATGGCATTCATAATCAATAGCAAATCCTATAGACTATTAAATTTATTATTGATAAATAACGCTCTCCTCACATTCAAGGAGCATCTCTAGGCTGATAAATTTTCCAGAATTCATTAGTACCAGTAGTTTAGATAATGAATCTTCAAATAAATGTTCTCTGCAGAAGTCAAGTAAATTAGAATTAACTATACCATTTGTTATTCAAACGGACATTCGTACTGTTCATTACAATGATGACTGGTATCTAACGGAAATGTGTACCAATAAATATTAATTCTTGGACTGTTGTACCCATTCTCCGAGTAACGAAGATTGGATTATTTTATGGGTTAACCATACATGTCCGTAAAAAAATATTTAGGCGACTGATAATATATTTTAAATTTGAAATTGTAATGAATTTTAATAACATGGAGTTATGGTTAAATTGTTTAATAAACAGTTTAATGTCATGTTACATTATCTTGTATCATCCTGGAAAATTTGTCCATATACAAAATCATACGCGTATCTATCTATCAATAAATTTATAAGAAAAAAGGCTTTTACTATAAGGAGATAGGTGTATTTCAGTGGCAGAAATGTTAGAACAGAGATCATTTGGCTGTACAAGGTTGCAGATAAGTACCGATTCAGTACTACCAAAAGTACCCTTATTGAAATATGTCACTTATAATGTTAACCAGAATGCCTCCCTTGAGATATGCTGTATTGCATCGCCCTTGTGGCACTTGCAAGGGGACGTATGTAGCAGATTTAGTGTTACTCATAATACACTCTTGAGATATGCTTACTGCATCCACATTGTAACACTTACAAGGGTCTGTCTGAAGCAGATCTAGTGTTACACAAAGAAATCATGCGGATACCAATTACACTGTGTCAATATTGTACCCCGTCAACGGTAGATATGGAGCTGATTTACTATTTTTCAGAATTCACCACATACTTGGAAGTTTATCATAGGAAGATATTATAATCACGAATAATAATAATAATCATGAATATACACTATAATTTGGAGCCAACACTCCCAAGGTATGCATACATAGTGGAGTGCGTTGAAAAATTTTCCAGCCTACTGATATACCATGTTTAGTCCTAGAATAATCATAGTATGTTTCAGTTAGGCTTTATTTGTCAGGTTTTTAACTCAACTCTCTCATTAATAAACCCAATACGTTGCCCACTAGCCGATTTCATCCAGGTACAGACATTACATTCTTATACTCTGTATTTTGTAGAAAAAGTAAAAAAATTATACCTTTAAGAATTAAATTCCCTTCGAAATTATTCAGCGAAGAAATCTTAGCTTTCTTATGTTTGAAGCACGAAACCGCTTAAATCGTTGACCACTTTCTAACTAGTAACACCACTTTGGTGGGTAAGTTTTGTTTCTTAGTAGTTCTTGAATTTCAAACAAATACTTCTAGGAAAGATGCATATTTCAACCATTCATATTTCTAATCTACGTCTTTCTAGCTTATATAGTGTTACACAAAATACACCCCTTGAGATATTTTATATTGTATCCATCTTGTGGCACTTGCAAGGGCATGCATGAAGCATATATAATGTTACCCAGAATTCACCTCTTGAGATATGATATATAGTATATTGTAGCACTTGCAAGGCCATGTATGAAGCATATATAGTGTTACCCAGAATACACCTCTTGAGATATGCTATACAGCATCCACATTGTAGCATTTCCAAAGGCCTGTCTGAGCAGATGTAGTGTTACCTAGAATACACCCTTTGAGATATGCTTTATTGTATTCACCTTGTGACACTTGTAAGGCCATGTATGAAGCAGATATAGTGTTACCCAGAATACACCCCTTGAAATATGCTATATTGTATTCACCTTGTGGCCCTTGCAAGGGCATGTCTGAAGCAGATTACCCATACATATCATACCTAGCACAGGCATGAAATTTATCTAGACTGTTTCTTTGTTGAATTTTTTTAATAAAGCCGTAGTTATTTTAAAGCTAAGAATTTCAATTTCAATCTTTAAGCATATGAAGCTTTATGTGCCCATATAAATGACGACTGTGTAGGATAATAAATTTATGATTGTATAGAAAAAAGCTTACACCTAAAGTTTTGTAGTTTCTTTTTTATTTCAAGTTGAAAAGAAAATGTCCTCATTTTTTTTCAAGTATTAAAAAATCTTTAGGGACTTTATTTGGTTGCCTTTTTTTCAAAGAAATAAATAGAATACGTTCTGCTGCGATTAAAGTACTCCAAACGTAGAAAGCAATTATTATTGAGAAAAAAAGTTTACAAGAAGCTTACGTTGTTTTCCTTTCTTTTTGACAACATTTTAATCTTGAAGTTTTTTTTGTTTAGATTTATTTTATTCTCGCAATGTGTACTGAAAATATTTTTTGTAAGTTTTTCTTTTACATGTAAAAAAATGTCCAAAACTTGCGTGATCTTGAATATTAAATTCTTCGTTGCTCCATAGTTAAGATTAACTCTTGAGAAAGACCAATGATATGAAATGTAGACATTATGAATTTTGTGTGTCTGTGTTAATACTTTTATTAAGAATTCTAAAGCAGTAGTTTTGCATAATGAAAATATTTTAAATATTTTATGAGATTTAAGAAATGATTGATAAATATCATCGGATATGTTGCAACTTCTGAGGAATATTTTAAATTTCCTTGAAATATATGAGAATATTAAAATAGGACAACATTTATGAACATTTTACAAGTGCAATGTTCTAGAAAAAATTAGATAGTGTAAGAAAATTAAAAATTAAATTTTAACTAAATTAAATTTCTTTGAAATATATAAGGATGTTAAAATAGGACGACATTTATTAATAACATATTAAAAGTACAATGCTTTAGAAAATGATTAGATAGTGTAAGAAAATTAAAAATTTATTTGATTTTTTCTGATTAATATTCTATAAAATGGTTTCTATCACAATGGAGTGTTTTGAGAAATTTAATTAAATAAATTTATTTATTAAAAGATCTAAATTAAAAAAAAATCAGATTTCTACGGCATAATTGAGCTATTCAAGGTGAAGCATTTTTTTAAAGTATAAAAAACGTAATTGAAACTACTGATAAAATTAACTGCAGTTATGAATTTGTTAAGAAATATATCACGAATATCATTATTTCATGCTTTATTTTTTGATACCATTTTGAAATATTACTTATTAGTTAAGTAGAAAATTGTAACATATGAAATTTATTTTTATAATAATAATAAATTACTTATTATGCATACAAACGTAATAAAAATTCTTTTGAATTAAAACAGACAATAATTATTTTTTTTTATCATGTATAGATAAACAACTGATTTTAACTAGATTTTTTAATTTTTACTTATTAAAAATCATTGCTATTTTTTAAAAAAAAATATTGAATTACAATTTAAATACAGACAATTGTCAGACAATTACAACCGAGCTTATTAAATAACTGACAACCATTGGATCTAGCACATGCAATCATTGATCCACGAGTGGTTATAATTTATGATATATATAACTCATTAAATAAATAGTATTAACTACGTTACCTCGATAAATCACCAACGTGTGATGTTTAAGCATTTGCAATCTTAACCATTGAAAGCCTACTCTTTGAGATCGTGGAGATTTAAAAAAAAATATCAGCTAATGAGAAATAGAATTGAGGGTTGGTGATTTCAGAAAAAACTTTTGGGGTAACCCTCCGCATTAATGTATTGTGTTAGAGGAAGAAGGAAAGAAAGCTTTAAATAGCCCAAACTTTAAAAAAGCTTTAAATAGCCCAAACTTTAAAAAAGCTTTAAATAGCCAAAACTTTAAAAAAGCTTTAAATAGCCAAAACTTTAAAAAAGCTTTAAATAAAAGAGGAAGTCCAAATAGCTTTAAATAGCCAGTCTAACTATCAGATTCGCAAGCCAGTCTGTTCAGTAATTACATTATACACCTTCAACATGAGTTATACAATTATCGAGTAGCACACACTTCCATTGGCCAACGAGTGGTCATAATAAATGATTTAAATTACTTGTTAATAAACATGGTACTTTCTTACTATCAGGGTGCTAGGTAGCTGCAGTTTTTAAACCATGTTTACTTATATTCTAGTCTTGGAGACCTTGACTGTCCTTTGGATGCCATCTAAATAACGAGGCAAATACCATCAAAAATCAATTTTATGTCGACCAATTGTTTTTTGTTTTGTTTAAGACTATAAGCTGAAGATATGTGAGATTATGCTGACCTTAACGGCACCGGATCCAAGATTGAGCAAGAGAAACACGTGACCATCCAACAGTTCGAAGGCAAAGAAGTCGCCTTGGGCAGTGGCACCTGTATTGTACATCAGTACTCCGTTGGCTTCATTCGTACGTAGCTTGAAGACAATACTTCCACTCCTTGCTGCATCCCAATTTGGCAGAGCCTGAAAAATAAAAAAAAAAGTAGAAAATTTTTATTCAATTTTTTTCACCCATGGGTTAATTGATGAAAATGATAAGCAATGTTTTACATAGCGTCTCAAATGTGTATACAAATTAAACCGAATTTGCCACGATATTTAGAATTATTTTTTTTATGGATTTATTTAAATGCCTACATTGTAAGATTTTATGATAGTGGCCTTGCTGATATCATTTAAATTACTCATAAAAAGATTTTCACTACTTATAATTACATTCGCCTCCATTAAAAATAACTTTTAATTTAAATATAAAGGAATTTATTCCGACTCCTAAATAAAAACAATATAAATTATGAAAAGAACTAAAAATAATTTCAATAATTGCTGCAAGTTAATTAACTTTTTTATTCAATTATTTTAATTAACCTTAAATTCAGATAATTATAAGACTTATTTTAATAGAGTTAAGTGCAAAATAACATTTAAAATGATTTCAACAGTAACATAAAAAATTCTTTTTTACCAAACGGTATCTGTCTTTAAATCTTATTGTAAAAATAATATAGATTTAAAAAAATGTCTACAGAGCTGCAGAAGAGTCTTTTTTCTAGTCATTAAAGGAAAAAGTAACTAAAAATCAAACTTTTGCATCATTTATAAAATTTTTTTTAGTGAGATGTAGTAAAAAATAGAAGGTAATATAGTGAGGAAATAAATGGAAGAAAAGAGTATTTCGGAAAAACTTAATATAACATAAAAATATGCATTTAACATGATATGAGATTTTCATAAAACTTTTTAGAAAATTTTATCTGTATGTCAGTTAAACCCTATCAAATATGGCAAAGAATATTTAAATTTTTTTATTTATGCCGCTAATTTAATATTTAATTGGTCTTGTATTTTGTGACTTTTTGTCCTTAGGCCCCTTAGCATTTCTTTGTTTGGTCATGTTTAGCAGGTATTAATCGTTTTTGATGCTGCCACTAAAAGTGCATTAATAAAAACAAAATAATTAATTATTTAAATTTGTAAACTTCTTAATATCTTACTAATTATATTGCCTTTCATAATCGAAAATTAGTATGATCTTGATCCTTGAAAGTTAGCAAAAACTTCCTAATATCTTGTTAAATATATTGTCCTTTAAAGTTAGTACAAACTCGATCCTTGAAAGTTAGTATAAACTTCCTAATATCTTAGTAATTATATTGCCTTTGGAAGTTATGATTGCGTGAAAGTTAATATAAATTTGAACCTTGAAAGTTAGTTTAAATTTTTTAATATCTTGGTAATTATACAGTCTTCGAAAGTAATATTTAGTTCAAAGTATAAACTTGATCAGTGAAAGTTAATATAAACCTCCCAATAGCTTGGTAAATATATTGTCCTTGAATTGTAATACAATATCGTAATTATATTGTCATTGAATTGTAATACAATATCATAATTATATTGTCCTTGTAGTTATGTTAGTTGAAAGTTAGTATAAACTTCCTAATATTTTGGTAATTATATTATCCTTGAAAGTTTTGTTTTCTCTTTAATTTTTAATGCATACGTTATCATTGCTTGACTCTGTAAGCTCCCAGAATGTTAGTCTCTGTGAGCAATTCCTTGATACTTACTTTTTCATTGCGAATTGCAATAAAATTTCTTGGATATTTGTGAAACACATTATAGATACACTGAACAATGAAACCTATTATGCTAATAATTTAAAAGCACACATACATTACTGTCATTGAAAAGTAATAACAGCATAACATTTTAAAATGAATGCCAACAGTTCTACACTCAAATAAAAATAAAAAGAACGGAATAGAAACTTCAATTTTAAACCAATGAAATATCGAACTTCATTTCGGGAGAAATCAAGCAAAGAAAAATTCTGTTTGTAGTTTTTGGCAAAACTCTTTGGGGGGATATGTAAAAATCCCCAAAAGAAATAAACAAGAAAGAAAAAGAAAGTTGGAAAATAAAAGCGAATGTAAGATCAAACAATCCTGGTATGCATCATACGACTTAGCGTTGGTTAAGTTTTAAGAAACACAGAAAATGAAACGGGTGCAATATTGATACACTTTCTTTTTTTCTTTTTTACTTTACTGGAGCAACCCAGCCTTCAAGTGAATATCAAAAATATCTCGCCTTTGGTCGAACGTAGTTTTAGATAGATATAAAGAAAGAAAGAGTCATCTCGTAGAATGCTTATGAAACCAACAAACAAGCAAAACATTCCAACAAAAACGTGAATTTTTTTTTTCCACGAATGAAAATACAACCTATTTTAGATATTGAGGATAAAGACAGAGAGAGAGTTCTTTTTTTTCTCTTTTATACTTTTTGATGGCATTCTTTGGTTCTGAGTGCAGTATCTGGAAAAGAAACAATCACGGTGTTGCGTGTAAGTGTGTTGTTGTATTTTTAGAAAACAACCATCCCCCCCAAATAAAAGATAAAAGTTTTGCAACTGACGAAAAATCAATGTCATACACTCAAAGTTTAATGAAAGAGTTTTTGAGCACAGGTACTGGGGAAACTTGCATTAAACCGATATTTTGTTTTGAGTCTGTTTGCAGTTTTTTTTTTTTTTTTTTTTTTGAAGCAGCAAAATTTTGATTGAATATTTTTTTTGGACAACGAATGAAAGTGATGAAATAAAAGAAACGAAAGCGGTGTATCTGAAGAAAGAGTTGAAAATGAAAAGCAGTAATAAAAGCTGATCAATAGCTAATTGAATGAACAGTCTGAAACTGTTTAAAATATACAATATAAAAAATAAATTTTGTGATTTGCATTTACAGTTAGAAATAGCAAAAAATGCTGTAAAATAAATAGCCTAAGCAGTGTAAAAAATACTACTTAAATCTTTGATTTGATGTGTGTATATTATATTGATGTATGCATATTACATTATATTGTCCTTATAAATATGTTTAGTTGAATGTTACTATAAACTTCCTATTATCTTGGTAATTACATTGTCCTTTAATTGTATTACAATATTGTAATTATATTGTCCTTGTAGTTATATTTACTTGAAAGTTAGTATGAAACTTCCCAATATCTTGGTAACTATATTGTCCTTGAAAGTTATGTTTTCTATTTAATTTTTAATATTTAAATTATTAATGCTTGATACTGTAAGCTCCCAGATTGTTAGTTTTGTGCCTAATATCTTAATTCTTACTTTTTTCTTTGCAATTTGAATAGAAGTGTTTGGATATTTGTGAACAAAATTACAGATACACTGAACAATGAAACATACTATGTTAATAATTTAAAAGCACACATACATTACTATCATTGAAAAGTAATGAAAGCATAACATATTAAAATGAAGGTTTAACAGTTCTACACTCAAATAATAATAAAAAAAGAACTAAACGAAACCAATGAAATATCGAACTTCATTTCGAGAGAACTCAATAAAAGAAAAGAAGAAAAATTTTGTTTGTAGTTTTCGGCAAAACTCTTTGGGGAGCCATGTAAAAATCCCCAAAAGAAATAAACAAGAAAGAAAAAGAAAGTTGGAAATAAAAGCGAATGTAAGATCAAACAATCCTGGTATGCACCATACGACTTAGCGTTGGTTAAGTTTTAAGAAACACAGAAAATGAAACGGGTGCAATATTGATACACTTTCTTCTTTTTTTACCTTACTTACTGGAGCAACGCAGCCTTCAAGTGAATATCAAAAATATCTCGCCTTTGGTCGAACGTAGTTTTAGATAGATATAAAGAAAGAAAGAGTCATCTCGTAGAATGTTTATGAAACCAACAAACAAGCAAAACATTCCAACAAAAACGTGAATTTTTTTCTTCCACGAATGAAAATACTACCTATTTCAGATATTGAGAATAAAGAGAGAGAGAGTGAGTTCTTTTTTTTTATACTCTATACTTTTTGATCATTCTTTGCTACCGTCTGCAGTATCTGGAAAAGAAACAATCACGGTGTTGTGTGTGTGTTTGTTGTTGTTTTTTTAGAAAACAACCATCCCCCAAATAAAAGATAAAAGTTTTGCAACTGACGAAAAATAAATGTCATACACTCAAAGTTTAATGAAAGAGTTTTTGAGCCCAGGTACTGGGGAAACTTGCATTAAACCGATATTTTGTTTTGTGTTTGTTTGCAGTTTTTTTTTGTACAGTAAAATTTTGATCGAGTATGTTTTTGGACAAAGAACGAAAGTGATGAATCTGAAGAAGGATTTGAAAATGAAAAATGTAATAAAAGCTAATCAATAGCTACTTTAATGTGCTGTCTAAAACTGCTTAAAATATACAATGTAAAAGATAAATTTCATGGTTTGTATTTAAAGTTAGAAGCAATAAAATATTTGTAAAATAAATAACTAAAACAATTTAATTGAAAGTAAGTATATACTTCTTAATATCTTGATACTTATATTGCTCTTGAAAGTTATATTTTATTTAAATTTAGTATAACTTCCTAATATCTTGGTAATTATATTGCCCTTAAAAATTAAGTTGACATGAAAGCTAGTATAAACTTGATTCTTGAAAATTAGTATAATCTTCCTAATATCTTGGTAACTATATTGTCCTTGAAATTTATGTTTAATTAAAAGTTAGTATAAACCTACTGATACTTATATTGTCCTTGAAATGTATGTTTACATGAAAGTTAGTATAAACTTCCTAATATCTTGGTAATTATATTTTCCTTGAAAGTTATGTTTAGTGAAGTCATTATAAACTTTGAAAATTAGTATAAACTTCTTATATCTTGGAAATAATATGGTCCTTGAAAGCTACATTTATTTAAAAATTAGTACAAACTTGATCCTTGAAAATTTATATAAACTTCCTATTATCTTGGTAATTATATTGTCCTTGACAAACATAGCATAAACTTCCTAATATCTTGGTAATCCTAATACCCTAATATAATAATCCTAATATCTTTCTAATATCTTGGTAATTATTGAAAGTTATGTTTATTTGAAAGTTAGTATATTATTAATTATATTGCTCTTGAAAGTTATGTTTTCAATTTAATTTTTAATTCTTAAATTATCAGGGCTTGACGAGATAAGCGCCCAGATTGTTAATCTTTGGACCTGATTCCTTATTTCATACTTTTTTCTCGCTATTCCAATAAAGATTCTAGAATATTTATGAAATTATATATATACTGAAAAATAAAACATATTATGTAAAAAGTATAAATTTATAAGTATACGTACATTACTATAATTGAAAAGTAATATGAAAGCATTACATATTAAAACGAATGGCAACAGCTCTACACTCAAATAAAAATAAAAAGAACGAAACGAAATCAATGAAATATCGAACTTCATTTCGAGAATAATTTTCAATAAAAGAAAAGAAAAGAAAAATTCTGTTTGCAGTTTTTGGCAAAACTCTTTGGGGAGCCATGTAAAAATCCCCAAAAGAAACAAACAAGAAAAAAAGAAAGTTGGAAATAAAAGCGAATGTAAGATCAAACAATCCTGGCATGCAGCATACGACTTAGCATTGGTTAAGTTTTAAGAAACACAGAAAATGAAACGGTTGCAATATTGATACACTTTCTTCTTTTTTTTTTTACTTTACTGGAGCAACCCAGCCTTCAAGTGAATATCAAAAATATCTCGCCTTTGGTCGAATGTAGTTTTAGATAGATATAAAGAAAGAAAGAGTCATCTCGTAGAATGTTTATGAAACCAACAAAAACCAACAAACAAGCAAAGCATTCCAACAAAAACGTGAATTTTTTTTCCACGAATGAAAATACAACCTATATCAGATATTGAGGATAAAAAGAGAGAGAGAGTTCTTTTTTTTTCTACTCTATACTTTTCCATGGCATTCTTTGCTGCTGACTGCAGTATCTGGAAAAGAAACAATCACGGTGTTGTGTGTGTGTGTTGTTTTTTTAGACCCCCCAAATAAAAGATAAAAGTTTTGCAACTGACGAAAAATCAATGTCATACACTAAAAGTTTAATGAAAGAGTTTTTGAGCCCAGGTACTGGGGAAACTTTCATTAAACCGATATTTTGTTTTGAGTCTGTTTGCAGTTTTTTTTTTTGAAACTGTAAAATTTTGATCGAGTATCTGTTTGGACAAAGAATGAAAGTGATGAAATAAAAGAACGAAAGTGATGAATCTGAAGGAAGAATTGAAAATGAAAAGCAATAATAAAAGCTAATCAATAGCTACTTGAATGTAGAGTCCGAAACTGCTTGAAATATACAATATAAACGATAAATTTCATGGTTTGTACTTACAGTTAGAAATAATAAAAAATTTGAAAAATAAATAACTTAAACAGTATATAAAATACTATTTAAATCTTTGATCTGAGTGGAGTATAATACATTAAGGTGAGTATATTATATTGATGTGTGTATATTGCTTTAAGGTGTGTATATTATATTAATGTGTATATATTACATTAAGGTGTGCATATTATATTGATGAGTGTATATTATATTGATAAATGTATATTATATTGATGAGTGCATATTATATTGATGAGTATATATTATATTTTGTCCTTGTAGTTATGTTTAGCTGAAGTTTAGTATAAACTTCCTAATATCTTGGTAATTATATTGTCATTGAAAGTCATGTTCTCTATTTAATTTTTAATGCATAAATTAACATTGCTTGACGCTGTAAGAGCCAAGATTGTTAGTTTTTGTGCCTGATTCTTAATTCTCATTTTTTTCTTAGCTATTTCAACATAATAATTTTTTAGATACTTATGAACATAATTATAAATACACTCAACGATGAAACATATTATGTTAA
Source organism: Caerostris darwini (assembly GCA_021605075.1). NCBI lineage: Eukaryota > Metazoa > Arthropoda > Arachnida > Araneae > Araneidae > Caerostris > Caerostris darwini. The sequence goes on along the minus strand of BPLQ01006085.1, from coordinate 499,497 downwards.
TAATTTAAAAGCACACATACTTTACTATCATTGAAAAGTAATGAAAGCATAATATATTAAAATGAATGCCAACAGTTCTACACTCAAATAATAAAAAAAGGAAAGAAGCGAAACCAATGAAATATCGAACTTCATTTCGAGAGAACTGAATAAAAGAAAAGAAAAGAAACATTTTGTTTTCTAGTTTTTGGCAAAACTCTTTGGGGGGATATGTAAAAATCCCCAAAAGAAATAAACAAGCAAGAAAAATAGAGTTGGAAATAAAAGCGAATGTAAGATCAAACAATCCTGGTACGCACCATACGACTTAGCGTTGGTTAAGTTTTAAGAAACACAGAAAATGAAACGGGTGCAATATTGATACACTTTCTTCTTTTTCTTTTTTACTTTACTGGAGCAACGCAGCCTTCAAGTGAATATCAAAAATATCTCGCCTTTGGTCGAACGTAGTTTTAGATAGATATAAAGAAAGAAAGAGTCATCTCGTAGAATGCTTATGAAACCAACAAACAAGCAAAACATTCCAACAAAAACGTGAATTTTTTTTTCACGAATGAAAATGCAACCTATTTCAGATATTGAGGATAAAGAGAGAGAGAGATTTTTTGTACTCTATACTTTTTGATGGTATTCTTTGCTGCTGACTGCAGTATCTGGAAAAGAAACAATCACGGTGTTGTGTGTGTGTGTGTTGTTCTTTTTTTTAGAAAAAAAATCCGCCCCGAATAAAAGATAAAAGTTTTGCAACTGACGAAAAATCAATGTCATACACTCAAAGTTTAATGAAAGAGTTTTTGAGCCCAGGTACTGGGGAAACTTGCATTAAACCGATATTTCGTTTTGTGTCTGTTTGCAGCTTTTTTTTTGAAGCAGTAAAATTTTGATCGAGTATGTGTTTGGACAAAGAATGAAAGTGATGAAATAAAAGAACGAAAGTGATGAATCTGAAGAAAGAATTGAAAATGAAAAGCAGTAATAAAAGCTAATCAATAACTACATGAATGTAGAGTCTGGAACTGTTTAAAATGTACAATATAAAGGGTGAATTTTATACTTAAAATTTAAATTTTAAACTTACAGTTACAAATAACAAAAATTCTGTAAAATAAATTATTTAAAGGTGTATAAAATACTATTTAAATCTTTGATCTGATGTGTGTATATTATATTGATGTGTGTAAATTAAATTACATTGTCCTTGTAGTTATGTTTAGCTGAAAGTTAGTATAAACTTTCTAATATCTTGGTAATTATATTGTCCTTGAAAGTTATGTTTTCTGTTTAATTTTTAATGTTTAAATTATTATTGCTTGATACTGTAAGGGCACAGATTGTTAGACTTTGTGCGTAATTTCTTAATTCTTATTTTTTTTCTTCGCCATTCCAATAGAAATTGTTGGATACTGTTCAACAAAATTATACATACACTGGACATTGAAAATATTATACTAATAATTTAAAAGCATACATACAATAACTCAATACTACCATTAAAAAAAGGAACATATAACCATAACATATTAAAATGAATGCCAACAGTTCTACACTCAAATAATAATAATAAAAAGAACGAAACGAAATCAATGAAATATCGAACTTTATATCGAGAGAACTCAATAAAAGAAAAGAAAAAGAAACATTTTGTTTGTAGCTTTTGGCAAAACTCTTTGGGGAGCCATGTAAAAATCCCCAAAAGAAATAAACAAGCAAGAAAGAAAGTTGGAAAATAAAAGCGAATGTAAGATCAAACAATCCTGGTACGCACCATACGACTTAGCGTTGGTTAAGTTTTAAGAAACACAGAAAATGAAACGGGTGCAATATTGATACACTTTCTTCTTTTTCTTTTTTACTTTACTGGAGCAACCCAGCCTTCAAGTGAATATCAAAAATTTCTCGCCTTTGGTCGAACGTAGTTTTAGATAGATATAAAGAAAGAAAGAGTCATCTCGTAGAATGTTTATGAAACCAACAAAAACGAACAGACAAGCAAAACATTCCAACAAACACGTGAATTGTTTTCTTCCACGAATGAAAATACTACCTATTTCAGATATTGAGAATAAAGAGAGAGAGAGAGAGTTCTTTTTTTTCTCTTTTATACTTTTTGATGGCATCCTTTGCTGCTGACTGCAGTATCTGGAAAAGAAACAATCACGCTGTTGTGTGTGTGTTGTTTTTTTTCTTAGAAAACAACCCTCCCTCCGAATAAAAGATAAAAGTTTTGCAACTGGCGAAAAATCAATGTCATGCACTCAAAGTTTAATGAAAGAGTTTTTGAGCCCAGGTACTGGGGAAACTTGCATTAAACCGATATTTTTTTGTGTGACTATTTGCAGTTTTTTTTTTTTGAAACAGTAAAATTTTGATCGAGTATGCTTTTGGACAAAGAATGAAAGTGATGAAATGAAAGAACGAAAGTGGTGAATCTGAAGAAAGAATTGAAAATGAAAAGCAGTAATAAAAGCTAATCAATAGCTACATGAACGTAGAGTCTGAAATTGTTTTAGATATTATTTAAAAATTCTTACGGAAATTGTACAAAAAATGTATTTTTAATTTATCTTTAATTAAATAATTCTGCATTGAATCTTAGTTTATTTTTAAAGTTAATTTTAAAGAATAAAAACCATTTGAACACAATTTCTTTCAACTCATTTTACAATTCATAAAATATGATTGAATAATATAATTATATACAGATTCTATTAAAGAAATCATTCAATTGACTTTATGGGAATATATTCAAAAATAATTGTAAAAAATTGAACTTTATTCTCTATTTTTGAATAATTTCAAGATTTGTTATCATACATGTATAACAATATGAAATTTATTAAAAACATATATACATAAAAATTATTTTAACACAAAAATATTTACTTAGGACACGATATTTTAATGCTACTTAAGATATATATTGAAATAAAAAAGTCTGTGGTACGTATAAATTTGCTTAAGATACTAAACATATATTTACTTAGGATATGACAACTAATTTTTATATCAATAAATTTAAATTTTCTTGCCATAACTGAAAAAATGATGGTATTCAATACTTTTTCGAATCAATTTTTCATCATAAATATCCTATATAAACAAGATGAATGGCTAACATCATGATAAAAGATTTAAAAAAAAAAATCGAACATAAATTTAACTTTTTCTGCTAGTTGAAGAAACAGAAAATAAACAACCATGTTTCTCCTCAAATACTGCAAGATGGTTGAAAACATTTTACGCATTACCGTATATAAAATGTGGAAATAAATATTCCTAGCCAATAGAAAGTCAGTTTAAAGAAATTTGAGATTTATGTTTACTATTCGCACAGAGTGGCAACAGTTCTGTTGACGGATACATAAATTTCTATAACCCATTCATAAAAGCCAAGTTCAGTTGTAGGATACAGAGGTATAAAAAATGGAAATAAAAATGAAATTTATATCTATAGATCCTTGTAAATATGAAATACATATTGCTTGAAACTGAATTTGCCATAAATTGAATACTTTTATTTATCTTCATAAAGTTGTTTACGTGATCAAAGTTATATTTGAATTTTTTTTTACTAAAATTAGTTAATGAAACCATGTTCTTTTTTTTAAATTCCTTCTATCAGCTCACACTCTCCCTATATATATATATCTTATTCAAATTTTCAATCGTTAATAAAATTCTTTTTATTCATCTGCTCAAGTTCAAATACATTTTTTTAAAACTTGCAGTGGAGGACACTTGATGTTAATACAGTTTTTTAAATATAAATTCAGTAATTAAATTTAATTAATTTTATTTTTTTTTTAATTTAAGTTGCATGTATCTACCAATAGATGGCGCCAGATAAACTTAAAAAAATGAATGAAAATTATTTATGAAAGACTTTCTGCAATATAGTGAAAAAAAGGAGGAATTGGCTTTAAAATTTTGTTTTATATTACTTGTTAATTAGTAACAAATTATATTTTAGGGAAAGGCTCCATACATACTGGAACGTGTTTATAAAAAAATACATCGTTGTACATGTATTTATAAAAAATCATATCGTTTAATATGGATTGTATACAACATTGTATAATATGGATTGTATGCAACATTGTATAATATGGATTGTCTGTATTATCGCTTAATATGCATTGTATGTAACAGCGTTGAATATGGATTGTTTGTAATATCATTTAATCTGATTGCTTATAATGTCGTTTAATATAGATTATATGTAATATCGTTTAGTATGGATTTATGTAATATTGTTTAAAATGGATTGCATGTAATATCGTTTAATGTGAATTATATATAATAATTTAATATGGATTGTATCTAACATCGCTTAATATGGATTGCATGTAATATTGTTTAATATGGATATATGTAATATCGTTTAATATGGATTATATGTAATATCACTTAATATGGATTGTATGTAATATCGTTTAATATGGATTGTATGTAATATCATTTAATATGGACTGTATTTAATATCGTTTAATATGGATTGTAACATACCTATACGTTTGAACATGAATTTAATTAATTGGAATTTAAAAATTTATTCATTTACTATATTGTTTTATTACTTTTTAATGATAATAATCATTATTTAATGATGATCATTAATTAATGGTAATAATCAAAATTTAATTTAATAATATAAATAATATATAATTAAAATATAAATATAATATATATATATATATATAATTATTATATAAATATAATATACACTCAAGAGCCAAAACATTATGACCACCTGTCAGTAACGAGTTGGCCCACCTTTGGCGAGCAACACAGCTTCAACCCGCCTTGGCATGGATGCCACAAGTCCTTGGTAGATGGCCGGAGACAGATTGTACCAGGTGTTTAAGCAATGGTCACGCAAATCCGAGATATTGCGAATTGGTGGTCTTTGAACTCTGAGCTGCCGTCCCAGGACATCCCAAATGTGTTCTATCGGATTGAGTTAGGCGGCCAGGACATTAACTGGAATTCAGCATCATGTTCCTGGAACCCTCTAACACAATTTTAGCCTTGTGACAAGGGGCGTTGTCCTGTTGGAACATTCCATTTCCAGCTGGAAAACAGAGGCCATGTAAGGGTGCAACTAGTCCGCAATGATGTTCAGACACCCTGTAGCATTCACGGTCTGCTCTACCACAACCACGGGTCCCAGAGACCCCCAAGAGAACGTCCCCAAAGCATAATACCGCCCCCACCGGCCTGTGTATGACCTACTGTACATTGAGGGAGCAACTGTTCGCCTGGAAGACGGCGCATCCTGACACGGCCATCGGCGTGATGAATGACAAACCGTGATTCATCTGATCAGGCAACTCTCTCCCACTGATCCATGGACCAGCCACCATGTTCCAGGCGCAGTTGGCGATGACGCTTGGCCAGCAAAGGCACACGAGTGGGACGTTTGCTGCGTAGCCCAGTATCCAACAGTGTGTTCCGATACTATTCTACATAGCCCTGCATTGTATTGGGCTGCCAGCTGAGCCACTGTCTGGCTCCGGTTTTGCTTCACCATGCGAGACAGTCTCCGACGACCTTTTTCTTTGATAGCGTGTGGACGTCCAACACCATGTCGTCTACTGCTGGTTTCACCGTCATTCATCCACTTTGCATAAGTACTAACAACTGTAGATCGCGAACAACCCACGAGTCGTGCAGTTTCGGAAATACCTGTTCCGAGCCTTCGAGCCAATACAATCTGCCCTCTATCAAAGTCGCTTAGATCCGCAGCCTTTCCCATCACACACAGAAGTTAGTGAAAGAATGATTGTTCAGACTCTCTAGCAGCAGTTAAATACCACTTCCACCTGATCACGTGCCTTCCACGTCCTCCAGGCGAGTTCATTGCAAAATGTAGGGGTGGTCCTAATGTTTTGGCTCTTGAGTGTATATATAACTATAATATAAATAAATATTTTCGATGTATTTATCTACAAGTTGTAGTGAGATATTTGGAAAGGTGTGATAAATATGGTTAAAGAAAATAGTTAGGAAATGGAGAAGCATATTTAGTAGTGTATGATATTTTACATAAGCTAAATACGTTATATATAGATACATATTAATTATATATCATAATTATAATTCCTGTATGAGCTATGATCATATATTACACAATATAATCCGCCTGTAATCAACCACTTCTACTATTCCCCACTTGTGGGTCTGAGTTAGAATAGCCACAGTGTAGCTCATTCCTATCTTAAAAGGCGAGTAAAATGGGTACCCAGTGTCCAGGGGTATAACTAAGATCAAGGACAAAAAGAAGCTGCATTTTTCAATTCCTTCTATTAGCTCACACTCTCCCTATACACTGAAGTGACAAAAGTCATGGGATACCTCTTAATATCGTGTCGGACCTCCTTTCGCCCGGCGAAGCGCAGCAACTCGACGTGGCATGGACTCAACAAGTCGTTGGAAGCCTTCTGCAGGAATATTGAGTCATGCTGTCTCGATAGACGTCCATAATTGTGAAAGCGTTGATGGTGCAGGATTTTGGGTACGAACAGACCTCTCGATGATGTCCCATAAATGCTCGATGGGATTCATGTCGGGCGATCTAGGTGGCCAGATCATTCGTTGGAATTGTCCAGAATGTTCTTCAAACCAATCGCGAACAGTTGTGGCCCGGTGGCATGGCGCATTGTCATCCATAAAAATCCCATCGTTGTTTGGGTACATGAAGTCCATGAATGGCTGCAAGTGATCTCCAAGTAGCTGAACATAAGTATTTCCAGTCAATGTTCGGTCCAGTCGCACCAGAGGACCAATTCCATGAAATGAAAAAACAGCCCACACCATTACGGGGCCACCACCAGCTTGAACAGTGCCTTGCTGACAGTTTGGGTCCATGGCTTCGTGGGGTCTGCGCCACACTCGAACCCTACCATCAGCTCTTACCAACTGAAATCGTGACTCATCGGACCAGGCCACGGGTTTCCATTCATCTAGGGACCAACCGATATGCTCACGTGCCCACGAGAGTCGCTGCAAGCGATGTCGTTCTGTCAGTAAAGGCATTCGAGTCGGTCTTCTGCTGGAATAGCCCAAGAAAGCCAAATTTCTCCGCACAGTTCTAACAGACAAGTCCCTTGTACGTCCCACATTGATTTCTGCGGTTATTTGACGCAGTGTTGTTTGACTGTTAGAATTTACGACTCTTTGCAGACGTCGCCGGTCTCGGTCGTTAAGTGCAGGCGGTCGACCACTGCGCTGTCCATGGTGGGATGTTATGCCTGAAATTTCATACTCTCGGTCCACTCTTGACACAGTGGATCTGGGAATGTTGAATTCCCTAACGATTTCCGAAATGGCATGACCCATGCGTCTAGCTCCAACTAACATTCCGCGTTCAAAGTCTGTTAATTCCCGTCGTGCGGTCATCATCACGTCAAAACCTCTTCACATGAATAACTTGAACAGAAATGAAAGCTCTGCGAAAGAACTGCGCATTTATACCTGTTCTACGCGATGCTACTGCCATCTGAAAATTTGCATATTGCTATCCCATAACTTTTGTCACTTCAGTGTATATATCTTGTTCAAATTTTCAGTCGTTCATAACATACTCTTTATTCATCCGCTCAAGTTCAAATACATTTTTTGAACTTGTAGTGGATGACACTGGATGTTAATGTAGTTTTTCAAATATTAATTCAGTAATTAAATTTAATTAATTAATTTTAGTTTTTTTTTAGATTTAAGTTGCATACATCTACCAATAGATGGCGCCAGATAAACTTATAAAAAATGAATGAAAAATATTTATAAAGGACTTTCTGCAATAGAGGGGAAAAAAGGTAGGAATTGGCCTTAACATTTTTTTTTTATATTACTGGTTTAATCCTTTGTTATGACCACGGGTTCATGTTCTTAGTCTAGATGTTGCTGTCGACCAAGTGGGATAAGAAACGACAACACTTCTACTTATGATAATTATCTATGTTTGATAGAAGTATCAATTAAAGAAAAAAAGTTATGATGTTTTTAATGTCAATTATAAAGAGAGTTTTAGCAGAGAAATATTGTTCATGATAACTACAGAAATAGATTTTCTATGATTATTATAAATCGTCATTTCAGAGAAATGAAAATAAATAAATATTGTATTCAATGCAATCAGTTCACAAATTTAATTAATCCCAAAATATACTTTTAACTATCTGCAGTGTTAGTTGCCTCTTTAATCACTGATGGATCTCTTTTCCCAGAAGTCTAATCTTTAAGCTTTTAAAAGGAGTTCCCTTTCAGGAATGCATTTGCTATAAATAGATCTTCATTATGACTTCAGACGGTATTATACGTAAAGTAAAATTAAGTATTTAGTTAAAAGTTTGATAGATATTGTGATTAAACCAAACTTTACAAGGCATTCGAAACGAATTTTTAAATGTTCCATTATTTATTAATTTTATGTCTAATTCCCAGTATTCTGCAGTGCGGGGAGGACATCCCATGAATAATCGACTCATGCATGGAGTTAAAGGGGCAGCTTCTGTTGTGGTGGAGCACCCGAAGGTTGAAGTCTGATTTAACTCCGTGTCCGCTGAAGAAGGAGGGAAGTGCCTCCTGGACCGACTTTTAAGTAGAACTGTCCCCATTTGGTTATCTTATGGGAGAAAACCCAGAAAACTTCCAACAGATAGTTCGACTAACGAGGCAAGATACTGAATATCACAAATGCCTCCTCGTTCTTTTGAAACAGTGTCGCCAGGGTTTAAGGAAAAAAATGACACTAAAACGACTCAAAACATTTTGTCAACTTGTTGACAAGAAGCTTGTTTTTACTGTCGTTTGTAAGTTTGTAAATTGTTACCTTAATAGTTCTTATAACCCCGACTCTTGGCTCAGTGGCGTCGCTGGGGAGCATTAGGGCGGAGGTTCAACCCGCTGGCGGGTTTGTTGTAGACACTGTTTCAAAAATGAAAAGTCTCCATGGCGTTTGTCATGTTCAACATCTTGCCTCGAGAGTCAGACTACTTAGTGGGAGTTTTCCGGGTTTTCTCCCGTACAATGAGCACTTAATTGGTAGTTCCTCCTAAATGTCTTCACGAAAGATACTGCCCTCCTTCTTCAGCGATTCGATGCCAAGTCAGACTTCTACCTACGCGTTCTCTATCACAACAGAAGTAAACCCTATTTACTTCTACCCATGAGTAGACTATTTACTTATGGGACGTCCGTCCCGCTCTGCAGACACTGAGGATTAGTCACAACCTAGTTCTTATATCTTCTTTCTCTCTCTTTTATTTTATTTTATATTGCTATGTATTCTTTTAAATTAATTATTTAGTTGATGTTTTTAATATTTTGTTATTTATTTATTATTAGATTTGTTATTATTGTATTTTTGTAAGCCTCGTATAATACACAAGTATTCCTTGTAAATTTGAATTAAAAAAAAAAAAAAAAAAGAAACATTGCTAATTTTTATAAAAGGAAAGGAATTAAAAATAAGACTTATGTATGTTATGTTTTAAACATTTTCCCTCTTAATAAAACCACGCACTCTCTTCCAATATCTAAACTGAAAAGCAGATTAGAAATTTGGAAATCTTATTTGAAGTGAAGGAAAATGATTCAAGGGACTTACCAGAAAGGATTCCTTGTTGGTGAAGGTGATGGGATCGGCAGCTTCCACCTCCTGACACAGGTACTGGACGCTCCCTTGCTGCTGGATTAATTTGTTGCCCGTCCTCCCCAACTCGATGACCTCCAGGCGCAAGCTGTCAGCCACAAACTCCACCTAAGGCAACGAGATGCGGACGTCAGAGTGAAATAACAATATGGAAGTGCGTTTCTGACACAGACATTGGGAAAGACACTTGGTGAGAACTCACTGTAACGTTGAAAAAATTGTCATAGTAGCAAAACTATTTTGTTGCATAGGGACATTTTCAAAATAATCATAGAATGGTGGGTGTTTATGCATTTTTCGTAATATGTTTTGACTTTCTCCATGAATTAAATTAAAAGAATGAGAGAAGTATAATGCTTTAAGAAATTCTTAAAGCATTTATTATTACACTAGAACATTATAGTCTTACTGCCTGGAGTTACAGAATTTTATCAATAAATGCTTTCAAGTCATAAGTGTATTGAAATTTAACTTTTGTGATTATTAATTTAATTAAGAGGAAATTACCTATCAATTTTCATAACCGATCCTTTTTGCAAATCTCATATGTGCAGAAGATTTTATGATACATTATTAGTTATCATGATTTGGCTTCTTTGAAATTTTTTTTTTAAGCAAAACAAGAGTTTCCATTCTTAATGCATCATAAAATTATTATTCTCTTTAAAATGTCTCTGAAATATAAATAATAAGTCGAATATTGTACCTTCCCGTTTTAAAAAATGAAAATACTCTTTATCGATTATTAAAAAAAAGATGCGAAAATCATGTTTTTAATATTTCTACACGTAAAATACATGACATAACTCATAAATGAAAGAAACCTTAAAGTTTACATTTGACTGGAAAAAAAAGCTAAATTTCATACCCAATAAAGACACCTACACCTCTTATTAAGCCTAAAGTCGCGTTTCATTTTTTAAAAGAAAATTCAATTCTCCAAATAACTATCACAATCAATTATCTCTATAGGAATTTTAAACAAAATAAGGAAATCTTATTTAAAGCTATTTTATGGATGAAAATGCGCTCTGGCGCTCGGTGCCATATGTTTCTCGTTCGAGTCCCACCGGTGCCATGGACGTTTGTAGTGGTTCCTAATTCCCTTTAAAACGTAGATCCTATTCTAATATGACTGTTGAGCGTTGTGTTGGCAACCATACCCGTAAAAAGAAAAATATCTCCCGTCACGAAATCTGTCAGTAAACAGATGGCATTGGCCCACCATAGGGCTATTGTGCCAATGGAGAAGAAGAAAAAGGTGAATGGAAAATGGAAAGATGTAGATACAATCGATGAGGTTTGTATATATATGTCTGATTTAAATAAAAAAGATTGATTTACACAAAAAAAAGAGTGGAGGGGAAGACATAAAATGTTGGTTCAGAGAAATCAAGAAAATATTTTATTAATTCTCTTAGAATGGAAAAATTTTTAAATAAAAAGAGTTGAAAAAGTCAAAATTACTTCTGATTACTATCAGAAATATGTTTAAACACCTATTTTCAAAGAAGACATTTCATCACTTTACCTAAACACCTTACCTAAGTTCCACCAGGACAAGATTACCAATCATACCTCTATGTTTTTCTTCAAGGCCCAACAGCCCCATGGCAGGCCGAGGCCGTTTGTCTACTGGCAGATTAGGATTTTTTTTTCTTTTTAAGTATAGGATTGTCAACCTTATGTCCAACAGTCATATTAGACCGGGACCTACGGTTTAAAGTGGATTCCGAACCACTACAAATATCTATGACACCGCCGAGACTCGAACCCGAAACCTGTGACACTGATCGCCATAGTAACTCAGCCATCAAATTGACACTATTCCATTTAAGTGTGTCCCACCATGTTTTCTATGAGTTATTATGCATTTAGACTTTTAAAACGTCTTTATAAGACGAATTCCAAACATTGGACGAATTCTGAAAAATTGTTGTGAGGAAGAATTAATCATGATAGTTTAAGAAAACTTTTTTTTTATCTTGAAAATCAAGATGATAGATGTGATAGTTCAACAAAAGATCTATCAGACTAAACATGATACAAAATAAAATTCCTATCTTATCGAGATATCTATTTTGTCAAAATCGTTACAAGCTTGTGTGAATACCACCTGCAAAGATCATTTGCCCAGAAAATTATACATTGTTATATTTTGAATTGCTATGTTAATAATTTTCTTGTACAAAAACGTGTTATATTATGAAAAAAGCTTTTATTACAAAAAAAAAAAAATAAATACTTTTTTCCGTATAAGTAACTTTTATATACTTTAAGTTTTGAAGAAGATAAAACCAATACATTTTTCTATCTAGAATATTTTAACTTACAATGAAATTTTAAGAAAAAGCTCTTGTTAAAAAATTAAAATAAAGCTCTTATCATGGTAACAATGCTTTTTATTGTACAGGAAATCTTAAATTTTTGTGTTTTCAATAAAAATACTTATGGAAACAATATTTTCCTGCACAGAAGAATTTTGTTATTTAATTCGGAAAAAATATTTATTTTAAAACCAATGCATTTTTTTCTGTGCAGAAAGTTTAATTTACAAAAAAAAATTTAAAAAAGGTACTTATCAAAACATTTAAAAAGTCAAGCGCTTTGAATAGAAATTATATTTTTCTTGTATGCAAAAACTTAAATTGCTATAAATTAAAAAAAAAAAAAAAGGCTTTTGTTATACATAATTCTATCATGAAGCCTTAGGAAAGCTTAATTTAAGTTTAACTAATTTAAAAAATATTTTTTAACAGCTAATTTGTATACATTTTGTTTAATAAAATTTTGAAGGTAAAACAAGATCATTAACGAGGTTTAATTATCACATTTAAAATTACTTTTCATTAAAAATTAATAAAAGAAAACGAAAAAGAATTTTTTAGTAAAGAATTAATAAATAGTCAAGGTGTAATTTTTCATAACTTGTAAAGTATTAAAGAAAATTTTAAAATGGTTGGATTTTTTAAGTGGAAGTTGATGTCAAATGTTTAAGTTAAATGTTTTTATTGTAAAAGTCATGTCAATGACTTTTACAATAAAGGCATTGTACAATTAATTTTTATTCCAAATATATTTTGTGATACAATTAATAATAGCTATGAAAAAAATAATGTCCATGAATAATTTTTAATGAATTGAAAAGTATTATATTAGTTTTTATTTAATTTTTTTATCTAAAACTTTTTCTTACAAAAATGGCAATCAAAAGTTTATTTTTTATCCTGTATATATAGTTTCATTATGTTTCTCTTTGAAATTTTTATGAATATCAGAATGATAACTAAACATTTATTTTTTCTTACATAAAATAAATTGATAAATTATAGTTTATTAACAGAAGCAGATAGAATTGATAAAAAATAATTTAGTAACATAATAATAAACCTGAATAATGTTATTATGTTACTAAATATATTAACATATTTCGTTACTTATCTTACAGACAATCGGAATTTCTGAATGAAATTTTTATTACATTTCAATGTTCCGAAAAAAGATATTATTAGTATCTAAAAAAAAAAAACTTAATTAAAAAAAAAAAAAAATTTTTATTTCGCTTTATAATTATTTTAAGAGAACATATTGAAAATAAAAATTTCACACATTGATCATTTTATTTTTGCGTTGTATGCTAGATAAATCAAAATAGAATTCTTACCAATATGAATACGGAAAACATCAATATTTTATCTTATTTTATCTAATCGAAATTAAAGCAATTTAATTATTCGCATGAAAAACAGTAATTAATGATTATATAGATAATGTATTATTAATGATTTGAAGATTACTAATGATCATATTATGAGCGATAACTAATAAGCATGAAGTTTTAAAAAGAAATCAATATGAAATTAACTTTGAATGATAAATTGCTGACCGTTTTTCTTCTGATTTGATAATTATGATTTATTTAAGCTATTGGAATTTTTGTGACAGATAAAAATTTATTATAAGTGCAAAATTATTTCTGAATTGGATAATTTTAAATTAAACGCTTACTATAATTTCCGAGCATACTAAATTATATTATGTTGTTTTGTTGTTGTTTGTTGTTTCTTATCACACTTGGCTGGCCAAGCCCACGAGCCCATATGTACTCATAATTGAAGGGGAAGGAAGCATCTTCTGTTGTGATGGAGCACCCCGTAGGTAGAAGTCTGACTTTGGCTCCGTGACGCTCTTACAGTCAGGGGAGACCGGGACCTACGGCTTAAAGTGGATTCCGAACCACTACAAACATCCATGGCACCGCTGGAATTTGAACCTGAAACCTGTGGCACCAAGCGCCAGAGCGCTAGACACTCGGCCATTCAGGTCCCAAATTTGCCAACGGCACGCGGTGTTCCCAGGTGGTCACCCAACCAAGTACTGACCGCTCCCAGTGATGCTTGACTTCGGTGATCTAACGAGAACCGGTATATTCAGCATGGTATGGACGTTGGCTTATGTTATATTATGTTGCTATTTAATAATAGGGACTTACTGTCATATGCTTTGCATTCAATATAGAAAAGATGTCGCAGATCCAGTATTACACAGGTTGTACTTTTACTAGGAGGCACTTTTCATTTCGTACCACTCCAATTTAAAAAAAAATACTCTCAAGAACATCTGACTGATTAATATCTTTTATAATTCGCTTTAATTCAAAGATAAAACGTTGCGGCTTATAGATTTATTGTGCCCATTCCCGACAAAGAAACTTGAACTTGCGATTTGACTTGCCCAACAAGCTTTGGATTATGATAAGTGGATCTATTCAAAATGCGTATAAAAAAGGTTACATTAATTCTTCTTCAATGGCACGACAGCCCTATGGTGAATCAAGGACATCTGTCTACTGGCAGATTCCGAAACATGAAATGTTTTTTTACGGGGACGGTTGTCAGCCCTACGCCTAATGGTTTACAATCATATTAGACCATGACCTACAGTTTAAAGTGGATTCTGAATCACTGCAAACAACGATGACACCGCCGGGACTCGAAACAAACTGAAGCCTGCAGCACACTAGCGCCAGCTATCAGGTCCCATACATTAAGTTATATAGTTATACCATGCATTTGTTTTATCGTCATATAAATTTCAGTTAAAGTTTCACATCTTAGAACAACTCGATAACTATCTGTAAAATACAAAATTGTCAATTTTAGATTTATTTTGGCCAGGTTTGGAACTTTTTGTTTTTTTACTATTTTAGTGCTTTGTGTGTCTCTAATGAGCTACACGAACAGCTAACTGATAAAACATAAAGAAATAATGCATTCCTTGAGGTCATATTTGAGGTAACTGTTTACATTGGCATGTATAAGACAGCAGAAAACTCCAAACAGAAAGTTTGAGTGTAGATACCAGATGTTTCGATAAGATCGTTGTCGAGCCACCATGCACTAAAAGTAGTACATGCTGTGATACAACTTTCTGAATGTTAGGTGGGAGTAGAGTTTATCCTTAGACCAAGTGCAAAGGATTAGTTGCTCGTGGGCACTTGAGTGCAGCTCTGCCACAAATCGATTTCGACTACGTATGGGTTAGAGAGGTATCAATCGGGTTGACGTAGTGCAAGGCGGATGCAGGGTAGGCAGCAAGGAGATGATCCTCACGACTAACACACGAGTTGAGCCAAGGCAGCCAGTCTCAGATTGTCCGTCAATTTTTTCAGTGGTCAATGACTGGAGAGCCAAAAAAAAATTTAACGCGAGCTACGAGAGTGTCTAGTCATCTCATTAAGCTACTCGTATCTTCCAACCAACTGCAGATCTCATAGGTATTTTTGACATCAATTTAATGAATTGCTATATTTTTGTGTTGCTGGTTTTATTGCTACAAAATGAAGAATGTTTCTAGAAGCCAAACCTATTTGCCATGGTTACGAAGAATAGCAAAGAGAAACGGAAGACGAAAACAGTGAATTTAAAGTTGAACAGACCTAAATCGTTCACGATTATACAAAATTCAAATGGCCTTCGAGCTGTCTTATTTGTCAAGAAAACAAGAAATCACATCTACAGAAACATTTTACAACTAAACATGCGTCATTTAGTAGTAAATATCCAGCTGGTGATGCAGGGAAGAAAACAGTTGAGGATCTTTGAAGAATCAAGAAAAATCAAATTCTGTATTTAATTATTGGGTACTATCTTCCAACAATATTACAAACTTTATTGTTAATCAAGAAATGAAAACCATACGTAGACGATGAATTTATTAAAAGTTGTTTATTAAATGTGTTCGAAGAGCTATTCCGGATTTTGAAGAACAAGATAGAAATTGTTTAAAAAATTAATTAATTATCATTGTCTGCTAAAGCAGTTCAAGAGAGAAAAATCAAAATCTCTTTGAATATAACCAATCAGGAAATCGAAAATCTTAAATTGGTTTCAGCTTTATCAATACTCTTCATCAGACGAATCTTGTAACATAAATGACAAAGTTCAAGTTTCACCTTTTGATCAATGTATTTCGTCTACGGGGTTTAAAGAACTTTTAGGATTATTGTTATTGAAGGATCAAACACATGACAAGCCAAAGAATTTCAAATACTGCCAATGAATTCATGGAAGGAACATCATTGTATTCCATTGTTTCAATTTCAACAGATGGGATGAAAAATATAACTGGAGTGAGGAAAAGTTTAGTTTCTATTTTGAAATAAAAAACTAACCAGGAATTATTTATTATTACCATCATTCATCAAGAAGTCCTTTTTTCACAAACATTTCCAAAAGAAATTTGCTTTGCTATGTAATAGGCGATCACGATTGTAAATACAATTGTAGATAAAGCTCTTTATGACTGCGAAATTAAAGAATATTTAGTTGAAATGTAGAGTGAATAAGCAAATTTTCTACTGTATAATTAGGTAAGCTAGCAATCAACATTAAAAGTTTTGTACGTTTATGCGTTTTAATTATTAGAAATTAATTAGTGGCTGCCTGATAGTCAATTGGCTAGGACTATGGGCTTTGGTACCACAGGCTTCAGGTTGAATCCTGGCGGTGGCATGGATGTTTTTTAGTGGTTCGGCGCCCATGTCAAACTGTAGATCCCGGTCCAATTAGCGCAAAGCACAAATGTGCACAAAATTACCGTAGAGCGACAAACCAAACCTTAAGTAGTGTGTTGACTAGACTGAACTACTGGACCGTCAGTGGATCCACAAATTTTATTTCATGGTAGATGATAAGTCTCATCTAAATAATTTAATAGTAAACTGCTAGTGAAAGAAAACACAATTTTTTCGGTACTGGAAAAAAACCCATTATATTCCCAAGCAAATTATTCGTTTTTGCTCTTGATTTTGAAAGGGAAACATTATCCAAGCTGAAACACCCCAAAGAAAATAGAATTATTTACAGAATGGTAAATGACATTTACTATTTCAAAACAACAATTTTAAATATGAGAAGCATTTCCATGGAGGTTGCAAGAGCATAGCATGTTAAAGTGCTGCCATAACAGAATTGAATTTTCCTACTTTTAATATTGACATTTGCCTTTTTTAAAATGCAATTACTGGGAGAAAACAAAGAATTATGGAGATCCAAATATAGAAAAATTGTAGAAAAATAAATGCAATCTCAATTCACAGCAAAAGTGGTCGGCTTTAAAAGACATGGGAAAGGAAGATATGATAATTTTCAACACATGGAATAAAATTCCTGAAAGTAGAATTCAGTGTTCTTTCACTCTTTGGCTCTACATATTCTTGTGAACAATGTTTCTGAAGCATGAACCTTATCAAAAGTGATTGCAGAAATCGTTTTATAGAAATTGGAACACTGCATGCAATTTGCACTACATACACATCTGACTTATCAAAACTTACAAAGGAAATGCAAGGTAACAGTTCACATTAAATGTATGTTTTGCCATATTTTTATTTTAAGATCAATTTTTTTTTGGATGAAATAAAATTATTATTACGATGATATCTGATTTTTATGTAATGCTAGTAGCTAGTTTTATACTGACTCCTAAAACACATTTCTTGAAGAACACTTTTGGGTCTCAAAAGAGATTTTAGTCTTTGTACTGTTGATTTTGGATTTTTTTTTTTGAAAAATGAGTTTGACGACCACTGAATTAGCGGAATGAAAAGTTCCACGCCTTTTGAATTTGGTAAGTCTAATAAGAAACGATAAGTGTTGATTGTATTGGTGATTGGTTGCTGGATTTGTTCGTCCAGTAATTTCACAATGGGAGAAAAGCCTGGCCAAGGCAATATGTCGACACATTTTAGAGCACGTTAGGTGATAGCAGTGGTATTGCATATCCTGTTTGGAAACGTCTCCTGTAATAGTGATAAAAAATGGCAGCCCAATCGGCTCAAACACACACAAAAACTCTGACGCACAAAACGACCATGGATAACGACAAGAGTGCTGCTGATATCTTAGCAAGTTGCTTCTCTGACCAAAATTCTTGATGTGACCAGTGTATCTTACGACTCAGACGAATTGTTTATATGTACTCTTCTGAACTTCTAACTAACCAACATACGACCATCACTGACACCAAGACAAAAAGGGCTTTCATCTGAGAATGCAACAGATCTTCACTCCACCCTCCAAAAAGGTCAAGTGGGATACCACTGCAGCCGCAGATGGCGATGATTTATTTAGTGGCAGGAACGATATAGGATGTCTGGTTCAGAGCTGTCCCTCAAATAATCGATTTGTTATCTCTGGTAACAACTGAAGCTCGAAGTTCTGCTGCAGATGCAATACGATGCACTACAGTCATATGGTGGATACAGCTGCCCTCCTCATGTGTGATAGGACTCCTGTCTTCTTGAGACATTCCCTTTCCAAGATCAACAGTCATGCAGTGTAGATAAAGACCTGCCAAATCTTTCTTCAATATGCGAAAAGAAAATACATCTTATCATAGCCTTATTACACTACTTCGTTCATACGCAGATAGCTACTGATACTGCCTTCTTTCTCACTTCTTGACTCAAATCTGAACAACGCCCAATACATAAGATAAATAACGCTCACGAAGCATTTAAATGTTCATAGGGGTTCAAAAATAGCCTCTCTTATTTGTTTTGCTCGAAAATAAATAGACGTTATTTTTCAGATGTGCAAACCCGCTTTCGAAACTTCATTGATTTAACGTAATTGGTATTAAGATTTTATTTTCTGTCAGTTTAAAATATGTAAAGCATGCCGCATCGATAGTTAGGCTATCTGGTGAGAAGCTTCCGAGTTTTCGTCCATATGACGGGCAAATTCGAGACAGTTAGTGCTAAAATCTTTCTTGTCATCGCCCGTTAGTAGACTGTTTGAGGTATACATAAACAAAACACGAAGTCTATGGATAGTTCCGAAATAAATAAACAGACCAAATATATATATATATATATATATATAAAACTGTAGGTCCCAGTCTAGCATGACCGTAGAGCGTTGGGCGTAGAGCTGACAACTCTACCCTGTAAAAAGAAGACATCTCATGGTTCGAAATCTGCCAGAAATCTGCTAAATCTTTAAATTTATTGATCTCAGGATGAAATTGCTTTATTTATAAATATAATAAAAGCGAAACCTAAAAAAAATTAATTTATATCAATATCAAAAATCAATATCGCCTTTTGATTTAAAATCATATACTATATCTATTCATTACATTTGTTTTACTTCTTACGTAATAACTCAAATGATTTTCCTATGAAAGCTCATGGATATTAATAATATACGCCATAGTCTTGCACTAAATATAATGAATAAACAGACATCCAACGATGACAAGAAAATTTCGCGTTAGTTTCATCATCAAACAAAGGGAACGGATGATAAAGTAGTGCCCTTGGATCCAGTACATTTCACACATTGCTAATCAGATCCACGTAATTGGCGTGATCTGTTTTACGGTCCGAATGATGCCATTCTCGTTCATTGCAGCACGTGATTGGAATCCGAGTCACTCCAGTTGCGGGCATGTTTGCTTAAGTGGGGTATGAACTGACATGCAGAGCTGCACACAGGTATCGGTTGCCTTCCAAGTCAAGACAGCTTCAGTGCACTCTGTTTCATTTTTTAGCGGGAATAAAGGGAAGTTTACTCGACGCTTGTTATTTAACAACATATAGTGCTAAACATTTGTGCTTTTTTTCTGAACATTAAAGATTAAATTAAATATATCCTACAATACAAATCCCTGTAGAATATCAGTTGATTTTATAGTTAATGTAATAATTGCAAGATTAAATTTGTTATCATAATCATCATCATCACCAGTGGCGCAACTGCCCCATGGTGAGGCAAAGCCGTCTGCTGACTGGCAGATTTCAAGGCAGGAGATGTTTTTTTTATGTGGTAGAATTGTCGGTCCTACACCTAACACTCTACAGTCCTGTTACACTAGGACCTACAGGTTAAATCTATAAATGCAAGCTTCATGTTGGATAGATATTCTAAAGTAAATCTATAACATTTAAAGCAGATCCTCTAAAGTAGATCTATCTGTCTCTATTTATAAGATTGCAAATTTTATTTGCTTTTTATTTACTTATTTTGTACGAATTTCCATATATATATGATTTGCTCTCGGTGACACAGGTTTCGGGTCCGAGTCCCGGCGGTGCCGTGGATGTTTGTAGCGTTTCGGAATCCACTTTATGCCCCGGTCTATCATGAATGTTGGGCGTACAGTTGACAACCCTATCCCATAAAAAGAAACATCTCCTGTCTCGAAATCTCTCAGTAGAGAGACAACCTTGGCCTACCCTGGAGCTGTTGCGCTAATGAAGAAGAATATATATTAATATTGACACCAATTATGTTTTTTATTTAAAGTGTGTTTGGAGTATTTACTTAAAACTGTTATTTTCGATGGTCGAACATTTTGATCTGAGTGGGCCTGAATGGCCGAGTGGCAAGCGCTCTGGCGCTCGGTACCACAGGCTTCGGGTTCGAGTCCCGGTGGTGCCATGGATGTTTGTAGTGTTTCGGAATCCACTTTAAACCGTAGGTCTCGGTCCTAATAGGATCGTAGAGCGTTGCGGGGGCATTGTTACTTCGCGTCCGTGGCTTATCTTCAAGTTACACGCGCCCCCTGGGTAATGCAAAGTGAGTAACGTCTGTGCAGCGCTTGCCTTAAGGCATCCAAGACCAAGCTGTCTAAGTGTTTGCCAGCTGCGTTAGAAAAAAAAAACATTTTGATCTGATGAGGATGTACTAGATCCAACTTTTACGGAAGAATTACTTGAAAAGTTTGCTTTCTCCTCAAGCCCAACTAAAGAGCAATTCCATCGATAAATTTATAGTGACCATTTCTAACATAGAAGTGCCAGCTTTCGGATAAAACCCAAAACGCTATTTATGTAGACGTTACCTTCGAATTCGTTTCGTTTGAATAAGATGAAGTTTTGAATTGTCTTATTTATATTTTCTGTACTTATTTTTTTAAATTACTATTTTCAGGGAATAACAAATACCGACCGTGGTTCGAATTTAAGACTTTTTGCACGCTATCAGAATAAATTATTGAGTCACGAGTAGATTGGTTTGGTTTGTCGCTCTACGGTCATCTTATGCACTCTTATGGGCTAAGCAGACCGGGACCTACAGTTTAACGTGGATTCCGAACCACTCACAAACATCCATGCCACCGCCAGGATTCGAACCTGAAGCCTGGGATACCAAAGACCAGAGCGCTAGCCACTTGGCCACCAGGTCGCGAGTCACGAGTAGAGGAAATTCATATATTTAGTAACAAAATAACGAATTTCTAAATTTAAAATTTAAATAACAATCTTTTCTTGAAATTTTAAAGCCAATTTTTTTCATTGTGAAAAATATTATAAATAAAAATAATATTATAGCACGTTAAATTTGATTTATATATCTATCAATACAATAATAATAATCTTTATAACAAACAAAAAATTGTTAAATCTGCTTTAAGAATTTGCCGATTCATAAATCAAGCTAAGCTATTTTTTCTTAATTTTAATGAAAATTTTACAATTTCATTGTAAAAATGTCGCAAAATACAATGTAATTGACATATTATAGAACTTTTACTTCTTTACACTCAGGTGAAGAATACACGGAAACAAAATTTTATAAAATAATATTAATCTTTTTGAGTGAAATTATATTTCGTTTTGCAGGATTTAACAATAAAATTTAA
This sequence comes from Caerostris darwini, assembly GCA_021605075.1. Lineage (NCBI taxonomy): Eukaryota > Metazoa > Arthropoda > Arachnida > Araneae > Araneidae > Caerostris > Caerostris darwini. The sequence continues at coordinate 477,695 of BPLQ01006085.1, read as the reverse complement.
ATGTTAAAAAAATGCTTTCGAAGATTCAATTTATTTATTTCTAACCATTTTTATTCTATGTTGAAATTGTTATTTAAAGCTCACGAACAATAAGAATAAAAACATTTTTGGAGTTCTTAAAAAATGGAGATTTATTCTTAAAAAATAAAAATATAAATACGAATTTTGGTCAAAAATAGCCTTTTTAAAGAAATCGGATAGATAGATAACAGACAAAAAATATTTTTTATGTTTTCTTTTCTCACCTTAATTATTAATTTTCAATACAGTTTTTACGACCACATGTTGCAGGAATCATTTTGTATAAGATAAAAATAAGAATTTCAATTATAGAATAGTGTTCAAATTTCCTGACGGAATGATATTATATTTGCAATTTAGATATTATCTTTCCGATAATAAAATTCACTCGTAAATTTAATCTTCAATATTCTTAAATTATTCAAAGCAGTGCATTTGTTATATTTTAATTTATTCCAGAAATTGCTTTAAAGAAATTGATTCTTAACAGAATTATAGCCTGATTATTATTTGATTGAATTTGAATTTCAAATGCATGCTTTAAAAAAATAACCATTTTTCTTTGTATCATTAAACATATTATCTTTTTTTAATCAAAATGAAAAACTGGTATTTGTCGAATGCGAAATTTTACTGAAGTTTCAGAAAATTAATACGCAGTTTTTTTTATTATATTTTGTTTCTTTTGTGAATCATTATTTTTAAATAATCATTTTCAAACGAATGTTGGTTAATATATTTTTAATCAAGTATTAAAACGATGATGATTTACAAGAAACTAATATAAGTTTGTAACCATGCTTCCTCCCACGCGCTGGGAAGAGGAAGGAAGGAAGTACAGCGCAACCACGCACTTATGTTGAGAAATGTTTAGTTTATACTTTCACATCTCGAAAGAAAATATATTCAGTGCACTCCGGCGTATTAGTTGGCTTACAGACACATAAGTTTGTAACCGTGTTTCCACATGCGCACTGGCAAGAGTGCCCCCTGTAGCCTTCAAGAGAAATTGTCAGTTGGCTTCGAGACTCTCACCCGAGAGGAAGTATAGCGCACCTCCAAACTTGCTCCTAAAAGTTTAGTTCATAGTCTCTTATCCCGAAAGGGAATATATTTAGAGCATCTCTGTATACATAAACATCTCTATTAGAGCATCTCTGTATACATAAACATCTCTATTAGAGCATCTCTGTATACATAAACATCTCTATTAGAGCATCTCTGATACATAAACATCTCTATTAGAGCATCTCTGTATACATCTGTGTATCCTTCCACGAATCTATAATTACATATCTTTAAATGTGCTAAATATTGTTTGTCTCTAATTGTATGTGTGGGGTGTTTGTGCGTGTCTAAATAAAGCTGTGAGTCCTCCAACCTGTGCCTCAAGTATCACAACCCAACCACACCCAGTTAGTATCTGGTTGCCCAACCTGCACACTACGAGTTTAATTATTTTATTGTTGATAGGTTTAATTGAGGTATTTATAAAATTCTTGTATTTTAACGAAGCATGTTTTTCAGAAATAAAAGAACACATGAAATAAAATTCCTATAATTAAATTAAACACAAACTTTTAACAAATATACTGAAAATTAAGAATCCGAACATGAAAAATCTTTAATCCTAATTTAAATAGTTCAACTGATTTTTAATTATTACATAATTACTGAAAGAAATGATTCTGCAAATACAGAAGTATTGTTTTTTTATCCCACTTGGTTGACAGCAACATCTACAGTAAGTCCAAGAACCCGTGTGTTCTTATGGAAGGAGGGAAAGAGGGAGGGCAGCTTTTCTTGTGATGGAGTTCTCGTACGTAGAAGTCTGACTTAGCTCCGTCTTACTGAAGAAAGATGACAGTGCCTTCCGTTACGACTGTTAGGGGAAATTTCCCAGCATTTGCGCATCATATGGGTCAAAACCCAGAAAATTTACGCCAGGTAGTCCAGGTAGTTCGACTAACGAGTCAAGAAGTTGAACATCACAAACGCCATCTAGACGCGAAACTCGTTTTTAATACGCTTTTATTATTTTCCCCTGTATGTTTGTATGTATGTATGTATGTAACTGACTTTTTTCCCTGGAGACCTGTTTCTCCTCATATACACCATTTAAGAATTATCATTAATTTAATACCAATTTACACCATCTTACAGAAAGAAAACGGTTGATTCTTTTTAATACGCTTTTATATTAGTTTTATCTGTATGTTTGTTTATAACTGACTCTTTGGGCTCGATTTTGCCCTACTTTAAGCGATCGGATTTAATTTGAACGTTGTAGACTTATCAAGGACCGACGACACTGAAATAGTTTGATAAGTTTATTATCTCATCACGATTAGGATCGCCAGGATTAGAGATTTTATTTTAACTTATGAAGAGCAATTTAACCCATGTAGAATGAAAGTATTCAGTAAAGACATTCAAACCTACGTGGGACAGCGGATGACGCGTCTGACTACGGATCAGGATATTCCCTGTTCGAATCCTGGCTGGTTCGACATATTCGCATTTAGCCCTTGTTTTACTCACAATTACATTATTGTAAGAACTATAGTTCCACTCCTCTGTACCGGGACCTCATTTAAATATTATAGTTTAAAAACACTAAAAAACATGCTTTTAGAGTTAATCAAACTAAAAAGTAAAAAATAAATTAATAGTTTAAAAACACGCTTTTAGAGTTAATCAAACTAAAAAGTAAAAAATAAATTAACAGTTTAAAAAAACTAAGAAACACGCTTTTAGAGTTAATCAAACTAAAAATTAAAAAATAATTGTTAACATAAGAATAAAATGACTGACAAGAAAATGAATGTCACTGTTCTAAAAGCGTGGGGTGCTTTGTATGATATTTTTAAACTAACTCTGCATTTCGGAATGAAACTAATGAAAAATTATAACGATTGATATCGAGCACCCCATGCTTTTAGAACAATGACATTCATTTTCTCGTCAGTCATTTTATTCTTATGTTAACAATTATTTTTTTAATTTTTAGTTTGATTAACTCTAAAAGCGTGTTCTTTAGTTTTTTTAAACTATTAATTTATTTGAAACTTTGTCTACAACAAAGCCGCCAGCGGTTTGAATCTTCACCCTTCCACCAGAGGGGAGCGTTTCCACTGAGCCACGAGTCGGGCATGCTAATACAAAAAGTACAAAATACAAACGTGCATGCTAATACAAACGTAAAAAATATACTATTAAAAAACGTACAGAAAATGCAACTCATAAAATTTACTTAAATATAATTATTCAATAATATGTATCTTTTTATAATGCGTTCGATTTAAAAAAATAATCTTCATATTTTAAACATTTTTAATACTCAATAATTTTGGATGTGTTTCTAAATTAATCAAATAACATTAAAAACATTCTAAGATTTATTCCATTAATTAAAAGGAGCTTTTTTAACTATGGAGAATTATTATTTATGTTACTTGAAAATGTGAGAAAGTATGATAGCCAGTTATACATTGATGATTTGTTTAAGCAAATTATACAGAAATTTACTGACTTCTTCTAGTTACACGTTTGGAATTGATTTGAAATCAAATTTCGTAAGTACGGAAGTTAACCTTAACTGAAAAAAAAAAAACTAAATTTTAACCTTTAACTAAAAATGCACTTGAAAAAGCAAACAATCATTTTATTTTTGGCAATTCAAGACATTATTATAAAAACTAATTTTATTTGTCTTTTCTATCCCATAATAACATTGGCTCCGGAGAAATCTAAACTACTTCGTTTTCCTTAGGAGTATGATAAGGTTCAACAGTCTTTACTGCGCACACTCTTGTTGTGGACTTCCACCAGATACTAAAATATTACATTGTAAAGGGTCAACCAATCGGAAGTTTGATTTCCTGCCTTCCGATTGGCTAGCGTTTTACGATACGAAACTTTAGGAAACAATTTTGTAAGTGGATTTCTTACCGAGAACTGAATGAACTGAGTGAAAAAGAGAAAAAAAAAAAAAAAAAAAACTGTTTCCTTCACCTTCGAGGGTTTACATCAAAAGCAAAATTTTCTAACGACTGCAAAATAAATCCAGATTTCCTGTTGATTGAAGAATCATATTTTTGGCTTTCTGCAGGAATCGAATATCGATAAGTGAAACGAAATTCGTTTAGAAAACGACGATGAGGTGATAACGTGGGGAAATGAAATGGAAGGCATTGTTAAGTTAGGAATGTACATAGAGATTTTAATATTCCCCCCTTTTTACTTCATAGGTACAGCCTCAGTGAATTTCTTCATAAATTGCTCACTAAATATTATTAAAATCTGTCCAATGAAGAAAATTTCAAATATCCTTTATGATATGAATTAGGGGGGCCTGAATGGTTGAATGGCTAGCGCTCTGGCGCTGGGTACCACAGGTTTCTGGTTCGAGTGGTTTCCATGGATGTTTGCAATGGTTCGAACCCACTTTAAATCGTATGTCCTGATCTGAAATGATCATAGGGCGTTGCGGAGGTATTGTTACTTCGCGTCCGTAGCTTATCTTCAAGGTACACACACCTCCTGTGTAGTGCTAAGTGAGTAACGTCGGTGCAGCGCTTGCCTTAAGGCATCCAAGACTATTGTTTAAGTGTTTGCCAGCTACATTAGAACAAAATAAAATGATATGAATTAAACATTTAATACTAAAAGATTAGAAACTGTTTAGTCTTTTTAATAAACCAAATTTTATTATTTATTTATTTATTTATTATTATTAAAATTATTTTTACAAAATTAATTTACCTATACTAAAAAGAATGAAGTTACAGTTTATACTGCACTGTACTCTTAAGTCGATTGTAGTCTAGACTGTAACTGCAGTCTTTTTAATATACCATGTTAATATACTATACCATATTATATTCTGAACTAAGAGTGGTATGATCGCTGTTGAGTCGTGAACTAGCGGTGTTATCGCTGTTGTCAAATGCTGAATACTTTGACCTCAGGCCATTGGTCATTAGTGTAAGTGATAAATTGTATATTCAGCATTACAAACTGCACCACAAACAGTGTGCTAGAGGTAAGTAGGTAGATAGCGAACTACAGAGGAGTGGTATTTGGAAAGTTTGTATCCTCCTCTTTTTTGTCTGGAGCATAATGGAAAGACAGGGTAGTTTTTTTTTTTGACAGGGTTTTGGTACGACAGGGGAGTTTTCCATCTGAATTCGCTTTGAGTGGTTTTGAATTGATATCCTCGAGTTTTAAAACTAATATCATATATTTAACCATCCATGCCCATATGCTTTACTATTAAATGATATTATACAATACGGCTAGCATAAAAAATTTTTGAATCTAAAATAAAAGTATATGAAACTTAAATAATAACTTAATAAAAGTATATTCTAAACTTATCTATTCATCTAATGATGCCTTTCCCTAACACGTCCAGTATCCTAGAAGGTGCAGAAAATACCATTTATAGTTTTTAAGATCGTCCTATGCCCGACTGACGGTTTAGTGACAACGCGTGCCATTGGTGAGCATAAGGACAGATGTTCAATCCGCTGGTGGATTTGTTGTACAGGCAGTACAAAAAAAACTGTTTTACACGCAGTTTCAAAAAGCCAGAAGTCTCGATGGTGTTTGTGATGTTCAGCGTCTTGCCTCGTGAGTCGGATTACCTGGTGGGAGTTTTTTATGTTTTCTCCCACAAGATATGCAAATGCGGGGTAGTTTTCCATAAAAGTCCTCCCGGAAGGCACTGCTTTCCTTCTTCAGTGATAAGTCCTTACTTTCTTTCTTCAGTGATAAGTGATTCTTCAGGAGCTAAGTCAGATTTCTACCTACGGTGCTCTACCATACCAGAAGCTGCCCCCTCCCCCTTTTACTCTTTCCATGAGACCACACGGGTTCTTGGACTTGGTCTAGATGTTGCTCTCTACCAAATTGGATAAGAAAAAAAAAGATCCTCCTGGAATTTTCACTGAGCACAAAATCACTCTTAGAATGAACTCACTGATTAAGTACTTCCATGTACCAAATACATAACATCGTCCTCTCAAAGAAACACGACTTAGTGTTGTTATGCTCTGTTTAATTAATTTTTTTTTCTAATACAGCTAGCAAACACTTAGAGAGTTTTCTTTTATGCATTAAGGCAAGCTCCACACCGACGTCACTCACTTAGCACTACCCAGGAGAGGAGAGTAGCTTGAAGATAAACTACGGACTCGGAGTAACAATACCCCCGAAAAACTCTACAATCATGTTAGATGGGGACCTACAGTTTAAAGTGGATTTCGAACCCCTACAAACATCCATGACACCGCTGGGATTCGAACGTCAGAGAGCTAGCCACTCGGCTTTCAGGCCCCTTTTTAACAGTTACAGTTTAACAGTTTAAAGTGGTTTCCGAACGCCAGAGCGCTAGCCAACCGGCCATTAGGCTCCTTTAAATTCCAGTATTGCAGATTTGGCAAATTTAATTAGAATACTTAAAAAAGAAAAATTACTAAGATTTTATTTTGAAATTTAGTTAAAATTAGCAATTTAATAATTGAATAACAGTAAACGGAAACCTTTTTGTGAAGGAGCATCATTTCTAAAAAAGTGGTGTGGTATTGTCTTACCCAAAGTTATTTTAAGGGCGTTGATAAATAAGCAATACTTTTTTCCTGCAATGTTTTTTTTCCCAATCCGTTTCCTGTCTGCCGTATGACAACAATAAAAATGTCAAAACAAACTTGATAAACTTTGTTTGGGAACAAAAAGTGTGAGGAATATTTTACTCCGAGACTTGAAAGAAAAAAAAAATGTTTTGAAGATCTAGAAATTATGTCACTTGGGACGTACTTTCTCGGACAGATCCTGACGACTCCTGTCAAAGACTTTCTTTTGAGCTGTAGGGATAAGGGGAGAAAAATCTGGAATTGTAGGATAACAATGGACTTGGGCTCTCTGAGCTTAGAGTCAATCGAAGTCAGCAAGGAAGTTATTAAATTTTTTTTTTTGCAATTCGACAATCATACGCGTTTTCGAATCGGTATTAGATTTTGAAAACGAGATTCAGTCTAAAAATAAATAAATGGAACAGTCTTAAATATGGTGAACATCTAATTTCTTATGGATAAGTTATTAATATTAGTGTAATACTAATATTAATAAGGTATTATAATATTTTTTAAGACAATTAAAGCTGGATTAAAGGTTGTTTGCAATATTTAGAATGCCTATGGATATATGTTCTGGTGGGCAACGCGTTGAATATCGAAATGGGAAGAACTCGATGAGATGACCTACGAACGAAGTCGATATAAAACCTTATTTGTCTAAGTATAAGAAAGACACGATAAATCTGTGGACTAGGTAACCTATAAATTTATAACCGATAAATCTGTGGACTATGCAACCTATAAATCTAAAACCGATAAATCTGCGGACTAGGTAACCTATAAATCTATAATTGATAAATCTGTAGCCTTGGTAACCTATAAATCTATGGATTAGGTAACTTAAAAATATGTGGATTAGGTAATTTATAAATCTATAACCCTTAAATCTGTGGACAAGGTAACCTATAAATCTATAATCGATGAATCTGTGGACTAGGTAACCTATAAATCTATAACCGATGAATCTGTGGACTAGGTAACCGATAAATGCATAACCGATAATTCTGTGGACTATGTAACCTTTAAATCCATAACGATAAATCTGTGAACTATGTAACCTATAAATCTATAACCGATAAATCTGTGGACTAGGTAACATATACATCTATAACCAACAAATCTGAGGGCTAGGTAACCTATTAATCTATAAACGATAAATATGTGAACTAGGTAACCTATAAATCTGTGGGCTAGGTAACCTTTAAATCTATAACGGACAAATCTGTGAACTAGGTAACCTATAAATCTATAATCGATAAATCTGTGGACTAGGTAATATATAAATCTATAACCGATAAATCTGTGGACTAGGTAATATATAAATCTATAACCGATAAATCTGTGGACTAGGTAATATATAAATCTATAACCGATAAATCTGTGGACTAGGTAACCTATAAATTTATAACCGATAAATCTGTGGACTAGGTAACCTATAAATCTATAACCGATAAATCTGTGGACTAGGTAACCTATAAATCTATAGTCGATATATCTGTGGCCCCTTGATAATCAATATAATTATCTCATGCAAATAAAAAAACTGTTATATGTCCTTAAACAAAATTTAATTTTAAAATTACTTATGATTTTCAGTATATCAGAAACACGACAAAATTTATAAAAGTTATATAATACATAAATAAATAAATATTTGAAATAAAATTATGTTGGGAAATGAAATTAATATGTTATAAAATATTATTCTCACCCGTTTTAAATATTAATAGTGTGATGCAACTTTTGTAAAATATTTTCTAAAATTCCTTTTAATAACATTCAAGGTTATTCATCTTTTATAAGCTTTTATTAAAATGCAATGGAAATTTATTTTGAAATATATTGATTCATTGCCTTTTAATGATAAAATAAATTGAAATTATAAAATAATTCTAAATTGTATAATTAATAATCAATAGTATACGAATTGCTCTAAATTGTTAATTAATAATAAATAGTGTACGAGTAATTCTTTGTATAATTAATAATAAATAGCATACGATTAACACTAAATTGTATAATTTGTAATAAAATAGTATACTAGTAACTCTAATTTGCACAATTAATAATAAATTGTATACGAATAACACCAATTTGTACAATTATTAATAAATAATATAAGAATAACTCTAATTTTTTCAAAAAAATATAATTAAAAGCATTTTAAGTTGAGTGAATTTGAAAATGATAATATTCGATGAAGTATTTTATTTAAGAAAACAAAAATTTTAGTCTTTCTGAATTTTTACAAATAATAATCAACATTATACTAGAGCATCATAAGTGATAAAATTAATTTATGGCTCTCTATTATTTTTAACTCTTTGAAAGAAAAAAAAATAATAACTCAAATAAATGTCTAAAATGACGTTGAAAATGCAGCTCAACAGACAACACCGTCATAAAACTGACTCAGAAACGAAAATGAAAATAAATTTTTAATTTACGATCTATTTATTTATTTCCCTCTCAACGGGCATGCTTTTATTTATTCTTTTTTTTTCTTCTTTTTTTGGAAAAGAACCATCCAAGTTTCCGTTAATTCATTTTTATGCAAAAGTGTTTGTGTTTACACCTTTGTTGATAGTTAAAATAACGAATACAGTTGCTTGTGTTTTCGTTCCAGATGATGTACTGGCCCCAGGAGAAAGAATTCTGACATTTATGAAAAATGGCTATGTTAATGAGGGCCAGTAAAGAGAAAAAGTTACGAAAAATCTCCAGTTATTTGAGGAAATGGTGGGTGAGAAAGCAGTTTCATTTCTGAGAGTTAAAGTGACGACTGTTTTTGGAAGAAAACAGTTACTGGGAATTAATTTTAATATTTTAAAGGAACTAGTTAATGCAATTATATTTTCAATTAAGAAAGCTTCGTAGTATTTGCATTTGTCAATGGTCCTGCTCTTTTTATCATTCAAGTCACATATTTGTGATCCGACAAAAAATTTTAATTTAATCGAAATTCGTAAAAACTTGAAGATTTATTCTGTTGATTTCACATTAGCAAGCACGTTAATTTTTTTATTCTAACCTAAATATACTTTACATCCAGAATTTAGTTTAATTATTTGCAATCAAATAATATGCTAATCGAAAAGAAATGGTAAGTTTTTAATTTATTTTATTAATAAATGATCAGCCAGCTCTTCATATTACTGTTATGAGTATTATCCAATATCAAATTATAAATCAGCTAACAGCATTTTAATTTTTTGTACAAATAAATATAAAATAAAGAAATTATATTTAAATATAAAAACTACTATTTTTATTTTCAACGAAATGGCAAGTTGGCCATTCATATTACTGTTATAAATGCGATCCAACATGAAATTATAAATTAGCGTACAGCATTTAAATTTTTGCAGAAATAAATAAAAAGTAAATAAATAATATTTAATATCTATATTTTTCAACGAAAGTGCAAGAGTTTATTTTATACTTTTAATAAATGGCTAACTAACATTTCATATTACTGTTACGAATGTGATCCAATATGAAATTATAAACAAGCTTACACATTTGAGTTTTTGTACAAATAAATATACCATTGCAATTATTTGAATGAAATTATCTTGGGAAACGAAATTAATATAATATAAAATATTATTCTAACCAGTTTTAAATATTAATAGTTAATGCGATTTCTCTAAAATTCTTTTTAATAATATTCAAAGTTATTCATCTTTTTTAAACTTATATTAAAATGCAATGAAAATTTATTTTGAGATGTATTTATCCATTGTCTTTTAATGACGAAATAATTTGAAACTATACAATTAATAACTCTAAATTACATAATTAATAATAAATAGTATACGAATAACTCTAAATTGAACAAATTAAAATTTCTTCAAAAAAAAAAATTCAATTAAAAGCATTTTAAGTTGAACGAATTTGAAAATGATAATATTTGATGAAGTATTTTAATTAAGAAAATAGAAACAGCAGTTTTTCTGAATTTTTACAAACACAAATTAATGTTATACTAGAGCATCATAAGAGATAAAATGAATTTTTGGCTCTCTATTATTTTTAACTCTTTGAAATAAAAAAAAATAATAACTCAACTAAATGTCTAAAATGACGTTGAAAATGCAGCTCAACAGACAACACCGTCATAAAACTGACTCAGAAACGAAAATGAAAATAAATTTTTAATTTACGATCTATTTATTTATTTCTCTCTCAGCGGGCATGCTTTTATTTATTCTTTTTTTTTTTCTTTTTCTGAAAAGATCCATCCAAGTTTCCGTTAATTCATTTTTATGCAAAAGTGTTTGTGTTTACACCTTTGTTGATAGTTAAAATAACGAATACAGTTGCTTGTGTTTTCGTTCCAGATGATGTACTGGCCCCAGGAGAAAGAATTCTGACAGTTATGAAAAATGGCCGTGTTAATGAGGGCCAGTAAAAAGAAAAAGGTTACGAAAAATCTCCAGCTATTTGAGAAAATGGTTGGTGAGAAAACAGTTTAATTTCTGAGAGTTAAAGTGACGACTCTTTTTGGAAGAAAACAATTACTGGGAAGTAATTTTAATATTTTAAAGCAACTAGTTAATTCAATTATATTTTCAACTATGAAAGCTTCTTAATATTTACCCTTTTCAGTAGTTTCTGCTCTTTTTTACCGTTCAAGCCAAATATTTGCGATCCGATCAAAAAAATTTTTTAATTGAATCAAAATTCGTAAAAACTTGACTATTTATTCTGTTGATTTTACGTTAGCAAACACGTTAATTCTTTTATTCTAACTTAAATATACTGGACTTCAAGAATGTTTAATTATTTGCAATTAACCAATATGCTAATCGAAGTGAAATGGCAAGTGTTTAATTTACTTTTTTAATAGATGGTCACCCAACGCTTTATATTACTGTTAGGAATGCCATTCAATTCATCATTTGAATTTTTGCACAAAAAATAAAGAAATTATATTTAAATATAAAAAATTCTATTTTATTTTCAACGAAATAGCAAGTGTTCAATTTATTCTTTTAGTAGACTGCCGCCCATATTAGTGTTATGAATGCGATCAATATGAAATTATAAATTTGCTAACAGCATTTGCAAATATAAATAAAACATAAAAATTATATTTACATATACAAACATCTATTTTATTTTCAACTAAATATCAAGTGTTTATTTTATTCCTTTAATAGATGGCCATCTAACCCTTCATATTACTGTTATGAATGAGATCCAATATAAAATTATAAATCAGTTTACAGTTATAAGTTTAAGTCATCAGTTTACAGTCAGAAATCAGTTTTTAGTCAGAAATTATAAATCAACATTTGAAATTTTACAGTAAAAAGAAAAAGAAAATTGCAAATAATCTCCAGTTATTTGAGAAAATGGCTGGTGTGAAAACAGTTTAATTTCTGAGAGTTAAACTGACGACTCTTTGGAAGAAAACAATTACCGAAAAGTAATTTTAATAATTTAAAGCAACTAGTTAATTCAATTATGTTTTCAACTATGAAAGCTTCTTAATATTTACCTTTGTCAATGGTCCTGCTCTTTTTATCATTCAAGTCAAATATTTGTGATCCGACAAAAAAGTTTTAATTAAATCAAGATTCATAAAAACTTGATTACTTATTCTGTTGATTTTACATTAGCAAACACGTTAATTTTTTAAATCTAATTTAAATATACTGGACGTCAAGAATTTAGTTTAATTATTTGCAATTAACTCATATGCTAATAGAAACGAAATGGCAAATGTTTAATTTTATTCTTTTAATAGATGGCTACCCAACATTTCATATTACTGTTATGAAGGGGATCCAATAGAAAATTATAAATCAGCATACAGCATTTGTATTTTTTCACAAATACATATAAAATTAAAAAAAATATATTTAAATATAAAATTTCTATTTTATTTTCAACGAAATGGCGACCCAACGATGCATATTATTGTTATGAATGCAATCTAATATGAAATTATAAATTTACAGCATTTGAATTTTTATACAAATAAATAATAATAATATATATATATTTAAATACAAAAACTCCTATTTTTATTTTCAACGAAATGGCAAGTTTTTAAATTTATTCTATTAGAAAATGGTCGCCCAACGCTTCATATTACTGTTATAACGGTGATTCAATATGAAATTATAAATCAGCTGACAGAATTTGAGCTTTTGCACAAATAAATATACTCCTACGACACCACACCACACCACTGTGCCTGGAGCAGAGATGCCCCTTTACAGTTTGAGAATGATGTCGGTGAGAAGTTTGATTGGGCTCGATTGGTAACGCTCTACGGTCATATGAGACCATGACCTACGTCTTAAAGTGGATTCCGAACTATTACAAACATCCATAACAGCGCCGAGATTCGAACCCGGGGTAGAGGTCAGAGGGCCATCAGGGCCCTACAAATAAATATAAAATCTCCTATTTTATTTTCAAATAAATAGCAAGTGTTTAATTTTTTTAATAGATGACCATTCAATATGAAATCATAAATTTGCGTACAGCATTTGAATTTTTGCACAAATAAATATAAAATAAAGAAATAATATTTAAATATAAAACCACCTATCTTATTTCGGTGATTAAAACTTTTTGGGCTTTTCAATGTTTAAAAAAAAGTCTTTACGCGAAGAGAAATCAAAGATTATTACGATATAATATTATTTCTGGTTATGGTGAATATCTTAGACTGAGTATATTTTGTAACTTTGAATACAAAATTTTAAACATATATCGTAAAATCAGTAATACTTTATGCGCCGAACATTATAGATTCTTTTTTCATATTTTTATTTTTTCTTCTTCAAAACTGGCACATGAGAATTTTTTTCTTTTAAATATGATTTATGGATGTTAAAAAAATATTTCATATTTCTGAGGTTAAAGAATAGCATTTGAATATCAGAATACAATGCGATAAATTGCCTTAAATTTAAGTCTTTTGGATAAAAAAGTATGTACAATTATTTTCCTTCAGTAAGGATATGTTTAATGTTACGCCAAAAGATTCATGTGATTCTGCATTGGTCATGCACTGGTTTCCAAAAGAATTGGGAAATAATAACAATAAAAAAAAACTGTAACTGGAATTAGTTTATATTCAATGGAATTTAACGAAATTTTGCAAACACACTAATCAACAGAACCTCACACATTAGGCACATTAGAAGAACAATGTGCTTGTTTTCTGTCTCAAAATACACAAATTGAAACAACAAAAATATACCATCGTAATTGTGTAGTTTATGGTCTGTATGATTAACAGTAATAAAAAACGGATTCCCCTTTTCCACCAGACTAACTATTTTCTTGAGTAGCTTTGCTAAATTGGACTCATCAGTAAAGAGCACAGTTCTCCATTGCCTTGCACTCCAATAGACATGCATGCGTGTCGAATTGAACCTTTCATTTCGGTAACATGGTGTTATGCATTCCGTACTAGACATCTTACATAAAGGCTCATTCTAATACTGTTAATCTGAATACCAGCCTTTCATAGCTACTACAATAGAAGATATGATGGGGATTGGTGCAGTTGGTACTGTACCTCTTTGCAGTTAGCTGCAATTAAAAGTTATCTTCTGTACTTGTTTAAAACATGTTTTTCAATGAATTCTTACAAAAACAATGTGTTATATTCATCAACGTGCCCAATATAGATTACAATTCTTTGTAGTTTATTTTTCCAAGTTTTGAGTAAAAAAATATCCGGAATTTATAATTTAAAACGCAAGTAAAAGATATCGTGTGCATTTTTTTTTGTATATTGGTAAATAAGCCAACAGTCTTCGGAATTATGTTTAAGCTAAAAAACTCAAGTCAAAATAACTTGAAAATAAAGCTCATGCTGTCAATTGTGTCCAAAAGGAGAGCTTTGAAAATAAGATCACTGAAGACATGATTTCCCGAGCTTCTATAGACCACACCATTATGTAGCTCATAATAACAAGTAAAAAGGTATGAATTTACGAATAAGCCATGAAAATAAGCCAACGGTCTAGAAGTTGGTGATTGAAAACTGTCGTATGAATTTTAGAAAGTTGGCTCAAGAGGTGAATATGAAATTAATGAATGAATGAATTAATTCCGTTCATAACATTAAGAATTGATATTTTGGCCATGAATGGCTCCACCGCATGACTGTTTCCGAAAGAGCTCAATTTTGTCCAAAAAAGCACCGAAAGAAAATCCCTGATAACATGATTTCATGAGTTCAATATGGACTTTAAGCACTGAAACGGTACCTCCTAAACTTCTATTTACAACATGGCGTATGTGACTTTTCCTCTTCCCAAAGTTAAAATTACCACTTCGCGGAAGATGTTTCGACTCGGTTGAGGTAATAAAAGAAAATTTACTGAAGGAACTGAAGGCCAGAACTGAACTTTCATTAGCTTACGAAAAATATTTGGAGGATTGGATCAAGCGCTGTCATGGTTATTGTATAATTATTTCAAAAACGAAAAACCCAACTTAGTGGACTGTTATACTATTTATTAACTTAAAATAACAAATAAAAGCGCACTGCTTTTTAAACAAGTGAAAAGAATGGATACTTTAGCCATCTGCACAAATTTCAAATAATCAAAATTTGTTTTCACAGAATAATCACAAAAGGACAGCAAGCCAACCTACACTATTGTCTTATGTTCAATTTCGTCTTCTAACTCTTAAGAAGAATTAAGTTTAAAATTCCTTTATGGAGATTTTTTACACCATATGTTCTGCTAAATAGTTTCACTTAATTATTAATCGCCGCTTAAGCCATTTATTCGCCAATTTTAATTCGCAACCTAAGCCAATTATTCGCCATTTTTCGCCAATTAATTAATATATTAATTGCAAAAAATGTCGCACATTTTAAGTTTGGCGATGTTGATGCCACATTTGGCGATATGAGGAAGAAATTTCTTTGTAACAATTCACTGTTTTGAGTAAGATACATTGTATTTCCTTGCAAAATTAGTTCCATCTCAAAAACACATGTTCCATATTAAATGTTTCATTTATAAAAACAACTTTGTCCTCTCACTTATAGCTCGGAGCGTTTTTCTGATGATTATTTATGAAGTAATTTATTTTACGCGCAGAACATAATTATCACAATAATATGAACTTGTAAATGTTGATAATAAATTATTCAGAAGAATTACACGGTGCAGCGTACACAAATGAAAGTTAATTGTCAGTTTTTAACACATGCAATTTGCTTGCCATCCCAATTTGAATATTGTTCATTTAATTTAGAACGTTAACAAGAAACATGTTCCTAAAAAGAACAACGTTAATAATGAATTTATTCAACAACACTTTCGCTGATGCCTGTGTTTATAAACTGTTTGACTTTTATTTTATTATATTAGCTTTTTTTTCATTACATGTATTCATTGTTTTTATTCAATTACTTAAAATGTTTCTTAATAACTTTATTTGTTTCTCTATAATGAAACTTAAGAGGCAAAGTAAATTTTTTTTTTAAATAAAATTTTTGATGTAAATTGATTTTTGTCTTTGGTAGCATAAATATATTAAATGATTGATTAAGATGAAATTATTATTGAACATTTAACCTTGTAGAATGTTTTCATGTTTGTATTCTTATCAATACACAATGTATATTACATATTTTGCAATGTTCTCTGTCTTTTTTCCCCCAACGGGACATAATAAAAAATACATCTGATGTTATATATTGAATTTGAAGAATGCTACTTCATATCTGCATGTTTGTATTAACTAAATTAAGTAAGTTAATTCAATAAATAAATTAACTAATGAATGCTTAATAATTAACTTAATAAATAAATTAATTAACAACCTTATAATGTTTTTCAATAATTGAATGGTCCATTTCTTTATTGAATAAAAGGTGGATCATGTACTATTTCTACCTTTTCATCAAGTTTAAAACTTTTTTAAAAACCATTTTCATAAATACTACCATGCATACTAAATACTACAGTACGTACTAAATAATACATACTATAGTACAACAATATATACTACAATACAACAATACATACTAAATACTACAATATTACAATACAACAATACATACTAAATATTACAATATATGTTCTATGCCCGACCTTTTCATCAAGTTCGGGGGAAAAAAAATCCAGGGACAAAAAAACAAAAACATTTTCATATATTTAAATACTGCCATGCATATTAAATATTATAGTACATACTAAATACTACAATACAACAATACATACTACAATACAATAATGCATACTAAATACTACAATATATGTTCCATGCCCCACCTCTCCGTCAACTTTGAAACTTTTTAAAAACCATCTTCATATATTTAAATACTACCATGCATACTAAATAATAAGTTCATACTGTTGTTGTTGTTGTTTCTTATCCCACTTGGCTGGCCAAGCCCACGAGTCCATATGGACTCATGATTGAAGGGGAAGGAAGCAGCTTCTGTTGTGATGGAGCACCCGTAGGTAGAAGCCTGACTTTTGCTCCGTGACGCTCTTACAGTCATAGAAGACCGGGACCTACGGCTTAAAGTGGATTCCGAACCACTACAAACATCCATGGCACCGCCGGGATTCGAACCCGAAACCTGTGGCACCGAGCGCCAGAGCGCCAGACACTCGGCCATTCAGGTTCCAAATTTGCCAACGGCACGCAGTGTTCCCAGGTGGTCACCCACCCAAGTACTGACCGAGCCCAATGATGCTTAACTTCGGTGATCTAACGAGAACCGGTATATTCAGCATGGTACGGCCGTTGGCTCATAAGTTCATACTAAATACTACAATACATTAATACATACTATAATACTGCAATAAATACACAATACCTACTACTATACTACAATACATACTAAATACTACAATAAATGTTCCATGTCCCACCTTTTCATCAAGTTTGAAATTTTTATAAAAACATTTTCATGTATTTTAATAATACAATATTCCTTCATGAATATAATAATTTCTTTACTAAATTGATAAGATAATCAAATGTGCTTTACTGAAATACAATTTTTCATAATACATGTTAATTTTAAAATTTTATCGTAAATGTTATAAAAACGCATTGGGTTTTTAAAAAGTATCAGATTATTTTTTAAAGCTGTATATTTATACCTAAATTGATATCGAGGGAAAATTCAGTTATGGTAAGTAGAAAGGTATGCCAAAGTCTTAGTCAAAGAGTAACAAAAACTTATAAAATTTCTTTTACTTTTTTTATGAATTATTTTACTAGATCCGTTGTGGACCTTGGCCTCCTCTAAAAGATCCAGCCAGGCTGTTCTCCTCTTGGCCGTGGACCTCCAGTTTTTGATCTTAATAACATTAAAATCAGAGTCTAAATAGTCGGCCCATCTCTTTTTCGGTCTTCCCCTTGGTCGTTGTCCAAAAGGGAAACCTTCAACGCCACTATCACTTTCCATTCTCATGGGATGACCGGCCATCTCATTCTCTTCAATTTAACAAATTTTAGAATGTCAATATCTCTAAAAAGTTTGTAAAGTTCAAAATTGTATCTTCTTCGCCAATTTCCATTGTCATTGATACCACCAAAAATAGTTCGTAGTACTTTTCTTTCAAAAATTGCCAACATTTTCTCTTCTCTTGCTGTTAGTGACCATGTTTCAGACGCATATGTTAATACTGGTCTTATGAGAGTTTTGTACAGAAACATTTTTAGTTCTTCTTTTAATCAGGTGGGATCTTAATTGTCTTCTAAGACCAAATAGCCAGCGATTGGCAGCAAAAAAATGCAGAATAAATGGCATTTACTTTTCCAGATACTGCACAAATAAATGTTCAATCTAGGTTTAATCTAAAGTCAACAAACAAGAGTCAAAATGACACACACACACACATGCCTATTAATTATCAATGATATAAATTTGAAAATCCTTTTTTTGTATTTGTTCTTTATACAAATTCACAGTTTTTAATCTGGAATTTTCAAATTTGTCAAGTACATTGGCTATGGTCTATGAAAGACTAAGATATTTTAAAACTCGAAGATTTCCCTACTTTCCACTGATTTTTGTCCCTTAATTTCCTCAATTTAATGAGAAGGATTGGATGCGATTTTATGAGAGATTGCTTTACATCCTAATTCATTAAATGGCATTTTCAATTTATCTATGATAATTAAAACTAGTAATATAAAATTAAAATAATTAAGTCAATTCCTACTTTTTTTTTCACTATATTGCAGAAAGTCCTTTATAAATAATTTTCATTCATTTTTTTAAAGTTTATCTGGCGCCATCTATTGGTAGATATAGGCAATTTAAATGTAAAAAAAAATTTAAATTAATGAATTAAAATTAATTACTGAATTAATATTTAAAAAAACTGTATTAACATCAAGCGTCATCCACTACAAGTTCAAAAAATTGTATTTGAAATTGAGTGGACGAATAAAAAGTATTTTATGAACGATTGAAAATTTGAACAAGATATATATAGGGAGAGTATGAGCTAATAGAAGGAATTGAAAAAGAGCTTAAAAACAGGTTCAAAGTTTCAGGGTAGAAATTTCTAAAATACTATATTTTTTACATTAGTCATACGAACCCTTAAATAGAGGGTAAAGTATTAGAATATATAGAATTAAAATATTGTGTATCGAAAAGCAATTGCCAGAAACTTTTAATTGAAATTAATTTTTTTTTATGCTGAAAATATTCTTATAAAAATATTAATCAAATCAAATCCATCTTTGAACTTTTTAATTATGTTGTTGTTGT
This sequence comes from Caerostris darwini, assembly GCA_021605075.1. Taxonomy (NCBI): domain Eukaryota; kingdom Metazoa; phylum Arthropoda; class Arachnida; order Araneae; family Araneidae; genus Caerostris; species Caerostris darwini. The sequence continues at coordinate 458,300 of BPLQ01006085.1, read as the reverse complement.
TTGTTGTTTTATCCTTATTATATCACTTCTTTCTAGACGAGCCCTGGAAATACTGAGTAATTCAGATATTGATATTATAAATTTCGTATATTCAGGTATAGGTATTAAATAAGTTTATTATCCATTGAAATTATAACATATAATATAGAAAGAAGAATGCCTTTTAATGAACAAAATAACAATTATGTATATAATGGATTGATATATAAAAAGGTAAAATTTAATATTAGACAAATTTAATATTAATATTACATATTTAACATTACAATATTACAATTTAATATTTAAATTTTTTATCGCTGGATTAAATAACAAAAATTAATTTGAATTTTACAAAAAATAAATTTCAATTTTTGTTTAAGAGGCGTAAATAAAATTCAATAATAGTAATTAAATTGAAATAATAGAAAAATATATTTTTAATTTTATTCTAAATTGCTTTTTTAATAAATGTTAATATGATTCAGAAAATGTTTGTGTTTCTGTGTTATATTCTGTGTATTTCAGTGTTATTTTTTCTCATTGATTAACTTTAATGGTCAGGAATTTAAATACTTATTAATTAAAACATTATTAATCGAATTAAAAAAATTTGAATTGAGTAATTATAATATGTATTTATATAGAATTAAATAAATGATGAAAATCCTTTCAGGGAAGAGAAAATTTATAAAAGTTTTAATGGGAAATTTCATATTAGATTTTACATTTCAAAACATTTCTATATTTTATTTTTATTAGAAATACTAATGAATATAATAATAATTAAATACTGAAAGAAACAGATTACATTTGAAATATTATTAAATTTGCCATACATTGTCCCACAGTAATTTTATTTATGAATGTGATTAAATAAAACAATTAATTAATTAATTTTTTACAATAAAATTAAATTCATTAATAATAAAAATTAATAATGGATTACTCTGGATTAAAATAAATTTTTATTTTTATTTAAGAGGTATAAATAAAATTCAATAATGGTAATTAAATTGAAATGAAAAAGAATTGAATGAGAATTTTTACATTTTATTCTAAAATACTTTTTGAATAAATATTAATATGATTTAAAAAATATTTGTATTTCTGCGCAGTATTCTGTGTATTTCACTGTTATTTTTTCCACATTGATGAAACTTATGATCATGAATTTAAATACTCATTAACTAAAACATTATTAATCGAATTGAAAAGCTTGAATCAAGTTTATAACAATATTTAATTTAAGAAGAATGAAATAGAATTAATTAAATGACGAAAATTCTTTTAGGGATGGAGAAAATATGTAAAAATTATAATGGGAAATTTTGTAATAGATTTAACATTGCAAAACTATTCAGTATTTTATTTTGATTATAAATACCACTGAAATAAGTCCTTCAGTATTTAATTATTATTATACAAAATATAATAATTAAATACAATTGAATACATGAATAGAAATTGAAATAATGAATACATGAATACAAGGAAATAGAAATTAAATACATTAAAATATTATTAAATTTTCCATGCATTGCCACATAATAATTTTATTCTTAGATAAAAGTGACTAAATGACAAAAATTAATTTATTAATTTTTAATATTAAAATTTAATTCATTAGTGCCAATAATTGATAATGGTTGGATTAAATAACAAAAATTAATTTGAATTTTACCAAAAATAAGCTTTAATTTTTGTTTAAGAGTTATAAATAAAATGCAATAAAGGTTTTTAAATTGAAATAATAAAAAGTTAATTTTTTTTTATTTTATCTAAAATGCTTTTTTAATAAATGTTAATATGATTTAGGAAATATTTGTATTTCTGTGTTTCAATATAATATTTAACAATATTAAATTTATAAAAGTTATAATGGGAAATTTCATAATAGATCTAACATTGCAAAACAATTCAATATTTTATTTGGATTATAAATATTATTTAATATAATAATAATCAAATACGGAATAAAATTGAATATATTTAAAATATTATTAAATTTGCTATATATTGTCAAATAGTAATTTTATCCATAGAAAAAAGTCATTAAATAACAAAAATTTAATTATTAATTTTTAATATTAAAACCAAATTGATTAATGCATAAATTAATATTGGATCAAATAACAAAACATAATTTAAATTTTACAAGCAATAAATTTCAATTTTCGCTTCAGAGGTATAAATAAAATTCTATAATGGTAATTAAATTGAAATGATAAATTGTTAAATTTCTTTTTATCTTATTCTAAAATATTTTTTTTAATAAATGCAGATATGATTTAGAAGATATTTGTATTTCTGTGTATTTCAGTGTTATTTTTTTCATTCATTAAACATAATGATCAAGAATTTAAATATTTATTAATTAAAACATTATTAATCGAATTGAAAAATTGAATCAGATAATTATGATATGTATTTAAATAGAATTAATTAGCTGATGAAAATCCTTTTAGAGAAGAAATTTTTTTATAAAAATTATAATGGGAAATTTTCGTAAAAGTTTTAACAATGCGAAACTTTTCAATATTTTATTTTGATTATAAATACTACTGAATATAATAATAATTAAACATTAAAAGAGAACTAAATAATTAAACACTAATTGAGAAGCTATTAAAATTTAATGGCTGGGAATTAAACTTATATTTTAAACGTTACGTTGCTGAATACAGAACGGGAAAAATATGTTTCATCAGCGGAGCTTACCTCTTTTGGTTTAAATGACTTTCCCATTCAAATATGTGTTTACGTTTAGTATTAAATAAATTTCCCCTCTTAAATGTGGTTTAACTCTATAAATGTCAGGGGTAATGGATAGTTGTAAATTATATTTCATATTTGGAATAAATCCTTTTAAGTAAATAGAAATCACTCAGAGTCAATGATAAACAAAATCGATCTTCAATCAAATTTTATAATCTAAGTAATATAACATATTTTTTATATTTAACGTATATTTTATAATTTAAATGTATATAATTATCCATAATATCATTTTAGTATTGTTAATCTTTATTTTAGCAATGTATTTTTCTATGGGATTGAATTTAATAATCATGACTTGTTGGAAGCTTACCTCAAATTTTCTAATTAAATAGTTGATCGTTGTTGTTTTCTAATTAGTGCCATTTTTACTGACTATTTAATGTGCTCCCTGATAATGTATTTCGCCATAGACAGATTCATTGTCTATGTATTTTAACATTTCTCTCTTGAATACGTCAATTCTCTTTAAGGTAAAAGAAAAGGCACCTTACCTTCTGTAATCTTATCATGGGTTTAATTAGCATTATTAAAATAAATCAAAAGGAACAGATTTATTATTAAATTTGTCATACATTGTCACATAGTAATTTTATTTACATAGCAATTAAATATAACATATTAATTTAAATACTTATCAATCGAATTAAAAAACTTGAATCAAGTAATTATAATATGAATTTAAGTATTTAAGGAGAGTTAATTAACTGAGGAAAATCCTTTTAGGGACAGAGAAAATTCTTGGAAGGGCCGTTTAGGTAATCCATTTAGGGACGGAAATTTTTCAATATTTTATTTTGATAATAAATACTACTGAATATAATAATAATTAAATATTGAGTGAACCTGAATACATTTTAAATATTATTAAATTTACCATACATTGTTCGTGTTATTCATAGATAAAAATGATACAGTAATTTTACAGGAAATACATAAGACAAAATACATTAAGTATATCTGCGAGATAGGTTTCAGTACTCTTAACAAAGCAACGAGAGAAATCGCTGATCTGCAAAATGCACGCGTCTTGAAAACGAATCGCGATATTTGGTTCATAAAACGTTAAATCTGATATAAAGTTGAGAAGCTATTAAAATTTAATGGCTGTGAATTAAACTTATATTTTAAACGTTACGTTGTTGAATGCAGAATATGCTTCATCAGCAAAGCTTACATCTTTAGATTTAAATGACTTCCCCGTTCAAGTATGTTAACATTTAGTATTAAATAAATATCCCCTCTTAAATGTGGTTTAACTCTATAGATGTCAGAGTTAATGGATAGTTGGAAATTATATTTCATATTTGGAATAAATCCTTTTAAATAAATAGAAATCACTGAGAATTAACTATAAAAATCAATCCTCAATCAAATTTTATAATATACGGCATGTAACGTATCTTTTTAATTTAACGTATATTTTATAATTTAAATGTATCTAATTATTCATAAAATAATTGTAGGATAGTTTAACTTTTATTTAAGCAATATATTTTTCCATTGTATAAAATTTAATTGGGATAGACTTGCTGACTTAATAGACTCGTTGGGAACTTAACCTCAAATTCTCATATTACATATTTGATCATTGTTGTTTTCTAACTAGAGTCATTTTTAATGGCAATTTAATGTGCCCATTGGTAATATATTTCGCCATAGATGGATTGATTGTCTATGTATTTGAAAATTTTTCTCGTGAATACGTCAATTACCTTTAAGATTAAAAAAAGCATCTTGCTTTCTATAATCTTATCATGAGTTTAATCAGCATTATTAAAACAAATCAAAATAAACAGTTTTATTATTAAATTTGCCATACATTGTCACATAGCAGTTTTATTTACATAGTAATTTAACTGTCACATAGTAATTTTATTTACATATCAATTAAATGTCACATAGTAATTTAAATGCGTATTAATCGAATTAAAAAAATTTGAATCCAGTAATTATAATATGCAATTAAGCATTTAAATAGAAATAATTAACATAGCAAAATCCTTTTAGGGATGGAAATTTTTCAGTATTATATTTTGATAATAAATACTACTGAATATAATAACAATCAAATACTGAATGAAAACTGGATACATTTAAAATATTATTAAATTTACCATACATTGTCGCATAATCATTTCATTCATAGATAAAAATGATACCATAAATTTTCAGGCAAGACATAAGACGAAGCACATTATATCTGTGAGATATGTTTCAGTATTCTTAACAAAGCAAGGAGAGAAATCGCTGATCTGCAAAATGCACGGTTCTTGAAAACGAATCGCGATATTTAGTTCATAAAACGTTAAATCGGATATAAAGTTGAGAAGCCATTAAAATTTAATGGCTAGGAATTAAACTTGTATTTTAAACGTTACGTTGTTGAATGCAGAACGGGAAAAATATGCTTCATCAGCAAAGCTTACCTCTTTAGATTAAATGACTTTTCCATTCAAGTATGTGTTTACGTTTAGTATTCAATAAATTTCCCCTCTTAAATGTGGTTTAACTCTATAAATGTCAGGGTTAATGGATGGTTGTAAATTATACATTATTTTCGGAATAAATCCTTTTAAGTAAATAGAAATCCCTGAGAGTCAATACTAAACAAAATCGATCATCAATCAAATTTCGTAATGTAAGGCAGATAACATATTTTTTAATTTAAAGTATATTTTAGGATATAAATGTATCTAATCACCCATAATAACATTTTAATATTGTTAATCTTTTATTTTAGCAATATATATTTCTATGGGAAATAATTTTTCTCTAATATAGAATTTTTAATGACAATTCTACGTGCGCTTTGGTAATAAATTTCACCATAGATGGATTGATAATCTGCACATTGTAAACTTTTCTCGTCAATACCCTTAAAAAAGGCATCTTGGCTTCTAACCTTATCATGAGTTTAATTAGCCTTAATAAAACAAATCAAAATAAACATTTTTAAAAATAAAAATTAAACTACCAAGTTATCTTAATCATGAAATTAATCTAATCCAGAAACTTTTCATTTTTTGTTGATTATTACAATTTAGATATTTATTGGACAAAAATACGTCTATATATATATAGGCATCTTAACCAAATATGTGAGATGCTTTGCACACATTATCATAACTGCCGTCGAGTCATTTTATTTCTGATAATAATGACTGCAACTGACGCCACCGGTGCATTCGAACCTTAGCCGTCCCACAAAATATCAGCACACCTTACCACTGAGGCGCCAATAGGGCTATGCCCACAAACAAACCCCCATATATACATGGCGTTAGACAAGTAGGCAACCCAAATTCGATTCTTGCTTGTGGCGTTCATAGTTGCCATTATTTTAAAATAGAATAGACTTGTTGGTGATTGGTGCCATATATTTAGTACAGACTCGAAGTTCTTGGCGAAAATATTCTAGGTCATATCCTATATACTACTCAAATACTGGGCTTCTAGGAAAAATGAATTTCTCTCTTGTTTGCTCATTATGATTATAATCTGTGCATATACTACAACGTCCTTGATAAACAGAACAGACAAAAGTTTGTTGATTGCTGTTAAAATTAATTATTAACAACATTAATTACTCAAATGGTGCATACACTGATGTTACAACAAATCTCACAGACATTCTAATTAATATATTATTTATGTATAGTAAAATAAAGAAAAGAGAAAGACATTTTGTTAGAGAATCTGATACAAAGCAGGCCTCTGTGAATAATTGAGGTGCTTACCTTCTTGACGCATCCCACGAAATTGGCATGCTGTCGGGCGCCCTGGTGTCCCACAGCACCTCCCACATAGAGCACGCTACTCGAGAGCAGGTTGAAGGTGCCGGCGGTGGACCCCCGCTCTGTGTACACCCCGTCCACGGTGATGGAAAACTGCACGAACGGTAGGGGTACATTCAGAGAGAAAGTAATTGATTCGGTCGTAAAGAATACATTATGGAATTGTTTCAAGGAATTTCGTACTATTACCTCTTTTCAGTGGAGGGAAAAGATTTTGATACGGAATTTATTTCAAGAATTTTGCCTAATATGCAGTGAGAAAGTTATATATTGAGTGGACAATTTATGATAAGCGTGGTTTTTAAAATTTTTTTAGGATAATGTACGTGGAGGTATCTTCTACAATGACAGGGATATATGTCTTTGACGTTCATGTAAGTTCAATATAGGTGTGTTATATCAATATAGGTACATTATTTGGTAATAAATCTAAAAAAAAAAAAAAAAAAAAAAAACAGTTTTTTTTTTTTTTTTTTTTTTTTTTTTTTAAAGAGGCAATGTTTTATTTTGGGGTTTTTATTTTTATTTTTTTTTTATTTTAAATTCTTGGCTCCACCAATTATTAGAATTTTTTGTAAACTTTTTTTTTAAGATTTACATATTATTTTAAATAATATTTTCTTATAGCTTTTATAGGTAATTTAAATTCAGTTAAGCATGTGACACGCCTATTTTGCTATTTTCTTTTCCTATCTAAGCAATTACTAATTGTTCATGATATTAGGCAATTAAGAATTGTTAATGATTAGACAATTACCAAAATGTATTAGCATAAAATAAAATGGAAGATCTATGGAAATAAAAAATATCTATCAATCTATAAGTCCAATAAAAAATATCTATCAAAATCAAACAATTAAATTTATTTTTATCGTTTTTCCTGCGTTAACGTTTTTAATGTAACAATTAAAATAGGTCTAATAATTTATTACCTTTCTTTATATCTCTTAGCAATTATTTTTAATTACTAACCAATGATTTAAATTTAAATAATTAATTTCAGTGATTCGGGCAATTAAATTTATTTGTGAAAAATTAATTAATTAAAATTATATTTCATCACTAATAAAAGCACTCTAATTAAAAAAAATAACATAGAAACATTTTCAACTTACGTGGCAAAAGCTGGTCGCTCTGGTAATCTGCAAAACAAAAGATAGAAATTATTAAAAATTTTAATTGAAACAGTTAAAAGAGACATAAATTATGAAAAAAAAATTCTCTAATTTTTAAGGTACTTTTTAATATCATTAGCAATAGGATTATTACAAATTGTGAGTCATTTGATTTGCAGTATTTCAACCATATTTATTATAAACTTAGCATATTTATTAAAACTTATTTATTATAATTTATTATGAACATATTTTTACTAATATTTTTTGAAAATTAAACACAAAATTTCTGTTTACTTTTCTTGAATCAAATAGTTTTATTGGAATTAGAAAAAAACACAATTAATAAATATAATTGATTTAAAGAGTATTAAAATTAATACGTAAAAAAGATAATAACTATAATAAATTAAATAAATATAAAAAATAAATTTAAAAGAGTTTTAATAAATATAAAAAAGTTCTCAAAAGTGTCCATAAACAATCAAATTTACTAAAATTTGTTAAAAGGTAATAAATTTAATTAGTATAAAAACTATAACTTAATTGATAACAGTTTTAAATGTTTATTTAGAACTTTTCAATTTAAACAAGAATAAATAAACTAATTGCAATACTGTAAAATTATATTTTAAAAACATACGAATTAATGAGAATAGTTCTATACCAAAAACTTATTTAATTGTATAGTAGATACGAAAAAATTTTGCTTTAAAGTTTAATTTCATTAAAAAAGATTCAAAATAAAATTAATGAATAATTATTCTAATCCACAATCGAGCTAAAAGCTATATATTTCCAGACTTATATACACTTCAACTAGAAAAAATTATAAAAATTTTGAATTTTTAAAAATATTTTTAATATAAGTTGTTATTATTCAACAATAAACAATGTTATTCTGCCATTTTTTCTTGTTTCTGCGCATTTTTGTGTTAAATCAAATGCTTTACAAATGATTTGTTCTTTTATGAATTTTTATTTTATTTGATTTACAATTTTTTGATAATTAATTTGAATTATTGTTACTTCTTGCAATCGTTAAAAAACAAAATTTTAAAAAAGCCTTTTGAGATGTATATTTTTTAAGCATCTCTGCATTAATTCTTGATAAACGATGTTAATGTTATTTTTTGAATTGCATAAATCCAAGTATGATTATAACAGAATTTAAAAAAAAATATTTCAACATAAAGTTTAAAAAAATATCTTCTTTTTCTAATATAATATATTTCATTTTAATATTAATGTTACAAAGTTAAATTTCATTAAACAGAAAAATATAATAAATAAACACATCCAGAATTAAATATCATTAAAACCTGACAAAAATAAAATCTGATTAAGAGGATTCTTGACATAAATAAAATTAAGTAAGATTATTTCCTTGTCTAACAATCTAATAATAAATAACCATCTTATTTCAAAAAGAAAATATTGAAAAAGCGAAAAATGTGGAAGCATAAGAGAAAAAAGAAATTAACATTCCTTAACATTAAAATTTTTTCTTCATGCTGGAGAATATGTTTAATCAAGATATATCTGTTGTTTCCGATAATTTAAAAGAAAAACATAATTTTTATTAGTTAAAAACGTCATAGAAGAATGAAAAAATGTATAATTAAGTTACCATTGCTAGTTGGGTGTCTGGCAAAGTAAATTTCGACTACACGAACTTTTATTAATTAGTAAAACAGACATGAAATCAATAAATAATTATTCATTATTTTTGAAAAAATATTATCTTATCGACATTTGTGTTTTAAATGAACATGAGCAAATATTTCAAGTGAAAAAATTACAATTAAAAAATAAAGATGGTAGTTTAATATTGAAGAATAAGCATAAATAATTCAAATTTTTTAATAACACTTGATTAAAAAGTAAGAGAGAAATAAAAGACTTACAAATAATTTTTCTTCATGTTCTTAATGTATTTTACAGAAAAATAAAAAAAAACATAACAAAATCAGTTTTGGTGTGGCAATTTAAGACTTTTCATTTAAATTGATCATATATCATTTATGTATGATATATGATATATTTATAATTTATCATATATCATTACTTATTTAGAATTTTGCATAAAAGATATAATGTCAAATGAAACCTTATGTGAAACTTTTACTTGATTAGATGCAATGAAAAGGATATTAGAAATTTTACGTATTAAAGATAAATCGTAATTTAATAGTAAATCGTAAATTTTGAAATATCAATTTCCTAAAAATATGACTTTTTAATTTTTTTCTTTTTGTCTATTTCTTGACCAATGTATTAAGATTGTGTAGGGCTCATATCTGCTTTTCATAGTGGAAAGAAACACGTTTCTCTGAAATGAATGTCTCAAAGGACTAATTTGGAAACAGCCTTTTTATCAGGTAAAATTTAATTCAAGTAAACCATTTCATTAAATTTTGATAAAATGTGTTCCAAAAATTCCTTCTTCCTTTTTTTATTTATATACATGTCTTGCCCAATGTATTAGGAGTGTGAAGGTCTCATATTTGCTTTTCATAGTGAAAAAAAATCCTGTTTCTTTGAAATGAACTTCTGAAAGGTGTCATCTTGAAACAGACGTTTTACTTAGTACAACTTTATTCAAGTAAATCCTTCATTAAGGTTTTATCAAATGTTTTCATAAATGATTTTTACCTTTTTTTATGTCATGTCTTTATCAATGTAATAGAAAGGTGAAGGGCTCATATCTGCTTTTCCTAGAGAAAAAAACACGTCTATCTAAAATGAATTTCTCAAATGTCTCATCTTCAAACAGCCGTTTTATCCGGCACAATTTTATTCAAGTAAACCATTTCATTAAGGTTTGATCAAATGTTTTTCAAAAATGAGTTTTTCCTTTTTTCTTTTTGTAAATGTCTTGACCAATGTTTTTGCAGTGTGAAGGGATCATATCTGCTTTCCATAGTGAAAAACATTTGTTTCTCTGAAATGAATTTCCCAAAGGACTCATCTTCAAACAGAAGATTTACCTGGTACAATTTTATTCAAGTAAGCTATTTTATTAAGATTTGATCAAATGTCTTTCAAAAATTCCTTTTTTCAATATGTACATGTCTTAACCAACGTGTTAGGAGTGTGAAGTTCTCATATCTGCTTTTGATAGTAGAAAAAAAAACATTTCTCTGAAATGAATTGTTCAAAAGACTCATCTTGAAAGAGCTGTTTTACCCATTACAATTTTATTCGAGCAAACCATTAAGTTTTGATCTAACAAATTGGTTTGAAGTTTCAGACAATGAATCATTAATTAATTCAATCTGAATTTAAGTTGCTTATTTGATAGAACTTGACGCTCCGCTTACTCCGGTTCCTCCACTTCGGAACTACTTCTAATTTTACCCCTTCACGGGGGAATTAATTTCGAACATTGAAAACTCATAGCAGGGCGGTCGCATGGTCATGCGGAGGCTTGACATGATAAATATGTAGGGTGGAATATCCTTCCGATCAAGGAACAAAGTATTTTCTTGGGAGCATTTATTCCTTTTAAATTATAGTGTACCCAAATGGTATCAATTTGTGGCATTGACAATCCTTTTTCAATGATGAGTCTGATGTTGACTCAAAATGAACATTTTCTGTTTTTTTTGCATCCTTGGTGAGTATTAGGGGTGGGGTTTAATCCGCTGGCGGCATTGTTGTTGACACTGTTTTAAAAACGGGGAGCCCTGATAGTTTTTGTGATGTTCAGCATCTTGTTTCTTAATTCGGACTACCTGGTGGGAGCTCTTCTTGTTTTGTCCGTACGATACACATATACGAGTGATAGATTCCTCTAAACGTCCTCCTGGAAAGCACTGCTCTCCTTTTTGAGCGACATGGAGCCTTCTAGCTACTGGTGTTTCAGCATAACACAAGCTGCCCCCTTTCGTTCCATCCATGAGTAGACTTCTCATAGTGTGTCAGTCCCGCCGCGGGACACTGAGGAATTAGACACGACATTATTTGTTCACGTTGATGACATAAAAACAAATGTTTTATTGCTATACAGTTATGTCAAACTTTTATGAATATTCGCAATAAACTATTTTCAAACCGATTTAAGGGACAAGAGTGGTCTGGTGTATTACGTGTTGAGTTTCCGAATGATTCGACAGACCATGCTGATACGTAATATTCCACATCTAAGCTGGAAATCGACAAGATGAATCTTCAAATCAGAATTTGCTTTATATTGGCACAAGAAAGAGAGGAATGGAAAAATGAATGAACCCTTAGAACTATTCAAAATTGTTGTAACACAACATGAGTGCAATGCGTCAGACCTCCTAGGGCCTAACCTGGATAACACTAAATCTGCTAAATCTAGTAGGAAATGGTTTCAGGTCATGTAGGAATCTGCTTCTATTGGACTCAAGAAAAAGGAATGGTGAATGGAGAGCATGTCTCAGAATTAGCTATTAAATGTCGCAGTAGGAATCCGATTCATCAGGTCTTCTATGGTCTAACCTCTAATTGTGTGTGTGTAGTGTTTGTGCGTGTGCAAATAAAGCTGTGAGTTCTCTAATCTGTGCCTCAAGTATCTCAACACAACAACGCCCAGTTACAATTTGGTTCCCCAACCTGCATACTGCAAGTTGTTTCACTGAACTGATATTACTGATATTATGTCACTTATGTTATGTCATTTTTTTTCTGAAAATTGTGTTAAAATAAAATTCTTGTTAAATGTTTTCTTTTTCTTTTATGAATTTTAATTTGATTTGATTTTACAATTCTTTGATAATTTATTGCAATTATTGTTGCAACTTGTAACCTTTAGAAAATAAAATTTTCATAATTCCTTTTTAGTTGTATATTTTTCGAGCATCTTTGTATTAATACTTAATAAACGGCGTTAATGTTATTTTTTTAAATTGTATAAATTTAAAAACGATTGCTATAGAATTTAAAAAAAATTATTTCAACATAAAGTTTTAAAAAAATATCTTCTTTTCAAAATTTTTTACTTTAATATTAATGATACAAAGTTAAATTTCATTAAACAGAAAAAGATAATAAATAAACACATTCAGAAATAAATATCATTAAAACCTGACAAAAATTAACTCTGATTAAGAGGATTCTTGACATAAAATAAAATTAAGTAAGATTACTTCCTTGTCTTACAATCTAATAATAAATAAACCATCTTATTTCAGAAAGAAAATATTGAAAAAATGAAAAACGTGAAAGCATAAGAGAAAAAAGAAATTAATATTCATTTACATTAAAATTTTTTCTTCATACTGGAGAATATGTTTAATCAAGATATATCTGTTGTTTCCGATAATTTAAAAGAAAAACATAATTTTTATTAGTTAAAAATGTCATGGAAGAATGAAAAAATGTATAATTAAGTTACCATTTCTAGTTAGTTGCCTTGCTAAGTAAATTTTGATTACACGAAATTTTCTTAATTAATAAAACAGACAAGAAATCAATAAAAAAAATGTTCATTATGTTTGAAAAAATATTATCTTATCGACATTTGTGTTTTAAATGAAGATGAGAAAATATTTCGTAAGAAAAAATTACAATTAAAAAATAAAGATGGTAGTTTAATTTTGAAGAATAAGCATAAATAATTCAATTTTTTTAATAACACTTGATTAAAAAGTAAAAAAGAAATAAAAGACTTAAAATAATTTTTCTATGTTTTCGTTAATATATTGTACAGGAAACTAAAGACTTAACAAAACCATTTTGGTGAGGCGATTTAAGATTTTGCATTTAAATTTATCATATATCATTTATATGTATGATAAATAGATATATATTTATAATGTATCAGGAAATATTACTTATTTATCATTTTGCATAAAAGATAGAATGTCATATTCTTTTAATAGATTATATTTAATTAAAGTGGTATTAGAAATTTTATGTATTAAAGATAAAAGTTTAATTAAATTGTAAATTTCGAAATCTCAATTTTTTTAAAAAATGGACTTTTCCTTTTTTTTCTTTTTGTACACGTTTGCCTAAGTATTCGGAATGTGAAGGGCTCATATCTGCTTTTCATAGTTGACAAAAAACATGTTTCTCTAAAGTGAATTTCTCAAAAGACCTTTTTTTATGTACATTTCTTGATCAATGTATTAAAAGTGTGAAGGGCTCGTATCTGCCTTTCTATAGTGGAAAAAACATCTTTCCCTGAAATGAATTTCTCAAAGGACTCATCTTAAAAAGCCGTTTTACCCAGTACAATTTTATTCAAGTAAACATTTTATTAAGGTTTGATCAAATGTTTTACAAAAATGAATTTTTCTTTTTTTGCGCTACATACATATCTTGATCAATGCATTAGAAGGGAGAATGGCTCATATCTGCTCTTTATAGTGGAAAAAAACCTATTTTCTGAAATGAATTTCTCAAAGAACTCATCTTGAAACAGACGTTTTACCCTGTACAACTTTGAACAAGTAAACCATTTCATTAAGGTTTGATCAAATGCTTCTCAAAAATGACTTTTTTCTTTATGTAGAATGTCTTGACCCATGTATTAGTATTGTTAAGTGCTCACATCTGCTTTTCATGGCGGAGAAAAACACATTTCATTGAAATGAATTGCTCAAAAGACTCATCTTGAAATAGCCGTTTTGCATGGTACAATTTCATTCAAGCAAACCATTAAGTTTTGACCTAACGCACTGGTTAGAAGTTTCAGACAATCAATCATTAATTAATTCCATCTCAATTTAAGTTGTTTATTTGATAGAACTTGACGTTCCACTTACTCCGGTTCCTCCACTTCGGAACTACTTCTAATTTTACCACTTCACGGGAGAATTAATTTCGAAACTTGAAAACTCATAGCAGGGCGGTCCCATGATCATGCGGGGGCTTGACATGATAAATATGTAGGGTGGAATATTCTTCCGATCAAGGAACAAAGTATTTTCTTGGGAGAATTTATTCCTTTTAAATTATAGTGTACCCAAACACGACCAATTTGTGGCATTGACAATCCTTCTTCAATGATGAATCTGATGTTGACTCAAAATTAACATTTTCTGTTTTTCTGCGCCGCTAATGAATATTAAGGCAGAGGTTCAATCCGCTTGTGGCATTGTTGTAGACACTGTTTCAAAAACCATGGGACTCGATGGCGCTTGTGACTTTCAACATCTTACTTCGTTAGTCAATTTAAGTTGGTGGGAGTTTACTGAGTTTTCCCCCATGCAATATGCAAATTCACGTAGATTCCCTAAGCCCCGGAGGGCATTGCACTCCTTTAGCTACACGGAACCTTCTACCTATTGGTGCTCCAACCCTCTTACCTACGGGTGCTCCAACCGACAGCTGCCCTTTCCCTCCGTCTATTTGTAAACTACTCATAGGATGTCCATCTAGAGCAGCCGTATACTCAGGATTAGACGCAACAATACTTGTTGACGTTAATGACATAAAAGAAAATGTTTTATTGCTACACAGTATATCAAATTTTTATAAATATTTGCAAATAAACTATTTTCAAATCGATGTAAGGAACAAGAGTTGTTTCTTATCTGACTTGGTAGACAGCAACATCCAGACCAAGCCCACGAACCAGTGTGGTCTCATGGATGAAAGGAAAGGGGCCAGCTTCTGTTGTGATGGAGCAGCCGTAGGTAGAACTCTGAGTTGGTTCTAACGCTCTACGATCATATTAGACCGGGACCCTACGGTTTAAAGTGGACCCCGAACCACTAGACAAGAGTGGCCCGGTGTATTGATTGTTGAGTTTTTCAATGGCTTGCTAGACCATGTCGATACGTAGAATTAAGTGTCTAAATTAGGAATCGACAAGTTAAATCTGCAAATCAGAATTTGTTTCCATTTGGCTGAAGAATGACGGAGAAATGGAAAAAGGAGCGAACCGCTAGTGACACAAAATGAGTGCAATGTATCAGGATTCCTAGGGTCAACATTGGGGAACGCTAAATCTGCTAAATCTCGTAGACAATGATTTCAGGTCATGTAGAAATTTGCTTCCATTGGGCTCTCTTTTTTACTCAAAATTGTGGTGACACAATATGAGTGCAAGGTATCAGGATTCCTAGGGTCAACCTTGGGGAACGCTAAATCTGCTAAATCTGGTAGACAATGATTTCAGGTCATGTAGAAATTTGCTTCCATTGGGCTCTCTTTTTTTACTCAAAATTGTAGTGACACAATATGAGTGCAATGTATCAGGATTCCTAGGGTCAACCTTGGGGAACGCTAAATCTGCTAAATCTCGTAGACAATGATTTCAGGTCATGTAGAAATTTGCTTCCATTGGACTCTCCTTTTTTACTCAAAATTGTGGTGACACAATATGAGTGCAATGTATCAGGATTCCTAGGGTCAATCTTGGGGAACGCTAAATCTGCTAAATCTCGTAGACAATGATTTCAGGTCATGTAGAAATTTGCTTCCATTGGGCTCTCTTTTTTTACTCAAAATTGTGGTGACACAATATGAGTGCAATGTATCAGGATTCCTAGGGTCAACCTTGGGGAACGCTAAATCTGCTAAATCTCGTAGACAATGATTTCAGGTCATGTAGAAATTTGCTTCCATTGGGCTCTCTTTTTTTACTCAAAATTGTGGTGACACAATATGAGTGCAATGTATCAGGATTCCTAGGGTCAACCTTGGGGAACGCTAAATCTGCTAAATCTCGTAGACAATGATTTCAGGTCATGTAGAAATTTGCTTCCATTGGGCTCTCTTTTTTTACTCAAAATTGTGGTGACACAATATGAGTGCAATGTATCAGGATTCCTAGGGTCAACCTTGGGGAACGCTAAATCTGCTAAATCTCGTAGACAATGATTTCAGGTCATGTAGAAATTTGCTTCCATTGGGCTCTCTTTTTTTACTCAAAATTGTGGTGACACAATATGAGTGCAATAGAAATAAATCTGCTAAATCTCGTAGACAATGATTTCAGGTCATGTAGAAATTTGCTTCCATTGGGCTCTCTTTTTTTACTCAAAATTGTGGTGACACAATATGAGTGCAAGCAAGCAGCAAATGATTTCAAGGTTAGGCATGGTCCATGGTCCATGAGGTCAGGTTAGGCATTCGTAAACAACTTTAGGAAATCGATTTAAAAAATTGCTCATCAGACAAAAATTAAATCGATTTTAAAAAAACAGTATAGGATAATTTGGTTTATGAATAATTTTTTGTATTGTTAGATTTCAATAAATAGAAAATTGTTTCATTTAATATATTAAATATTAATTTAATAAGATATGACACAAAGAAAAATTTGCCACTTTTAAAATAAAGTGAAATTAGATTATTATCATGCTCTAGTCTTCAGATGAATAAACTTGATGTACTAAATAGGGAAGAAATCAATGAAAAATGAAAATTGGAAAAGCATGAGAGAAGAAGAAATTAATATTCATTAACATTTAACATTTTTCTGGAGCTCAAAGAATATTTTTAATCAAGGGTATATTCATTTCTTTCGATATCTTAAAAAAAAAGTAATTTTTATGCACTGAAAATAATTCTGAAGGATTGAAAAACGTCTAATTAAATTACCATCGATAGTTATTTTGTGTGCCAAAGTAAATTTTGACTACACAGACATTTCTTAATTACTTAAACCAAAAAAAAAAAAAAAAACGTAGTGTTTGCTATGTTTGCCAAATTATTATCTTAATAATGTGCATGTTTTAAATTAACACATGGTATTTCGTTGATAAAAAATTGAAATTAGGAAACAAAAATTTTAATTTAAAATGGCGAAGCCAGCATAAATGTTAAAATATGTTTGCTTTTTTATGAATATTTATATAAAAAAAGTGAAGTAGAAACTTCACTAAAAATGAAAACAGAATTTATTTAACATTTCTGATTATGATGAAAAGTAAAATAAAAAAACTTTGAAAAAAACTAATTGGCTTATGAATATTAAATTTTATTTTATGGAAAGTGATCCCCTTAGTATAAATATGAAGTTTGAAGAGAACATTCTATGATCCAATTTAGTTGAGTTAAAAGAAGATTACAAATTATATTAAATGTAATCTATGGCGTGAAGAATTATATTATGCACAAATTGAGAAAACATAACTAAATAACGTATAAACGATTTTAAACAAAATAAAATAAAAATATTTGACTTTTTAACAAAATAAATAACAATTAACGAAATAAATAACAATAAACAAAATAAATAACAATAATCCAAATAAACAAATAATAATTAATAGCATAAATATGTAGTTTGAAATTAACTTCCTAAGGCCCAATTTAATTGAGGTAAAATATGGACAAATTGAGAAACATATTTAAAATAAGATTCGTGTTTAAACCAAATAAAATAAAATTTTGGGGTTTTTGACAAAATAAATAACAATTAACAAAATGAATTAAAAAACAATTTATAGTATAAATTTGTAGTTTGAAATTAAACTTTCTGTGCCCAATTTAATTGAGTTAAATGGAGACTGCAATTTATATTGATAATAATTTATATCGATTATGATTTTCAAAGAGGGAGTCATATATATATATATATTATTGGATTGGGTATGTATATATATATACCCAATCCCTAACACATGATATTGGAGCGACCCATTTAAGGAGAAATAAAAAAAAATGTTACACAGGCTATTATTAAAAAAATGTATGCAATTAAAGAAAGTAAAATAATCTACATAAGCAACTTTGTTTCAAAAAATGTAGATGTTTTTTTTTAAAATTAGATGCATGAAATTATTGCAGACTCAAAAAATTATACATACCTAGATATCATTAGGAAAATACACCTCAAAAGAAAAGAATAATGGTTACAAAGTATAGTTAAAATATTCTTTCATGTAAGAATCTATTGTGATTACTACTCCAACATATTTTTTGCATGCATTTGCTTTTATTATATTTCTATCTAAATTTTTATTCGGATAACATACATTTGTAATTTTTTTCTGTTAAATATGGATTTTTCACTTAAGTTTTGAGTCTCATTTCTACTGAAGCGGGGAAATTCCTCTATTATGTAAGCATCGAATATCGATTAAGCTATCTATCAATGTCAGTGTCTGAACGCAAGAAATTGTTTTCATGAATACAAATTTTTGTCATAAAACATCCATTATTTTATTTTTGCTCATAAAGAAAAGTTTTATCGCATTAAATACAGTTTTTTCATATCAGTATTCTTAACTACAATTGAATGTATATACATGAATTTAAAGTAACATTTTTAAAAAAAAATTTGCCTAAAATTGGAAAATGAAATTCATAATAATTATGATTGATTTTAAGATGGAGATGATTTGAAAGTGTACGACATAAACTGCTTTTTATAATTATTATTTTCATTTTAACTAAAATTTATCAAATGAATTATATTTTTCTTTTTAAAAGTAACTGTGAATTATTTAACTCAATAAAAGAAATGGCAATATTTTATGCATAGGAGATATTCAATTCATTAGAAATAAAAATACATTTCTAAATAAGCATGCCTCGAATAAATTATTCAATGGACAGAATAAAATAATATTTTAATGTTTAACTGAATAAACAATATAAATATATTAACGTATAAGTCGTAATAAAATATAGACATGATTAAATATATCAAATATATTTTATTACGACTTATATAAATCGCATTAGAAACAAAATATTGATATTAGAAAAAAATCAAATTGATGAAAGATTTTTAAATTATATTAAATATCGAGAAGACATGTTTAATATAATTTAAAATATTAAATTCTTTTACAATAAAAACAGAACAAACCTCTAGGCAAAATTACAAATACAGTATTATAATAATAATAAAGTTATATCTGAAATGAATAAAAAAATTCTTTGATGAAAAGCCAAAACTTTCGTTTTTAAAATTTTTCCTCAAACTACTAATAAGTTATCATAATATTTTCGTAATTTATATAATATTTAGGCAGCATAAGCACAACTGACATAGAATTGTTAACTACCTGTCTCAAAATATTAAGTGATCAATTATTGTTTTTGCTCATGTTGCAGAAAATCAGTGGGCCTCGTGCTCACTTATGTATGCCATCAACAACCCATCGATGGTCATTGCATTTTGGGAAGACTGTAAGGGTAATTACCCCGTATTGACGTGTCTTGTGAGAAAGAACTCCCCCAGGCAGATGGAATGAGAGACTGTCAGGATCGCCATCTATTCTCCTCGTTTCTAAGACCAGTGATTGCTAAAGACTTGAGTTATCCTGTTCGTTAGTTGAATACATCACCACCGGGCCACGAATCGGCCATAGGCTGCATATGGTCTTTTCCATTAAAGTTGTATCGAATTCAAACCCAGTTAGACAAAGAATTATCCCTATTTAATAATTTTTCAAATAACAGAAAAGCTTTTAAAAAGTTAAATGAACTCAATATGCTGAAAACTTGATAATTTGTTATCAGCATCAATGTCACATTGTTTCAGCATTAGAATTGTTGTCATATAGTTTCAGCATCTGCATCAGTGTCATATAGTAGTTTCACCGTCAGCATCTATGTCATATAGTTTCAACATCAACATTAATTTCATATAGTTTCACCATCAACATTAATGTCATATAGTTTCAACATCAACATTAATGTCATACAGTTTCATCATATGCATCAATGTCATATAGTAGTTTCAGTCACATATAGTTTTAGCATCAGTGTTATATAGTTTCAGCTTCTGCATCAATGTCATATAGTTTCAACATTAATCTTATCTTTTTCTGCACCAATGCCAAATGGTTGTAATTATTAGGTGTAAAAAAGAAAGGGGTGGTTAAAGAGAAATTGGCCCACGTTTGAGTTACAAGAGAGAAAATAACATGTTGAGGTCAACTAAAGCGATAAGTTGCCAAAGAGTAATATATACTACTACTACTACACCACACCACATCACTGTGCCTAGAGCTTAGTTGCCCCTATACAGTTTGGGAATGATGCGGGTGAAAGGAAAGGACGCACGATGGAGGCAGAAAAGTTTCGCATAATTCACTTTTGGAGGTACAGAAGCTGAACAATGGGGAAAATTCATACAAGAACAGAACTAAATGTCAAAAATTTAAAAAATTTAAAAAGGAGGAATATGAAATGCGAAAAATATAAAAACGTTAGGTAAGAGATTTTAGAGAAAAAAATTAAAAGCAATATGATACAATAAACACTACATAAGAGATTATACAAATCAGAGAGCTGAAGGAATATTCATCAAAAAGAGCATATATAATTTGCTATCTATGTTAAATTATCTGAGCTAGAGAAATGTGATTTAATTGATATTTTATCCGACTCGTGGCCCAGTGGTAATGTGGCCAACCATAAGACAGAATGGTTCATGTTCTAACCATTGATATATCTGTTGCAGTCCCAGCTTTCAAATACGAGGAGATTCGATAGCGATTATGACAATGTGTGTGAAACGCCTCATACTTATAGTCAGTCTGCCTGGTGGTGAATTTACTATTGCCGTGAATAGCTCTCCCTTTATTAACATCGGTGGTCTATTCGCAGGATGCATCAGTGAGACTCGATGCCCACAGAGGTTGAATAATGAGAAAGTATACACTGATAATAATTTTAAATTAAACAAATCTTTTTTTCATAATTAAAAAAAAATCTACAATCTTTTATACATAGCAGACTTAATATGGAGGAAAAATTTAAAGAAGAAGCTATATATTCATTATTAGTTACAAGAAAACATTTGTTTTCTTGAAACTAATAATAGATAAAGTTGTTGTAGTTTGATGATGTAAAGAAAAACACAAGGCAAGTCATGGATTTCCAGACAGACTTTCTTTCCATTATTTCTAGAATTACATATAAAATTACGGTCGATATGTCTCATATTTCGTACAGACACAAAACTACAGCGAACAGATATTAAATTAAAGTTACAAGTATATGTATCGAAATCCAAAAACTAAGAAAGAGATCAACTAGGATGAAGGTAGATTCTTGAGGTTGGGATAAAATTTTATAAAATATCTTTTACATTTAATATTAAAAAAAATATTTCATATATATTTCTATGCATTAAAATGGCTACGAAATATATATTTTTTATGATTTTGTTTATTTAAAAATAGTTGTAATTTTTATTTTCATCATATTTCTAATATATGAATATCTTTTTATATATTCCAACATTTTTTTTGCAACATGTTATGGCAGCTCATCTTATGGAACTGTTTTTTTGAAAATTTTTATTTCATATGAAATTGGTTATATATATAGTATGTAAGAAATACGTTATTACCACAAATATATATTTTGAATAGAAATATTTATATAATTAACATATTTTACCCCAAAATGTATTCTTGGAAAATAATAAATTAAAGTATTTGTATTGCATATATATTTACGAATATATTTTTTTCTTTTAAAAAATGAGTTTGTTATTTTCCCTCATAACTTATGTTTCTTAAAAATATAAACCCTAAAAAGGCTTTTGTAAAGTAAGTCTTCTGAAAATTGACAGAAGTGCTATAAATAGTACTAAGGAAATCTTACGGAATATATAAAAAAAAATTGCCAAATTTACTGCCAATTTTGCCAAAAATATGTCAAACTCGAAAAGTTTGACAACATTTTTTTTTTTTTTAATGATTTGAGAGTTACTATAAAACAAAAGATTTTCTTATAAAAAATGATAACAAAACAAATTATACTATTTTAATTTATTTAAAAACTATCAAATAATATTAAAGCTAAGCATTTAATACATATTTTCTTAAAAAAAACCTTAACCTACAAGACAGAGAGAGAGAAACAGCAAATCATCGTTTTATTATTCATAGCTAATCTTAATAGGACATACATAAGTTGCGAGTTTTGGGAAATGAATTCTTGTAAGAATAGGTTCCAATTTTTTAAAATTTCTCAAATCTTTATAAACAATGATAGTGTAGCATTTCGGTCTATATTAGACCTATAACAGCTTCAAGTAGCGGGCCAATTTTTCGGGGTCATGGGAAAATATATATACAGAGCTTTATCTACACGTAAAGGAAAATTAAAGATATAAATTATATACACTGCAAGGACAGAGATTTTCAGTGTTCTTGAGCCTACGTCGAATCTCAAAGCACATGGTCTGCGGCAGAGCTTAATTATCATATGGCGTGATACAAGAAACAACAAGGGGCTCACTTTGAAAACAGGCATAAATTTTGGCCTGTTCAATCACATCAGAGAAAAAGATTCGTCGCAGAGCTCTCATTTTTCTTCCCCAAAAACCTCCCTGTAAGAAAATCAATCAAGAGGGGAGTTGGGAGTCAGCTTCCCTAACTTCTCGTTAGAGTAGACATTTTCTTAGCCCATGCTCTATCACCAATCACGATATTATAGTCAATATTCCATCTGTAATTGTTTCGATCTGTGAAGGTCAAATAGAGACTCGCAAATTCCCTGAGGTCTCATTATCCATGACACTGAATATCTGCTATCAGATTTGAGTAACAGGTACAAACATAAGTACAAAACACTAATTGCATGTAATATAAATATCCATAACACTGCTTATCTGATGTGAAATTTGAGTCATATGTACTTGTTAAAAGTATACATCCCTCTCTCCTAGGAACGGAATGCTGTAACTCTTCCCGTGGGAACGGAATGCTATGACACTACAATAGTCACGGGGAACAAAGGAGAAAGAGAAAAGAAAGAAAGAGAGAAGAGACAATTCTATTTTGGCATACAAAAATATACTTTCTGACAAACTCATTCATTGATGCTAGATTGCAATAATAGCAGACATATCGATCAAGATCAGCTTGTAATTAGCAAAGTACTTATCAGTGGATCGCAGTTGGTTATTTTGTATAAACATCCACTTACTATATATTAATAAATTTTAATTCTTGTCAATATAAATATTCTTCTACAAACACATAACAAACAGGAAAGCATGTACCCCTGTTCAACAAAATCTCTCTTTGTTTATTTTTATAAAATGCAATTAATATTATTTCGTGTTAAATTAAATATTTCACACTTCTTTATTTTCAATTTATATGAATGTCAAATTTTTAAAACATAATAAATCCAATTCGTTAGGTCTTAAATCATTTTTCTAATGGAAAGTCGATGCGTTACACAACAAATTCGTTGTATCCACTATGCCCAATTTATGGAGGTGTAACTTATATTTTAATTCTTCATAAGAACAGATATTTAATTTCCGTCGAATATTTGATATTTTTATAACAACACAGTCGAATTTATTTGTTCTGTTTTGATAGCAAATTTTAAATGTTTTACTATTTTAACAGATAATTAAAGGAAACTCATTTGAAATTAGAAAATTTTTCCTCTAATGCTTGGTTCTCGTTTTGGCACTAATACGGTAGATTTGTAATATTAAACAATCCCTATGGAAAATAATGAATGTCCCAATACATGAAATCATTAGAATTAAAGAGAAAATAAGTTTTCCTGAAGATATGTAACACGAGATATATAATTCCGATAACGACATTTCAGTATGGTGAACTTCAGCATATCAACAAAAAGAAAATCTCTCCACCAATCGGGAATTCTCTAAGCATATTATCAAAGCTCGCATTGAAGTACCGTTTTTCCTGCTGCTGTACATTGGTAAGTATCATGTTAAAACTTTTATATTCGACGAAAAACTCACTGATAAGCAATCAAAGAATAGCATAGCCATATGAAAGAACTTGTATTGGAAGATGTCTCGCATTTGCTCGTCATATTGGTGAAATCCCTGAAAGTTATTAAACTGATTATTGATGCCAAGCATTTATTTAGGCTATCTTAATCACCACCGAATTTCGTCATATTTTACAGAGTTAACTGCTATGACAACCACCAGTAGATTAAAACATGAGGAAATTCGATTAGGATAACCATATGAAAGAACTTGTATTGGAATATGTCTCGCATTTGCTCATCGTATCGGAGAAACACTTGAAAGTTATTAACCTGACTGTTGATGCAAAGCACTTATATAGGCTATCATAATCGAAATTCATCATGTTTAATAGAATTAATTGCAATGACAGCCACCAGTAGATTAAAACATGAGACCTCTTGAACGCTGTTTGCGCACATGGGTTGGTTGTCGCTTTGGTGTCATTCTTTGCAAGGGCTAATTAAATCTGGATATACGGTAAGTGGATTCTGAACCACTACAAATATTCATGGCATCGCCGAGATTCAAACCCGAAACCTGCAGTACTGAGTGCCAGAGTGTTACCCACTTGACCATCAGGTGTCTAAGATGGGTTTTACACGAAAACATGAGATCGAGCCTTGAACTTCAGCTTTTTCTTTGAAAAGTTACCACCTAAATCTTAAGGTTAAATTTTTACTGCCCAATTCATGACTCAATTGTAAAATACGCAGATAACATGCAGGAAGTCTCAGGATCAAACCCGTTGGTCGTGTCCATTGCAGTCGCTGTTTTCAGAAGCGGGAAGTCTCGACCCAATACAGATAAAACGCCTCGTATCGAGCGTCTTGAGTTCCTCCTATACTACACTCAAATGAGGAGCGGTTGTTCTTAAAAGTCCTTTGGAATAGCAATACCCTGTATTCATGCCCGTGGTATATATAAGTGAAACTCGAGGCCCACCAATGTTCAAAAGAAAAGTTCATCGAGTCTCACTGCTTCAATGCTAAAATTGCTGTATGTCATCAATTTGCTTCAAATATTAGAAAATAAACAATTAAACAAATGGAAATCAGCCTTATTTTAAATTACACCAAAATTAAACCCACGAAATGTTTACATTCAATACCGAAAACATCAATTAACTATTATAATTCAACCATTTGGCGTGGAGCATCCTCTTTAACTAACGAGAACTTAACCAACACTTTCGCCAAAGACCGAAGGAGAGAAATCTTAGGGTCAGCTATTAAAATTCGCTGGTAAGTTATTCAACTAAGAAGCTTTAGATCATTACGTGGGAACTCTATCTTGAACAAACGCTTGCTTTAAATTCAAGCAAACACGGGGGGGAGCTTTAATTAATTTAGGTGATGATGCAACAGTGTGATTAAAAACATTTCGCCCACCCTTCCTCCTAAAATTGCAAACGCCTGCAGTCTTAATGGCATTAAATTTCATCTAATCCTTTTTCATTACTGTTGTGCACTTTTCCTCGCCAAAGCATTTTAATGGCGCAGAAATTCAATTCGTCCGGATGGAAGGAGGAGTGTTTAAAATTTCGAGATCTTTGATCTAATGCTGTTTGCGTAGAGTTTCCACTTTAAATGCATTAATTTATGAAAATGCGTTGTTTAATCGCGTTAAGATTGCGTTTAAATTTTCTCGAAAGCATTTATTGTCATCATGGTGTTTGGGGTAACGTAGTTAATGTGCGTTTCCCAACAGATGTTGAGCTCGGGATTTGTTTGTGTAAGAGAATTAGTAGCAAAAAGTAAAATTGCTTCTTTATTTGTGACTGGCTTTCGCTTTTATGTTTTCGAGAAATGGTGCTAAAATTTGGGGATTTTGTATGAATCTAGATTTTTTTTTGTTTTATTACAGATGTGAAAACATATTAAATGCTTTGCCTGTTATAATACAATTATTTGTTAACGTAATTAATTTGTTGTAGCGTAGTTAAAGAGATGCATCATAGGATATGTTTGTATTATAGAATTAGTAGAAAAAAAGGAAATTGTTTTTTATATGTTTTTCACTTTTATGTTTTCGAGAAATGGTGCTAAAATGTGATTATACATATGGAGGCTTCGTGGTGAATCTGGATTTTTTTAAAATTTTATTATAGAAGAGAAAACATATTAAATCATTGGCATGTTAGAATATATCTGCATTGCATTCGTTATTAACAATTAATTCTGTTTGCAATATTAGCTTGGTAAGAACTTACAAAAATTTGATTCATTATAATATTACAGGCAAAAACTCTTCCCACATATTTATAATAGAAGATAAAAAATGATATGTAAGTATAAATATTTATGTGATAAAAATGGATTTACTATTTGCAAAGTAAAGCTTTCCGTTTGATCAATTAGCTTACAAATGGAAAAGGGTTGTAACTGATCTAAAAGATGAAGTTATGAACGACATTTGTCATTTCACTTAACTACGAATCGAATATACATTTACCATCAATGAATTGAATATACATTTATCACTGATGAATTGAATATACATTTATCATCGAGGAATTGAGTATACAATTTGCCAATATACATTACCGTCAATGTAATGATTGAGTAAGTATCTTCCCATATGATAACCATGGATTTTATTATGAAATTGCTGTTCGTTAATAATCTCAGGAAAAGTGAAATATTTGTTTCCTCTATAAGAAGTAGTATTGATTCAATATGTTATATAATTATTTTTCTTACGTGATTATTGACCTAGTGATGAATTTACGATACATTAAGAAAACGTCCAAGAAAAATTCACTATTATTCCTTTTCATGAAAGGTGCAGCAGATTAAGCAGATTAGTGCCACTTTATAAAGCAAAATTAGCAGAATGTCATATGTAAATTTACTTCCCAAAGGAGAAAAAAATCACCTCGTTTCGACTGGTTATCAATTATCAAATTCTTATGTCAGATAATCGACTTGTAACATTATAGGAGTCCCGCTACTGTGGTGCTAAAAGTGATCAAATGGCTGTCAGATTAGATAGCAGACAGAAAGACCAAAGTTCGATTCTGTTTTGTGGCGTGCATTGGAGACATTGCCATGAAAAACAAGTAGACTAGCCTTTATGTGTTGTTTGGGGAAACACATTACAAAAATTTCACTAGAAGACACTATTTTCTTTTTGGAAATGAAGAATCCTGGATAATTTGCTAATAATCCATGTATAATTTTTGGGACGACATTTGAATGATAAAAACTTCTTGAAGTATTTGCGGGAATTTATCTCAAAGAAATCTCATCTTAAATCTCAAGGAACAAAATTATCCTATCGACTACCCCCAAAAAATTGTGCATTGCTACGTGAAACAAATGTTTTGGTAGAAAAAATTTATCGTTAAAAAATTTATTAAAACTATTTATATCTGCAATGATATTTTTTGCACAAAAGTTTCCTATTAGTTTTAATTAATAATTTTCATCACATTTTTTTAATTAATAACGTGTAAAGTAATTAGTTTACCAATTAGATTTTATTAAAAATAATATTAATGATTATTCAAAAGATGGTCTAAAATCAGTTTTGTGATATTAAATAATAAAATGACTATAACTTTTACGGAATTTTTCTTAGTTATTACATATCATGGTTAAAAAAAATCTTTATTATGTAAAGTTCGTTAAAATTATTTTAAATAAATAACTATTTACTATTGTCTAGATAATGGCATACTTTATATAATCGCATGAAACACTTTATTTATTTATTATTTTTTTTTAAGTCCTTTATGTTTTAAATAAGTATTCTTTGACTCAGAATTTTTTTCGTCCATTTTAAGTAAAAACAAATAATTTTTCTTATAAATACAATAAATAAAATATATTTTTTAAGAGTAGATCTCTTGATGCCAGTTTTTTAAAATAACATTTTTAAATGTCTTTCTTTTTTGTCTTTTTTTAAAATTCTAATAAGTTTGTTATTCAGAAAAAAATTCTGAATTAAGAATACTAGTTTGTGTTTTTTTATAAAAATGTATCGTTTTCTAAGAAATTAAGTAGATTTTGATTGTTATTAATTAAACAAAAGTATTGATATAACAGAAACTAATTTTTTTAAAAACATTACATTATCTCAAATGTCCTTGAAATGCATTTTTAAAACCATTTCACAAAACCAAAACTTTGTAAATTACCTAATATCGGGGGTAAAAAAGGATTTTTTTTCTTTATGAATTAACTACTTAAAAAATTACCTAGTCTCAAATGCTCACTTTTTTCCATTTATAATTAAATAAGAAATTAAACAATTAATTAGAATTTTTTTTTAATAAACCAAGTGTTTAGCTATTTATTCAACAACAGAAAAAAGCAGAAATGGATTTGGATAAGTGATTAAATTTGATTTTTATAAGAGATCATAACTTTTTACAATACTTCAAGCATTAATTTTGCTAGTTGTTGTACAAATATATTTCTTTTAATATTATTCTTTTAACGCCAGGCACTCCAGCTGAAGAGGCCTTGTGGATAGAACGTCTTGCTAAAAACTCGACAAGAGAAAATATTGATGTTTATTTTAGCTATGAGTGCAATAAATATATAGGCCGAAAAGTATGCAGGGAGTGGTTAAATCCAGCTGCTTTATAAGTTACCGTTGCACTAGAGTATATGGGCCGGAATGGCATGTGATGTTCTTTTATTTTATTTCCAATAGCAAGCTACAATATCCAGTACAATAAAAAGAAAATATGAAAAAAACAGCGAGAATCGAAGGAAATCACATAGTGACATGTTTAGCTCATAAGAGCCCTAGCCTCCCAGTAACGACTATACATAGTAGAGAAAACAAGTACAGGACAGATAGGAATGTGGGATGAATTCATGTCCTCTCCAAGATTGCAGAGCATGCATTTTGGGCTTGCAAATATTTTCATTCGGAAAAAATGATTAGCCAAACAATTATGGCCCGTCAGGAGTCTGAAAAGGTCTTATATATATATATTTCAGCTAGGAAAAATTATAAAAATTTTGAATTTTTTAAAGTATTTTTAATGTAAGTTGTTATTATTCAACAATAAACAATATTATTCTGCCGTTCTTTCTTGTTTCTTGTTTTGGGTTAAAATAAAATGCTTGATAAATGATTTCTTCTTTTATGAATTTTAATTTTATTTGCTTTTACAATTTTTTGATAATTAATTGGAATTATTGTCGCTTCTTGCAATCGTTAGAAAACAAAAATTTTAAAAAGCCTTTTGAGTTATATATTTTTTAAGCATCTCTGTATTAATTCTTGATAAACGATGTTAATGTTTTTTTTTAATTGTATAAATCCAAGTACGATTGTAACAGAATTTTTAAAAAAATATTTCAACATAAAGTATTAAAAAATATCTTCTTTTTTCAATATATTTTATTTTAATATTAATGATACAAAGTTAAATTTCATTAAACAGAAAAAGATAATAGATAAACACATACAGAATTAAATATCATTAAATCCCGACAAAAATTAAATCTGATTAAGAAGACTTTTGACATAAAATAAAATTAAGTAAGATTATTTCCTTATCTTACAATCTAATAATAAATAACCATCTTATTTCAGAAAGAAAATACTGAAAAAATGAAAAATATAAAAGCTTAAGAGAAAAAAGAAATTAATATTCATTAACATTAACATTTTTTCTTTATGATGGAGAATATGTTTAATCAAGATGTATATGTTGTTTCCGATAATTTAAAAGAAAAACATAATTTTTATTAGTTAAAAATGTCAGAAGAATGGAAAAAATGTATAATTAAGTTACCATTGCTAGTTGGTTGCTTGGCAAAGTATTGGCAGTGAATTTCTCAAAGGGCTCATTTTGGAACAGTCGTTTTATCCATTGCAATTTTATTGAAGTGAAATAAAATTAAAGCTTAAAAGGAGTAAAATAAATCTAAACCATTCCCTTACAGTTAGATGAAATATTTTTTAAAGATAATTTTTTCTTTTATGCACTTTTGATCAATGTATAAGAAGTGTGAAGGGCACTTATTTGCTTTTCATAACGGAAAAAAACACGTTTCTCTGAAACGAATTTCGAAAAGGTCTCATCTTGAAACAGCCGTTTCACCGGTAAAATTAATGTTTGATCAAATTTTAACCATTTAAGCTATTTCATTAACGTTTGATCAAATGTTTCTCAAAAATAACTTTTTTCTTTATGTAGAATGTCTTGATAAATCTATTAGGAGTCCGAAAGGCTCATATCTGCCTTTCATAGTTGTAAAAAACACGTTTATCTGAAATGAATTTCGAAAAGCTGATTCAAGAATCAGCCGTTTTATTCCGTACAATTTTATTCAAGTAATCCATTTTATTAAGGTTTGATCAAATGTTTTTGAAAAATTCCTTTTTTCGTTTTTTCAATATGCACATGTCTTGACCAATGTGTTAAGAATATGAAAGGATCATATCTGCTTTTCATAGTAGAAGAAAAACACATTTCTCTGAAATAAATTTCTCAAAAGACTTTATTTTCAAACAGCCGTTTTATCCAGTACAATTTTATTCTAGTAAATTATTTCAATAAAATTTGATAAAATGTTTTTCAAAAAAGACTTTTTCCTTTTTTTCTTTATGTACATGTCTTGACCAACATATTAGGAGTGTGAGGGGCTTATATCTGCTTTTCACAGTGGAAAAAAAATTCTTTGAAATGAATTTCAAAGGACCCATCTTGAAACAGTTGTTTTACCTGGTACAGTTTTATTCAAGCAAACCATTAAGTTTTGATCTAACACATTGGTTAGAAGTTTCAGACAATCAATCATTAATTAATTCTATCTTAATTTAAGTTGTTCATTTGATAGAGCTTGACGCTCCACTTACTCCTATTCCTCCACTTCGGAACTACTTCTAATTTTATCACTTCATGGGGGAATTAATTTCGAAACTCGAAAACTCATAGCAGAGCTGTCCCATGGTTATGCTAGGGCTTGACATGACAAATATATAGGGTGGAATATTCTTCCGATCAAAGAAGAAAGCACTTTCTTGGGAGTATTTATTCCTTTTAAATTATAGTGCACCCAAATCCGACCAATTTGGGGCATTGACAATCCTTCTTCAATGATGAGTCTGATGTTGACTAAAAAGGAACTTTTTCCGTTTTCCGGCACAGCCGGTTAATTTTTAGGGCTGTGGTTCAATCCGCTCGAGGCATTGTTGTAGACATGTTTCAAAACCCAAGAGACTCAATGGCATTTGTACTGTTCAACATCTTACTTAGTTAGTCAGACTACCTGGTGGGAGTTTTACGGGTTTCCTTTCACACAATAAGCAAATAAGCCTTCTACCTACGGGTTCTCCAACACGACAGAAGCTGCCCTTTTTCTCCATCCATCGGTAGACTACTTACGGGGTATCCGCCCCAAGTCGCCGGACACTGAGGACACTAGTTGGCGTTGATGACATAAAAACAAATGTTTTATTACCATACAGCATACAAAATTTTTATGAATATTTGCCATAAACTATTTTCAAATAGATTTAAGAAACAAGAGCTGCAGTAGTTGTTTCTTATCCCACTTAGTAGACAACAACATCCAGATCAAACCCACGAATCAGTGTGGTCTCATGAATGAAGGAAAAGTGGTCAGCTTCTGTTGTGATGGAGCACCCATAGGTAGAAGTCTGACTTGACTCCGTGACGCTCTACAGTCATATGAGATCGGGACCTACGGTATAAAGTGAATAACGAACCACTAGACAAGAGTGGCCTGGTGTATTGCTTGTTGAGTTTTGGAATGGCTTGACAGACAATGAAGATACGTAAAATTTCGTATGTAAGCTGGGAATCGACAAGATAAATCTGCAAACCAGAATTTGTTTCCGTTTGGTTGAAGATTGAATGAGGAATGGAAAAAGGAGCGAACCGATAGTGACAAAATATGAGTGCAATGTATCAGGACTCCTAGGGTCTATGCTAGGGAACGCTAAATCTGCTAAATCTCGTAGGGAATGATTTCAGCTCATGTAGGAATTTGCTTCCATTGGGCTCAAGTAGGAGGAATGGAAAAAGGAATTAACCCCTAGAGAACACCAACTATTCAAAATTGTGGGGACACAACATGAGTGCAATGTATCAGTATTCCTAGAGTCTACCCTGGGTAACGCTAAATCTCCTCAATCAAGCAGCGAATAATTTCAAGGTCAATGCGCCCAAAGGGTCAGGTTAGGCATTCGAAAACAACACTAGTAAGTCGTTTGAAAAAAAAGTGCCCAGCACAAAAATAAAATCGATATTAAAAAAAACAATATGATATAATTTGATTTGCGAATAATTTTTTTATATTGTTAGATTTCAATAAATATAAAAATGTTTTATTTAACATATTAAAAATTAAATATTAATTTAATAAGATAGAGACACAAAGAAAAATTAGATTGAAGTGGAATTAGATTATTATCACGTTTTAGTCTTGAGATGAATAAACTTGGTATACTAAATAGGAAAGAATACATTGAAAAATGAAAATTGTAAAAGCACGAGAGAAGAAGAAATTAATATTCATTAACATTTAACATTTTTTTTGAGCTCAAAGAACATTTTTAATCAAGGGTGTATTCATTACTTTCGATATCTAAAAAAAGTAATTTTTATGCACTGAAAATAATTCTGAAGGATTGAAAAATGTCTAATTAAATTACCATCGATAGTTACTTAGTGCGCCAAAGTAAATTTTGACTACACAGACATTTCTTAATTACTTAAAAAAAACGTAGTGTTTGTTATGTTTGCCAAATAATTATCTTAATAATATGCATGTTTTAAATTAACACATGGTATTCGATGAAAAAAATTTAAATTAAGAAAAATAAATTTTAATTTAAAATGGCGAAGCCAGCTTAAATGTTAATATATATATATTTTTTTATGAATATTTGAATAAAAAAATGAAGTAGTAACTTTACTAAAAATGAAAACAGAATTTATTTAACATTTCTGGCATTATGTTGAAAAGTAAAATAAAAAATGTTTGAGAAAACTAATTGGCTTATGAATATTAAATTTTTTTTGATGGAAAGGGATCCCCTTAGTATAAATTTGAAGTTTGAAAAGAACATTCTATGATCCAATTTAATTGAGTTAAAAGATGATTACAAATTATATTAAATATAATCTATGGCGTGAAGAATTATATTATGCACAAATTGAGAAATATAATTAAATAAAGTTCGTTTTTAAACAAAATAAAATAAAAATATTTGACTTTTTAACAAAATAAATAACAATACACCAAATGAACAAATAATAATTAAACGTATAAATTTGTAGTTTGAAATTAACTTCCTAAGGCCCCATTTAATTGAGGTAAAATATGGACAAATTGAGAAACATATTTAAAATAAGATGCGTGTTTAAATCAAATATTTGGGTTTTTGACAAAGTCAATAACAATTAACAAAATGAATTAAAAAGTCATTAATAGTATAAATTTGTAGTTTGAAATTAAACTTTCTGTGCCCTAATTTAATTGAATTAAATGGAGACTGCAATTTATATTGATAATAATTTATATCGATTATGATTTTCAAAGAGGGAGTCATATATATATTTTGGATTGGGATTGGGTATATATATATATATACCCAATCCCTAACACATGATATGCGAGCGACCCACTTAAGGCGAAATAAAAAAATTGTTACACAAGCTGTTATTAAAAAAAATGTATGAAATTAAAGAAAGTAAAATAATCCACATAAACAACTTTGTTTCAAAAAAATGTAGATGGGGTTTTTTTTTTTTTTGAAATTAGATGCATGAAATTATTGCAGACTCAAAAATTATATATAAATAGATATCATTAGAAAAATATTTAGCTAACAAAGAAAATAATAATGGTTACAAAGTATAGTTAAAATGTTTTCACATGTAAGAATTTATTGTGATTACTACTCCAACATATTTTTCCATCTATTTGCTTTTATTATATTTCTGCCTAAATCTTTATTCGGATAACATTCATTTGTACTTTTT
This sequence comes from Caerostris darwini, assembly GCA_021605075.1. Lineage (NCBI taxonomy): Eukaryota > Metazoa > Arthropoda > Arachnida > Araneae > Araneidae > Caerostris > Caerostris darwini. The sequence continues at coordinate 424,013 of BPLQ01006085.1, read as the reverse complement.
TTATGTTAAATATGGATTTTTCACTTAAGTTTTCAGTCTCATTTCCACTGAAGCTGGAAAATTCCTCTATTATGTAAGCCTCGAATATCGATTAAGCTATCTATCAATGTCAGTGTCTGAACGTAAGAAATTGTTTTCATGAATACAAATTTTTGTCATAAAACATCCATTATTTTATTTTTGCACACAAGGAAAACTTTTATCGCATTAAATACAGTTTTTCATCGAAATATTCTTAACTGTGTATACAATTGCATGTATATACATGAATTTGAAGTAACATATTTAAAAACATTTCTGTATTGCAATGAAAAAAGAAATTTATAATAGTTATAATTGATTTAGAAGATGGAGATGATTTGAAAGCGTACGACATAAACTGCTTTTTATACCTAAAATTTATCAAATGAATTATATTTTATATTTGAAAAGTACTTTGAATTACATTCATGTCCATAAATTAAGGATAATGAAGTTCAGGCAAAGAAAGAGACAGAAGCAAAACAAATTTGACTTATTTGTAAAGTCTATTTATTAAACATAAGGTAAAGAGCAAAAAAGAAGCTTTATGTTTGACATAATTAATAAAAATTGCGATTTTTACTCCCTGGAGCAAATTTCAAAAAAGAAACTATTTACAAAAAACAGTATAACATGGCTAGTATGATGGTTAATATGGAGTATGTCTCCCGGACGATACAATACAGGTCTTACAACGCCTAGGCATGCTGAGTATCAAATTATCAATCTGATCTTGGACGCCGCAGGAGTGCCACTGGCCTTCCCGAATTAACGGGATTTCAGTGTTGGTTGCACAACTACGGAAAGGAGGATTGAATAACCACTCTGGGTAACGCAAGCAGCCCTTTGGCTGAGTTCACTGTTGTTAATCAGTGATAATCACTGGGTCCGTTCTGCTTTGAGAGTTGTTTGGTGCATATCAACACGCCAGAACGGCTCTCAATCGTGAGGAGTTCTAGGAACTCTTGCTTTAGGCCTTTTTGAGTGATTTATGGTGAATAGCATGCATTCCATGCTTTCCGCCAGCAACCGCTCTACTAAAACTACTTTAAAAAAATCTAATATATAATAAAAGGAAAATTAAAAATGAATTTAGACAACTTGAGAAAAGAATAACAGTTATATACATACGTACAGTAGAATTGTTGACACAAGGTTCTTAGTGATATGAACAATGAATAGTAAATAGATAAACATAAACTGTTAAGGGATATGGTTACATCACAATATTATTGACATGTTTATGGTTTTTATTGTATGATATAGTCTATATTTTGCGTTACAAAGTCCATAACCTTGATAATTTTTTCTTTTATTTTTTTGGAGATTGCTGCTTTTTTTGCCCAAGCTTCATATGTTTCTGGGTTTGGTTGGAGTGCATGATTTGAGTCTGTTAGAGAGCAAGAGAATAGATAATGATCCGGTGTGACTATTTCGCCACAAATGCAATTGTCCGTATCTTTAATGTTAAACCTGTATAGGTATGCTGGAAAGGGACCATGGCCCGTAACAAAGTAATTTATATTTGTGTTTGTTGACATTTTTGTGGACACTGCTGGGAGAAAGTGATGAGTTCTTCTTCCTGTGATCCCATTGTCCCATTCTTCTTGCCATATCTTGAGGCTGTTGGTTTTTAGTTCTCGTTTTAGTAGGCTTGTTGGTTTTTTTATTTGAGATTGATGTGTATTTTTCATTGTTGCTTCTTTGGCTAGAGAGTCGGCGCGTTCATTACCTTTGTTGCCAGCGTGTGCTTTAATCCATAGTAGGCTTATTGATTTGTTGTTGATTGTGTTTAGTATGTTTCTGAGATCTTGAACCTGGCTATTTGTATTGAAAAATCTGTTGATGGCTATTATGGATGATAGGCTATCTGTAAAGATGTTGATTCTTTTATATTTTGTGTTTTTTATCCATGTTAATGAGTTCAATAATGCATTTAGTTCTGCTTGGAAGACTGAGTTATTGCCTTGGAGTCTCTCTTGCCATGTGTGGATTTCTATGTCGTTGTCCATTGCTACAAACGCTGAGCCTACTCATTATCCATTTTTGATCCGTCTGTGTATATTTGAAGATCACTATTTCTTTGTTCTGTATTTTTTAATATTTTTGATGGTTTGGCCCATGGAGGTTCGCACTACTGTGATATTGATTCTTGATAATCATTCTGTAGATATGTATGTTGGTGGAATGTTGCATTAATTTTAAGTCTTGTGATTTGTGTGAATGTTGCTTCCCTTTTTGCTACTAAGTAGGTTGGCTCTAGACCACTTAGTATTAATAAAGCTGAGGTTGGAGAGGTTCTATAGGCGTTAGTTATTTTTAATGCAAATTGCCTCTGTATTGAGTTGATATGATTAATTTTTCTTGTTGTAAGGTTATCGGCCCATATTGATGCTGCATAGCATATAATCCTCTCTGCCGCTGATTTATACCATAGTCTGGTGAATTTGGGGTTAATACCCCATCCTCTTCCTGACATGGTTGCTAATTTGTTTGATTTGATTAGAAGGGTGCTTTTAAGATGTTGGATGTGAGGGAGGAAGCTTAGATTCTGATCTAATAGAACTTCTAGATATTTGAGTGTTGAGTTACATTTAATGGTCCGGTTGCTAAATTTCAATATTGGTTTTCTTTTTACTGTTCCTTTTCTCCCAAATACTATTGCTTGGGTTTTGTCCTTTGAGATCTTTAGTTTTTCTTTTATTGCCCAGGATTGAAATTTTTTAAGAGCTGTTGTTGTTTTTGTTTCTAATGACCTTCTATTGTTGGCGCTTATAATAAATATGAAGTCATCTGCGAAGGCTTGTAATTTTACATCTTCTTCCCAGGTTTCTTTTAAAATTTGATTTGCTATTAATGTCCACAGGAATGGGCCTAGGCATGATCCCTGTGGGCAGCCATTTTGTTGGTCGTGAATAATTTTTCTATTTCCATGGTTGAATTCTATTTTTCTATTTTTTAGGTAATCACATATAATGTTTATTAGGTCTTGCGGGCAGTTGTCTTCTTTTAAGGTCTTTATTATAGAAGGCCACCACAGGGAGTCAAATGCTCCCTTGATGTCAATGGATATTATTACGGTGTAGAAGTTGCGTGCTTTGTTTGAATAAATCTTTTTCACTAGATTATGGAGGGCATGCTCTGTTGATAAGCCGCTTCTAAATCCAAATTGGTTTTTATGAATTAGGTTGTTGCTGTTGTAGTGAAATTGCAGTCTGTTTAGTATTAGTTTTTCGAAACACTTGCCAAGTATTGGGAGAAGCGTGATTGGACGATATGAAGAGGTAATTGTAGGGTCTTTATTGGGTTTATTGAAAAGGATTACTTCTCCGTATTTAAAAGAAGTCGGAAAGCTGCCCATCATTATACATTTGTTATAGAGTTGCAGCATCTTTGTTGGGCCTAGCTTGTAGAATAGAGTTAACATCCTGCCATCTAGTCCATCTGGTCCTGGAGCTTTGTCTTTAGGTATGGTTTTGACTATGTGGTTGAGTTCTTCTTGCGTGAAGGGTTGAGACTGTTGAGTGGTGGTGTTGGTTTGTATCAATCTGATCTTGGGGAATATTACACCACTCATCAAGCAATGTCCAACGAAGTTCCGGTTGACAGGTGGGAGGGGGTTGACGGGCTGCAATTCGTCGGCCAAGCATATCCCACATATGCTCTATTGGGTTCAAGTCCTGTGAGTATGCTCGCCAATCCATACGGGTGATATCCTCCAATTGAAGGCATTCGTCTACAATGTTTACACGGTGAGGACGGGTGTTGTCATCCATAAACAGAAATTCACCACCTATGGCGCCCCGAAACAAACGTACATGTTGTTCCAGAATGACACCCCGATAGATGTGGCCTGTCATCGTTACACTCTGGACATGCAGGTCAGTTCTGGAACCAAGAATAATTCCTCCCCAAACGAGCCATCCTGCACCACCGTAACGATGTGGTTCAATGGTGTTCTCTTGGTGGTAACGGGTACCTGGCGCTCTCCGTATGAAAGTCCGGCGAGAATCAGACTGCAAACTAAACCTGGACTTGTCGGTAAACATCACACCAGACCACTGTTGCGGTGTCCACAATGCATGCTCTCTACTCCAGGTTAATCGCAGGCGATAGTGAGTTGCGGTAAGTGGAACACATCTGACAGGCCTACGAGCATATAGACCAACGTGCCTTAAACGTCTGTACACGGTCTGCCTTGAAACTGTTGTACCGGTAGGTGAAGAGAGCTGGCGAGACAGGTCTGATGCTGTGCTCCGTCTGTTTCTTTTGGCAGTAACTGCTAAATACCGATCCTCATTCGGCGTTGTAACTCGGGGGCGACCTGTGCTGTAACATCTACTCACATTACCATCATCTTGGAATCGTTGCCAAAGCCTGGAGATGACACTCTGAGCTATTCCAAGTTCCTCGGATACTTCCAGCTGGGTACGTTCACATTCCAGTCTTCCGATAATTCTACCACGTAAAAAAACATCCAAATGCTTCCTTTGTGCCATAACTATGCGGTTATTGCACTGAAAGGCTTTTAAAGCGCTTGTGAATAATTTTACTTCTTTGTCACCATTCCTTATATACCCCTCTCTTACACTCTCGTCATTGCGACGTACTATCCGCGCCATCTGGTGGTTTCCTGTAATTTGCATATTGTTCTTCAAGATATGTGTGATAATTCTACAGGTGAAATTTTTATTTTAGAGTTCAATTTCTGTGTTCTGAATTATCCTTAATTTATGGACATGAGTGTATTTAACTCAATGAAAGAAATACTAATATTTTATACATAGGAGATATTCAATTCGTCAGAAATAAAAATGCATTTCCAAATAAGGATGCCTTGAATAAATTATTCAATGAACAGAAATAATATTTTAATGTATAACTAAATAAATAATATAAATATATCAACATACAACTCGTAATAAAATATAGTCATAATTAAATATATCATCATATAAGTCGTATTAGAAATAAAATATTGATATTAGAAAAAAAAATTAAATTGATGCAGGATTTTTAAATGTAAAATATCGAGAAGAAATATTTAATATAATTTAAAAAAGGAAATTCTTTTAGAATAAAAATAAATTAAATGTCTAGGCAACGTTACAAATACAGTATTGTAATAACAATAAATTTATTTCTGAAGTACATAAAAAATCTTGATGACAAGCCAAAACTATTGTTTTTAATTTACCACAAACTATTAAGAAGTTATCATAATATATTTTTCATTTATATAATATCTAGACTGCATAAGCTCGAGAGGCTTGTTGACTACCTATTTCACAATATTAACTATAGTCGTTATTTTTGTTCATGTTGTTGAAATTTGGTGGGCCTCGTGCTCACTTATGTATGGTACTAATAGCCCATTAATGGCCATTGCCTTCTGGGAGGACTGTTAGGGTAATTACCTTGTATTGGCATGCCTTCTGGAAAAATACTCTCCACCAGGCAGCCTGATTGCTGATGCGAGACGCTTTATACACATTGACACAATCGCATCTTTTCTCCTCGTTTCTGAAACCAGTGATTTCTAAAGACGTTAAGGCTTGAATTATCCTGTTTGTTAGTTGAATACGTCATCAATAGGCCGCTAGTAGGTCATAGCCTACATATGGTCTTTTCCATTAAAGTTGTATCCCAGTTAGACAAATAATTTTGCCTATTTGACAATTTTTCAAATAACAGAAAAGCTTTTAAAAAGTTAAATGAACTCCATATTTTGAAAAATTGATAATTTGTTATCAACATCAATGTCATATTGCTTCAGCATTAGAATCATTGTCATACAGTTTCACCATCTGTATCAATGTCCTATAGTAGTTACATTATCTGTATCGTCCTATAGTAGTTACATTATCTGTATCGTCCTATTGTAATTTCAACATCAATGTCATATAATTTCAGGATCAATTTCATATAGTTTCAACATCAATGTCAGATAATTTCAGTATCTGCATCAATGTCATACAATTTCAGCATCAATGTCAAAGTTTCAACGTTCACGCTATCTTTAACGACATTAATGTCAAATGGTCAGGGTATGAAAGAAAGTAGAGGTCAAAGAGAATTTGTCTTACGTTTGAGTTACAAGGGAAACAAATAAGATATTAAGCTCAACTAAAGCGATAGATGTTGCCAAAGAGCATATCATAGTAATAATTTGTTATCTATTGTAAATTACCTAAGTTAGTGAAACGTGATTTAATTGATACTTGTCCGAATCGTAGTCCAACGGTAATAGGCTCAACTATAGTGCGGAATGGTTCATGTTTTAGTCACTAATATATCTGTTGCAGTCACAGCTTTCAAATACGAGGAGATGCGATGGCGATTCTTATAATATCTGTAAAACGCCTCGTATTTATTGTCAGGCTGCCTAGAGGTGAATTTATTATTGCCACGAATAGTTCAACTAATCACAATTACCAACATCGATGGTCTGTTCGTAGGATGCATCAGTGAGAATCGAAGCCCACAGAGGTGTAACAAAGAGAAATTATACATTAGTAATAATTTTAAATTACCCAAATAATTTTTCATAATTAAAAAAAAATCTACAATCTTTTATACATAGCAGACTTAATATGAAGGAAAATTTATAGAAGAAGCTATATATTCATTATTAGTTACAAGAAAACATTTGTTTTCTTGAAACTATTAATAGATAACTATAAATTGTGTGTAGTTTGATGATGTAAAGAAGAACACAAAGCAAGTCCTGGATTTCCAAACAGACTTTCTTTCCATTATTTCTAGAATTACATATAAAATTACGGTCGATATGTCTCATATTTCGTACAGACACAAAACTACAGCGAACAGATATTAAATTAAAGTTACAAGCATATGTATCGAAATGCAAAAATTAAGAAAGAGATCAGCTAGGATGGAGGTAAATTCTTGAGGTTGGGATAAAATTTTATAAAAATATCTTTTAGATTTAATGTTGAAATAAATTTTTTTTCTATGATTTAAAAGGGTACAGAATATAAAATTTCTATAATTTTATTTATTCAAAATAGTTCTAATTTTTATTTCTAGCATATTTCAAATATGCGAATAACTTTTTTTTATATATATTTGCATATTTTACAAAAAATATTATTGTAGCTCCTCTTATGGAATTGTTTTTAATTTTTTTTTTTAAATTTGATTTAAAATTAAAATTTGTTATATATATATATGTGTAAGAAATACGTTATTACGTCAAATATATAGTTTGGATTGAAATATTTAATTATATAAATAACATTTTTTACTCCAAAATGTATTCTTGGAAATTAATAAAATTCAAAGTATTTTTATTGTAGCTTGAGAATATTTTACGAAAATTTTTTCTTTTAAAAAATGAGTTTGTTATTTTCCTTCATAACTTATATTTCTTAAAAATATAAATACGAAAAATATTTTTGGAAAGTAAGTCTTCTGAAAATTGACAGAAGTGCTATAAATAGTACTAAGGAAATTCTCTCAGGGAATGTATAAAAAAATGCCAAATTTGCTGCCAATTTTTCCAAAAATATGTCAAACTCACAAAATTTGACAGCAATTTTAAAAAAAAAATGATTGGTGTGTTACTATAAAACAAAATATTTTCTTATAATAAACTATAATTAAATGAAAACAGTTTTAAATTATTTTAAGACTATCAATTAATTTTAAAACTAAGAATTTAATACGCATTTACTTAAAGAATCTCATTTTACAAGAGTGAGAGAGAGAGAGAGAGGGAGAGCAAATCATTGCTTTATTGGTCATGGAAAATCTTAATACTACATACATAAGTTACGGTTATTGGGAAATGAATTCTTGTAAGGCTATACTCTAACTTTTAAAACTTTCTCAAATCTTTATAAATAATGATAGTCATGGAGACCAAAGGCGCTACTAAAAAGAAAATCTGAAGGGGTTTTTGAGAAAATTCTACTTTAGCATAAAAAAATATTTTATTACAAATTCATTAAAGGTAGATTGCAATAATAACATACATGTCAATCACGATAAACTTGTAGTTAAAAAAGAACTTATTAGTGGATCGCAGTTTGTTATTTTGTATAAACATTCACTTAATATATATTAATAAATTTTAATTCTTCCCAATATAAACATTCATCCACAAACACTTGATAACAAGCATGAAAGCATTTTCCCCTGTGTAACAAAATCTTAATTTTGATTAAATTCAATTAATGTTACTTCATGTTAAATTAAATATTTCACGCTCCTTTATTTTTAATTTATATGAATGTCAAATTTTTAAAACATAATAAATCCAATTCGTTAGGTCTTAATTCATTTTTCTAATGGAAAGTCGATGTGTTACATAGACAATTCGTTGTATCCACTATACCCAATTAATGGAGACATAACTTATATTTTAATTCTTCATCAGAATGGATATTTAATTTCTGTCGAATATTTGATATTTTTATAACAATACAGTCGAATTTATTTGTTCTGTTTCGATAGCAAAATTTTAATTGTATTATAATATTAGCAGATAATTAAATTAATGTCATTTGAAATGTGAAAATTTTTCCTTGAATGCTTCGTTCTTGTTTCTTCACTAATAAGATAGATTTGTGATAAATTAACAATCCCTACGGAAAATAATAAATGTCCCAATACATGAAATCATTAGAATCAAAAGGGAAAATAATTTTTCCTGGAGATATGTAACACGAGATGTATAATTCCGGTAACGACATTTATGTAGAACTTCAGCATATCAACAAAATAAAAATTACTCCACTATTCAGGAAACCTCCAAGCATATTATCAAAGCTCGCATTGAAGTATCATTTTTCATGCTGCTGTACATTGATAGGCATCATGTTACACTTTTATATTTGGCAAACAACTCACTGATAAGCAATGAAAGAATAGCATAGTCATATGAAAAAACTTGTATTGGAAAATGTGTCGTATTTGATCATAGTATTGGAGAAACCCCTGAAAGCTATTAACCTGACCTGATGCCAAGCATTTATTTAGGCTATCTTAATCAATAGCGAATGTCCTCTTTTTCGAAAGAGTTAACTGCAATGAAAGCCATCAGTAAATTAAAACCTGTGACCTCTTGCACGCTATTTCCGCACATTACCACCGTACTGCCAGGTTTTTTTATCTATGGTCATTCTGTGCTAGTTGGTGCTAATTAGACCAGGACCTACTGTTTAAAGTGGATTCCGAACCATTACAAACCTCCATGGCACTGCCGGGATTGGAATCCAAAACCTGTGATGCCAGAGTGCTAGATATAAGACCATCATGTCCCTAAGATGAGCTTTACACGAAAACAGGAGATCGAGTCCTGAACTTCAGCTTTTTCTTTGAAAAGTCGCTACCTATATCCTCGTGTTAAATTTTTACTGCCCTATTCATGACTCAGTTGTAAAATGCGGATCTAGCATTGAGGAGATCTCAGGTTAAAACTCGTTGGTGGTGTCCATTGCAGTCGCGACGTAACATGAATGAAGCGTCTAGGGTTCCTCCTATACAACACCCAAATGAAGAGCGGTTGTTCTTAAAAGTCCTTCCGCAAAGCAATACTCTGCATTCATGTCCGTGGTATACAACTCGAGATCCACCGATGGTAAACATAAAAATCACCGTGTCTCGCTGCTTCAATGCTTCAATGTTAAAATTGCAGTATGTCATAAATTTACTTCAAATATTAGAAATTAAATAGCTAAACAAATGGAAGTCGCCCTTATATTAAATTACACCACAATTAAACCCTCAAATGTTTACATTCAATACCGAAAACATCAATTAACTATTATAATTCGCAATTTGGTGTGGAGCATCCTCTATAACTAACGAGAACTTAACCAACACTTTCGCCAAAGACCGACGGGAGAGAAAGGCTTAGGGTTAGCTATTAAAATTCGCTGTCAAGTTATTCAACTAAGAAGCTTTAGATCATTACGAGGGGAACTCTATCTTGAATTAAATTCAAGCAAACGGGACTAGAGCTTTAATTAATTTAGGTGACGATGCAACAGTGTGATTAAAAACATTTCGCCCACCCTTTCTCTTAAAACTGCAAACGCCTGCAGTCTTAATGGCATTAAATTTCGTCTAATCCGTTTTCATTACTGTTGTGCACTTTTCCTCGCCAAAGCATTTTAATGGCACAGAAATTCAATTTGTCCGCATGGAAGGAGGAGTGTTTACAATTTTCGAGATCTTTGATCTAATTTCTGATCTAATGCTGTTTGCACAGAGTTCCCACTTTAAATGCATTAATTTATGAAAACGCGTTGTTTAATCGCGTTAAGAGTGCGTTTTAATTTTCTCGAAAGCATTTATTGTCATCAGGGTGTTTGGGGTAACGCAGTTAAAGAGCGTTTCCCAACAGATGTAGCTCAGGGTATGTTTGTGTAAGAGAATTAGTAGCAAAAAGTAAAATGCTTCTTTATTTGTGACTGGCTTTCACTTTTATGTTTTCGAGAAATTGTGTTAGAATTTGAAGACTTTGCACTGAATCTGGATTTTCTTTTTTTTCTTGTATAGATTAGAAAGCATATTAAATAATTTGCTTTTTAGAATACAGTTAGTTGTTAACCTACTTAATTTGTTGTAGCGTAGTTCAAGAGATCCAGCCTAGGATATGTTTGTGTAAGAGAACTAGTAGCAAAAAGTAAAAATGCTTCTTTATTTGTGACTGATTTTCACAATTTCAGAAGCGAGGAGACTGCATATTATGGATACAACGTCTCACATCGAGTGTCTAGAGTTCCTCCTATACGACACCCAAATGAAGAGATTATTCATAAAAGTCTTTCCGAAAAACGATACCCTGCATTCATGTCCATGACATACGTAAGCTCGAGAGCCCACTGATGTTCAAAAAAATAGTTCACTATTCAATGTTTCAATGTTAAAATCACTGTATGTCATAATAAATGTATGTTCAAATACTAGAAAACAAATAATTAAACAAATGGAAGTCGACATTATTTTAAATTAAACCAAAATTAAACCCACGAAATGTTTACATTCAATACCGAAAACATCAATTAACTATTATAATTCAACCATTTGGAGTGGAGCATCCTCTTTAACTAACGAGAACTTAACCAACACTTTCGCCAAAGACCGAAGGAGAGAAAGCGTAGGGTCAGCTATTAAAATTCGCTGTTAAGTTATTCAACTAAGAAGCTTTAGATCATTACGTGGGGAACTCTATCATGAACAAACGCTTGCTTTAAATTCCAGCAAACACTAGGGGGGAGGAGCTTTAATTAATTTTGGTGATGATGCAACAGTGTGATTAAAAACATTTCACCCACCCTTTCTCCTAAAACTGCAAACGCCTGCAGTCTTAATTGCATTAAATTTCATCTAATCCTTTTTCATTACTGTTGTGCACTTTTCCTCGCCAAAGCGTTTTAATGGCGCAGAAATTCAATTTGTCCGGATGGAAGGAGGAGTGTTTAAAATTTCGAGATCTTTGATCTGATTTCTGATCAAATGCTGTTTGCGCAGAGTTCCCACTTTAAATGCATTAATTTATGAAAACGCGTTGTTTAATAGCGTTAAGAATGCGTTTTAATTTTCTCGAAAGCATTTATTGTCATCATGGTGTTTGGGGTAACGCAGTTAAAGAGCGTTTCCCAACAGATGTAGCTCAGGATTTGTTTGTGTAAGAGAATTAGTAGCAAAAAGGGTCAGTATTTGTTTGTGTAAGAGAATTAGTAGCAAAAAGTAAAAATGCTTCTTTATTTGTGTCTGGCTTTCACTTTTACATTCTCGAGAAAGGGTGCTAGAATTTCATCATTCGTATGGTGACCTTGTACTGAATGTGGAATTTTATGTGTTTCTTTTATAGATGAGAAAACATATTAAATCATTTGCATGTTATAATACAGTTAGTTGTTAACGTAGTTAAAGGGATGTAGCCTAGGATATGTTCGTGTAAGAGAATTAGTTGCAAAAAGTAGAAAGGCTTCTTTATTTGTGACTGGTTTTCACTTTTATGTTTTCGAGAAATGGTGCTTAAAATTTGTTCAAAATAAATAAAAATTGTTTCTTGTATAGGTGGGAAAACATATTAAACCATTTTCATGTTACAATACTGTTAGTTGTTAACGTAGTCCATTTGTTGCAGCGTAGTTAAAGAGGTGTAGCTTAGGATATGTTCGTATAAGAGAATAAATAACAAAAAGTTAAATGCTTCTTTATTTTTTAACTGGCTTTCACTTTTACGTTTTAGAGAAAGGCTAAAATTTAGAGACTTCGTAGTGAATCTGGATATTTTTGTTTTATTTAAGATGAGAATACATATTAAATCAACAAGAGATTGAGTTTTGAACTTCAGTATTTTCTTTGAAAGTCACCATCTAAATCCCCGTGTTAAAAATTTTACTGCCCAATTCATGACTCAATTGTAAAATGTGCAGGTAACATGCAGGAGGTCTCAGGTTCAAACCCGCTGGTTGTGTCCATTGCAGTCGCTGCTTTCAGAAGGAAAGAGACTCGACGTACATGAATGAAGCGTCTCAGGTTCCTCCTATACGACACCCAAATGAAGAGCGGTTGTTCTTAAAACTCCTTCGGAATAGCAATACCCTATATTCATGCCCATGAAATACATAAGTGGAGCTCGAGGCCCACCGCTGTTCAACAAAAAAGTTCACCGAGTCTCACTGCTTCATTGTTTCCATGTTAAAATGGCTGTATGTAGTTAATTTGCTTCAAATATTTGTAAATAAATAATTAAACAAACGGAAGTCACCCATTTTTAAATTACGCCAAAATTAAACCCACTAAATGTTTACATTCAATACCGAAAACATCAATTAACTATTATAATTCACCATTTGGCGTGGAGTATTCTCTTTAACTAACGAGAACTTAACCAACACTTTCGCCAAAGACCGAAGGAGAGAAAGCTTAGGGTCAGCTATTAAAATTCGCTGTTAAGTTATTCAACTGAGAAGCTTTAGATCATTACGGGGAACTCCATCTTGAACAAACCACTTGCTCTAAATTCAAGCAAACACTGAAGGGGGGGATGAGAGCTTTATTTAATTTAGGTGACGATGCAACAGTGTGATTAAAAACATTTCGCCCACTCTTTCCATTAAAACTGCAAACGGCTGCAGTCTTAATGGCATTAAATTTCATCTAATCCTTTTTCATTACTGTTGTGCACTTTTCCTCGCCAAAGTGTTTTAATGGCGCAGAAATTCAATTTGTCCGGATGGAAGGAGGAGTGTTTAAAATTTCGAGATCTTTGATCTAATTTCTGATCTAATGCTGTTTGCGTAGAGTTTCCACTTTAAATGCATTAATTTATGAAAATGCGTTGTTTAATCGCGTTAAGATTGCGTTTAAATTTTCTCGAAAGCATTTATTGTCATCATGGTGTTTGGGGTAACGCAGTTAAAGAGCGTTTCCCAACAAATGTAGCTCAGGATTTATTTGCGTAAGAGAATTAGTAGCAAAAAGCAAAGATGCTTCTTTATTTTTGACTGGCTCTCATTGTTATGTTTTCGAGAAATGGTGCTAGAATTTGGAGTCTTCATACTGAAGCTGGATTTTTTTGTTTTATTATAGATTAGAAAAATATTAAACCAATTACATGCTGTAATACAGTTAGTTGTTAACGTTAATTTGTTGTAGCTACTTAAAGAGCTTTATGTTATGTACGCTTTTATGTTTTCCAGATATGGTGCTTAAAATGTCTTCATTTACATGGAGACTTCGTACTGAATCTGGATTTTTTGTTTTTTTATTGATGTGAAAACATATTAAATCATTTGCATGTTATAATACAGTTATTTGCTAACGTAGTTAAAGAGCCTTTTCCAACAGATGTTGCCTGGGATATGATCGTGTAAGAGAATTAGTAGCAAAAAAGTAAAATGCTTTTTTATTTATGACTGGCTTTCACTTTTATAATTTCGAGAAATGGTTAGGTGTTAAAGCAGTTAATTTGTTGTAGCTTAGTTAAAGAGATGTAGCCTAGGATATGTTTGTGTAAAAGAATTAGTAAAATGCTTCTTTATTTGTGACTGGCTTTTACTTTTATGTTTTCGAGAAAAGTTGCTAAAATCTGATTATTCATAAGGAGACTTCGTACTGAATCTGGATGTTTTTTGTTGTTTCTTTTATAGATGAGAAATATATCAAATAATTTACATGTTAGAATATATCTGCACTGCATTCGTTATTAATAATCAATTTCGTTTGCAATATTAACTTGGTATGAACTGACACAAATTTAATTTGTTATAATATTACTGACAAAATGGCTATAATTGAAGATAAGAAAATGATATGTAAGTATAAATATTTATGCGATGAAAATGAATTGGCTATTTGCAAAATAATGTTTCCAGTTTGATCAATTAGGTTACAAATGGAAAAGGGTTGTAACTGATCTAAAAGATGAAGTTATGAACGACATTTGTCATTTCACTTAACTACGAATCGAATATACATTTACCATCAATGAATTGAATATACATTTATCACTGACGAATTGAATATGCATTTATCATTGAGGAATTAAGTATACAATTTGTCAATATACATTACTGTCAATGTACTGATTGAGTAAGTATCTTCCCATATGATAACCATGGATTTTATTATGAAATTGCGATTCGTTAATACTCTCAGGAAAAGTGAAATATTTTTTTTATTTTATGAGAAGTACAAGTTTTTTATTTTATAAGTAGTCAACATATTATATAATTATTTTTCTTACGTGATTATTGACTTTTTGATGAATATGCGATAGATTAAGAAGACTTCCAAATAAAATGTACTATTATTCCCTTTCATGTACAGTAGCAGTGCGGTAGATTAAGCAGATTAGTGCCACTTTATAAAGCAAAATTAGCAGGATGCCATATGTAAATTTACTTCACAAAGTAGAAGACTGGTTACCAGTTATCAAAATTCTTATCTCAAAAACTCTACTTGTAACATGATAGGAATCCCGCTACTGTGGTTTTACTAGTGAGCAAATGGCGGTATCAGATTAGATAGCAGACAGAAAGACCAAAGTCCGATTCTCTTTTGTGGAGTGCATTGGAGACATTGTCATGGAAAACAAGTAGATTAGCCTTTTTGTGTTGTCTGCTGAAACCTATTACAAGAAATTTCAATACAAGGCATTATTCTCTTTTTGCCAATGAGGAATCCTGGACCGTTTGCTAATAATGCATACATAATATTTGGTGCGACATTTGGATGATAAACAAAATTCTTCAAAGTTTTGTGGGAAGTTATTTCAGCGATATCTCATCTTAAATCTCAAGGCAGAAAATAATCTTATTTACTACCCCAAAAAAATCATGCATTGCTACATGCGGCAAAAGTTTTCGTAGAAAAAAATTTAATAAAATTATTTATTTCTGTAATGATATTTTCGCACGAAATATTTAAGTTTCCAATTAGTTTTAGTTAATAATTTTCACCACATTTTTTAATTAAATTTCCCGATTAGATTTAATTAACAATATTATTAAGGATTATATAAAAGATTGTCTAAAATCTGTTTTATGATATTAAGTGATAAAATGACTATAACTTTTACAGAATTTTTTTTTACGTCATCGCAAATCATAGTTAAAAAAATCTTTATTATGTAAAGTTCATTAACAAATTTTTAAGATAAAAAATTATTTACTATTGTCTAGATAATGGCAAACTTTATATAATCGCATGAAACACTTTATTTTTTTGAAGTCCTTCATGTTTTAAATAAGTATTGTTTGACTAAGAACTTTTTTCGTCCATTTTAAGTAAAAAAAAAAAATCATTTTTCTTATATATACAATAAATAAAATATATTTTTTAAGAGTAGGTCACTCGAAGTATTTTTTTTAAACAACACTTTTTAAATTTTCTTCTTATCTTTTTTTTTAATTCTAAGGAGTTTGTTATTAAGAAAAAATTTCTGAATTAAGAATACTAGTCTGAGATCTTTTTTTATAAGAATGTATTTTTTCTAAGAAATTAAGAAATTAAGTAGATTTTGATTGGTTATTAATTAAACAAAAAATATTGATATAACAGAAACTAATTTTTTTAAAAACACTACATTATCTCAAATGTTCTTGAAATGTATTTTTGAAACCATTTCACAAAACCGAAACTTCGTAAATAGCCTAATATCGGGTGGAAAAAAGGGATTTTTTTTTCTTGAATTAACTATTTAAAAAAATTATGTAGTCTCAAATGCTCTCTTTTTTTCCTTTTATATTTAAATAAGAAATTAAACAATTAATTAGAATTTTTTAAATAAGCCAAATGTTTAGCTATTTATTCAACAACGGAAAAAAGCAGAAATGGATTTGGATAAGTGATTAAATTTGACTTTTATAAGAGATCATAATTTTTTACAATACTTCAAGCATTAATTTTGCTAGTTGCTGTACAAATGTATTTCTTTTAATATTATTCTTTTAACGCCAGGCACTTCAGCTGGAGATGAATTGGGGATAGCACGTCAGGTTAAAAATTTGACAAGAGAATAATTATGTTTATTTTAGCTATGAGTGCAATAAATATGTAGGCAAAAAAGTATGCAGGGAGTGGTTAAATCCAGCTGCTTTACAACTTATCATTGCATTAGAGTATATGGACCGGAATGGCATGTGATGTTTTTTAAATTTTTTTATTTTATTCCAATGGCAGACTATAATAAGCAATAAAATAAGAAGAACACAAAGAATATGAAAACAACAACGAGAATCGAACGAAATCACATAGTGACATGTTAGGGAATTACCCTTCCAGTAACGACCATACACAGTAGATGAAACAAGTGTCCTCTCCAAGACTGCAAGACTGGAAAGGGCAACTGCTTTAAACCTGGGCTGACCAGGGATGTTTAGAATAAAGTTGAACCAGGTTTTAGATGAATTGCCTTCTCATAAATTATCAGATAGAGTGTTCCGGAAAAAGTCTCGGATCATCAATTTCATCGAGTGAAAAGAGATGTCTTTACAAAAGGTTTGGCTGATGGTTGTTCCTTTTTTGGCAAGAGAATCGGCCTTCTCATTATCCAGGATCCCCCAGGCCTGGGATCCACTGCAAAACGATATCCTTGCCCTTTTTGGCAATGGGTCCCCTGCCGAATGGCATTTGATGTTGAACCAAAAGCTTCCATATCTATGCTATGGAGGAAACTATAGACAGGAAAGTCCTTCTGTTAGATTCGAGGAAGTGGGAGGAGGGTATAAATCCAAAAGTGCCTGTCTTGGTGGGGAATTGTCTACTTTGACACCATGTAAGGGGCTCCCTGGGCGTGCTGAATTCGTGAATTATTTTCGACTCTGAGGAGCGAATAATTTATCTCAAAGTTCTAGGCAATTGGGAACAACAAAGTGGATCTCTTGTTTCATATATTATGCCACGAACACGCGCAATGAAGAAAGTAAGACTTTTTGCACCTTATTTCGCGAATGATTGTCTATGAAATCCAAAAATTTTCTTACTGTAATTCGATTATGAACATCATCAGCTCACAAGCAATATCGTAATCGTCATTGAATAATGAGGAGTCATTATTGAAATTTGCAACAGCCACCTTACTCTCTCAACGAGTTCATCAGAAATTTATTTTATTATAGTTTTTATTAAAGACTTAAAGCCACTTTCATGATAATTTTGTGCTATCACTTGAACATGAGTCGAACGTAAGTATTTATTTTAATATCTTAAGCCTTGACCATATTTGAATTCGAGAATACCGAGCATCGTTCATGAAAGATCTCTAAATCAGCTTATTTCGGTATTGACATAAGAATGCGAGAACATTTGCCAACTCTCAAACTCTCTACTCGTTTTTTTTTTGTCAAAGGATTTACGACCTTTCTTCGGACGTTCGTTTTCTGAGATCACACTAAAATGCGCGAGCATGTCTATGAACGATGTTTCCTGTCCACGCATTTAAGCATAGAAGCAGCTGTATATAATATATGGATAAAATATAACTAATTAGAAAGCAAGATAGAGATATCGATGATGCGTAAAATATAACTGATAAAATATGAATATTTTTTTATGAATATATTTTTATGATTATGATTTTCAGAATAATATTATTTAAAGAAAATTTTTACTTCCTTTTTAAATATTCATATAACAATATAACTAAATATTTTGCTATGGATAACAGATTAATATGAACAGATCAGAATGAATAAGAAAACAGATCAGATTGATCTATCGAAGAAACCAGATCAGATTGAATCTATAATATTATACAGGATTGAATGAACCTATGTTATTATATATGTTATTATTATAATTCAAATAACAAGAATATAGTCAAACATGTTTTTATGCTGTCCTTTAATGGGTTTTTCGTTTGTGCGACTTTTTTTGTGTTGTATAGAAAAAATTTCCATCAAATGAATATAAGAATTAAAAATTAGTTCAATAATGTAAGTGAAAAAGAAAACAATAGATGGCTGTCAAAATAACATGCCAATTAAAAAAATCCACAGATGGCCCATCTCATAACGTGGAAATGGTGGCAATGGAAATATAATGATATTAATATCATTATATAATTAAATAATTTATATAATGATTTTAATCATTCCATTACCACGAATTCTATTAGATGTGAGTTAGTGCTACATCGCGAGGTTTTGATTTGCATATTTTCTATGTGGGACTTCTTTTATGCTTTCCCTATATTTCGCATCTTTTTAAATGTATTGCAAACAATAAATTCAAGATATTTTTTAAGCTATCCCTATCTCCAGCATAAAAACAGGTTTGACTGCACAATTAATGGAATAGAAAGAAAACATACTTTTGACTGCTGTAGTGTAGTTATTACATAAGATAAGATGCCACAAGAAAAGTTCAGTCTGCAACTTTCTACATATATTATAATATTTAAGTACTTAAAAATACTGATGTTATATAACACTATAACGAAAGTATAGATAAACATTTCTTATATACTACTATATCATTTAAATGCTTTTTTCTAATAAATTCAACTATTTTAAACAATCTTCGTAAATTAATTTTATTTTATATCTTATTTTAAATACATATTACTTTCACTGAATATCTAGTCCTTTTATTGTAAATCTTTATATTGTCTAGAAACATACAAGAGCATCTACTGGATTTACTACCGCACGTGTTTCGGTCTAAATATCTTTAAAGCTTTACCGTTTTTTCAGTGACGTGTAATTACGTATATACCCTGCCATTACGTTTCGTCGTTAAAATCCCAGTTTTGCTTAGACGAAATCTTCCAAGACTATCAGTTAGAAACTTTCTTTTAAAGGCGTATAAAAATAGGGTTTTTTTTCTCTTTATTCATCGGTAGTAAACTTGGGTTAGTTTGAAAAAGTTTTTAAAATAATGAATGGCCGGGCAATTCCATAAAAATACAGTATAACGGAACGAAAAACTAACAAAAATATTGAACAACATTGCATACTGTTAACAGTGAACATATGAAACTTAAACTGTCACGAATTAAAAATCCACAGATGTGCCATATATATGTATACATACATGCACGGGTATATATTTATACATATTTGTGGTTGGGATAAGATACTTGAGACTCAGTTTGAGAACTCACAGCTTTATTGCCGCATGCACAACACCACACGCATAACATTTAACACATTTAAAGACAGATAATTATACATTCGTGGAAGGATTCCACTTCTAAGCCGAAAACCCCATGCTTAGCTATGTGCAGCATGCGCGAAATAGACTTCCTCACCGGGTGAGAGTCTGTAGGCCAACAAATATTCTGAGTTGTGTTAAATATATTTCCTTTCTGGATGATAAATTGTAAACTAAACGTTTCTCAACAGAAGAGTATGGTTGCACTGTACTTCCTTTAGGGTGAGTCTGGAGTCCAACTGACCATTTCTCCTGAATGCCACAAAGAGGCTCTCTTGTCAGTGTGTAGGAGGAATCACAATTACATACGCTTATATATATATATATACCTCCTGACTAGTCATTTTAATAATTTTATAAATTCAATTCGTTAGAAGTTTATTTAAAGAAAATTGAAATACATAATAATCATTTTATTTTGCATTAAAATATTTGTGGAAAATACAAATTTGTCGAAAGTTTTAAACTCTTTAAAGCATTATACTATCTTTTTTTTTAATATAGCGAGCAACAGACATGTTATTTTTTCAAAGTTAAAAACAACATCGTAAAGAAAATGAACCATTAGGAAAATCAATCATAATTTATGAGTTTTAAAAATGCAAATGAATCCGAAGTATTTTTAAGATACTGTATAAAACATTAAATAGGACATTTAAGCATAGTATTTTGTGAAGAATCATTTAATTCAATTATCAGAACCTGAATAAAAAATTAATAGTCAAAAATTAAAATCGAAATGAGGGATTATTAGACGCAGAGACAATGTCTCACCAGTGCAATTCTTTTATCATATTACAGAAGATGCTCCCTTTAAAGATGTAGAACGTTTGAGATACGTAAAGGAGTTAAACATAAATATGCACATGTATGTAGTGTACTTGAACATGCATGTGCGGATGCATGTAGTGTATTTCGCATGGTCATGAAAGACAAAGCCATAATATATTTAAATTTTAGGAATTACTTTTTATTTTCTGAAACTTTTTGCTATAAAATTTTTGTTCATGCAAATCATTGTAAACATTCAACAAGTGACTAATTTTATTGGTTTTTAATTATATAAATTTTGTCACTTTTTGCACTTTATTTCTTAATCCCTAGTGAACTATCTCACGTATAATCGTGTATCATATTTGTATCTGATACACGAAGAGTTAAATCGTGCTAAAATCAATTTTTAATCATTTTGGGCTACCTTGGACATGAATATAGCCCGACTCATGGTCTAATGGTGAAGTACGCAACTAACGTGAAAGAGGGCTCAGGTTCGACATTCCACCAATTGGCATTATTTCTATTAGAAATTGCTTTCGGAAACGAGGTGACTCAATGGTAGTTGTGACAGTTTGTTTAAAATGTCTAGCCTCATAGTTAGGCTGTTTGGTGATACTTTTTTGTTTTTTTTCCTATACCGTAAACAAATTCAGGATAGCTACCTCTAAAATTTCTTCCAAAAGACAATGTCCTTCCTTTATCACCCGTGGTAGTTGTGACAGTTTGTTTAAAATGTCTACCCTCATAGTTAGGCTATTTGGTGATACTTTTCTGGGCTTTTTTTCCCATACCGCAAACAAATTCAGCATAGCTACCTCTAAAATTTTTTCCAAAAGACAATGTCCTTCCTTTATCACCCGTGGTAGTTGTGACAGTTTGTTTAAAATGTCTAGCCTCATAGTTAGGCTGTTTGGTGATACTTTTTTTTTTTTTTCCTATACCGTAAACAAATTCAGGATAGCTACCTCTAAAATTTCTTCCAAAAGACAATGTCCTTCCTTTATCACCCGTGGTAGTTGTGACAGTTTGTTTAAAATGTCTAGCCTCATAGTTAGGCTGTTTGGTGATACTTTTTTTTGTTTTTTTTTTCCTATACCGTAAACAAATTCAGGATAGCTACCTCTAAAATTTTTCCAAAAGACAATGTCCTTCCTTTATCACCCGTGGTAGTTGTGACAGTTTGTTTAAAATGTCTAGCCTCATAGTTAGGCTGTTTGGTGATACTTTTTTGTTTTTTTCCTATACCGTAAACAAATTCAGGATAGCTACCTCTAAAATTTCTTCCAAAAGACAATGTCCTTCCTTTATCACCCGTGGTAGTTGTGACAGTTTGTTTAAAATGTCTAGCCTCATAGTTAGGCTGTTTGGTGATACTTTTTTGTTTTTTTTTCCTATACCGTAAACAAATTCAGGATAGCTACTTCTAAAATTTCTTCCAAAAGACAATGTCCTTCCTTTATCACCCGTGGTAGTTGTGACAGTTTGTTTAAAATGTCTAGCCTCATAGTTAGGCTGTTTGGTGATACTTTTTGTTTTTTTTTTTCCTATACCGTAAACAAATTCAGGATAGCTACCTCTAAAATTTCTTCCAAAAGACAATGTCCTTCCTTTATCACCCGTGGTAGTTGTGACAGTTTGTTTAAAATGTCTAGCCTCATAGTTAGGCTGTTTGGTGATACTTTTTTGTTTTTTTTTCCCATACCGCAAACAAATTCAGGATAGCTACCTCTAAAATTTCTTCCAAAAGACAATGTCCTTCCTTTATCACCCGTGGTAGTTGTGACAGTTTGTTTAAAATGTCTAGCCTCATAGCTAGGCTGTTTAGTGATACTTTTTTTTTCCCATACCGCATACAAATTCAGGATAGCTACCTCTAAAATTTCTTCCAAAAGACAATGTCCTTCCTTTATCACCCGTGGTAGTTGTGACAGTTTGTTTAAAATGTCTAGCCTCATAGTTAGGCTATTTGGTGATACTTTTCTGGGCTTTTTTTTCCCATACCGCAAACAAATTCAGGATAGCTACCTCTAAAATTTCTTCCAAAAGACAATGTCCTTCCTTTATCACCCGTGGTAGTTGTGACAGTTTGTTTAAAATGTCTAGCCTCATATTTAGGCTGTTTAGTGATACTTTTTTTTCCCATACCGCAAACAAATTCAGAATAGCTACCTCTAAAATTTCTTCCAAAAGACAATGTCCTTCCTTAATCACCCGTCGGTCGGCTGGCTATTCGCGACATACATCAGAAAAACAAAAGGCTCATCACGCGATGTCCCCAAAAAATAACCGAGTTTATAACTACTAGTAACTATAAATATAACACCGAATTTACTCCTAATATTTACCTCTGGCAATAACCATTTGATCACGATCTACAGATATTTGACATTACAGATGTCATTATCTGATTTCTTAGTTTCCAAAGCACTGGCTATGTTATATATTGTTTATAAAAGCTTACATTAATTTTTGTTATTATTTTTTAAATAAAACCAAGTGAAAGCATTTTTGTTTAAAACCTTGAACTCTTCCCAGTTGGCTATGTATAGTTTGTTTTGAGAAGGCATAGTGAATCCATACTGTAATCTATTTTAGATTTTCAAAATTTAATACGGAGAATAGATATGTTGGTAAATAAAAAGAACAGGAACGCTGTGAACTATCTTCTTCATGGTAAAAGCAGTTCTTAGAGAAAATCTTTCAATGAAAATTAATGCTTTATTCGAAATTATATTACAGACATCTATGATAGAAGCATTTCTGATAATAAATAATTAATAAATAATTTTAGTGATTTATCAAGTGTGGTCTTCATACCTTTCATACGATAAAAAGCTATACATTTTAACACTGTTTTTATGTCGAAGATATTTATCACTTTGAATGACATAAATATGATGAAGGACAGAAATGTACATATAATAGAACATAAACACATAACAAACAACACACCCTAACAATAACCATTAAATACAAATAATCTGGAATTCCAATGAACATTCGTAACAAGTCAATAAAAAAATCGAACCACTATCTCGATTGAACAAAACCAAAGATCTTCAAAAACTTACCGCTTTCTAATTTTACATAGATTACAACCATTAACTAAACGATTAAAGAATTTTAAGACAAAGAGCTTTTCATCGGATTGTTACAAATAGTCTGATTAATTCAGCTTCACGGTATTCGGTGATATACTATCCAATGGACCCTTGGAAAATACATTACAGACGTGATAAGATAGTTCTTTTACTTCCATTGTTCATATAATGGCGTCTGTAATTGCAGCGTGGCAATTGGAACAAATAGCTGCCACTATTTATCTTGGGAAGAAACGATCGGTAACTTGGGTTTACTTATCGACTACATCTCTGAGAGGGCTTTTATTTTCATTACAACTGGAAGGAGTGAGAGCTGTAAAGTAGTTTGATTGCCCCCACCCACTCAGTAAGCGCCATTTTTTTTTAAATGACAGTGGATAATTATGTGGTTTGGAGAACGCAATGTAATGTTTTTTTTTACTAGATGTGTGATATATTATCTTTTTGACACCAAATATAAAGATGCAGGGTTATGTTTTATATTCTTGTTTAATAATTTGTCTTAAATGTCAAAAATAGATATTTAAATGTCTCTAAAATTTTATTCATATGTGGGCGTGATAAAAAAAAAAGTGGCCTAGCATTATGTCCAAGCATCAATACAAAAAACTGACAATTTTTTATTATCATAAATAAATAAATATATATATCTATATTACAGAAGGTGACAGAGTTTTTAAATTATATTGTAAAACCCTTCAGCATATTAAAAGTCACTGTCTAAAGCATGGGTAAAATATCACAGAAATATTCAAATTAAGAGTTATTTTATTCACATGTGGCCATAATAAAAAAATTGTTGCACGGCATTAAAATATAAGCCCCAATACAAAAAAACTGGCAGAAGGATATTTAATTTACGAAAATGTATCTGTACCAAAATATAACCCCCATATATATATACATATATCACAGAAGATGACAAAGTTTCTAAATTTTAATGGAAAAGCCTTCAGTATATTAAAAGTCATTGTCTGAATCAGGGATAAAATATTACAAAAATACTCAAATTAAGAAGTACCAAAAGGCTGAGACATGCTGAACATAATGGGAGATAAATTTGGATAAATATTATTTAGTCAGTGTTATCAGTTTTCATGGTTTTTACGGAAACCGGTTGACACTATAAAAAATGGAACATAAATTTGGGAAATATTAGTTATCTAGCGTTATCATTATTTATGGTTTTTATACAAATCGGTTGGCAATGTATAAAAATGTCTGGTTTCCTGACTTGATGTCCGTTCTATTGGACTTAAAAAATCTATGACATTCATTTTTTATTTGAAAAAAGGACTATAAAGTACTAACACTGGGGGAACCTATTGGAAAATACAGGATTTGTCAATTCAATCAGCATTTCCTTATTTCTAAGGAAAACTCTATGAAGTTGTTTAACTCTAGAAGATAACTTTATATGATTTGAAGAACGCGGTATAATATTTTTTTTTACTAGATGTGTGATATATTATGTTACTAACACCAAATACTATTAAAATAGCAAGATTATGTATTATATTCTTTTTCAATAACTTTTCTTAAATGTCATGAGTAGATAAATATATGGTATAATATATGGTTATATGGTTAATAGAAGTTTCATGGTTTTATATGGTTTTAGAATTTGTACCAAGATATAACCCCCTAACCCCCATATATATATATATATATATATATATTACAGAAAGTAGTCACAGAGCCTTTAAAATATAATGAAAAAGTCTTCAGCACATTAAAAGTCTCTATCTGAAGGCATGGATAAAATATTACAGAAATACTCGAATTAAGAAGTACCAGAAGGCCAAGCCAAACTAAACATAATGGAAAATAAATTTAGGAAAATATTAGTTAGCTAGAATTATCATTAATCATGATTTTTATGCAAACCGGTTAACATTGTACAAAAATGCCCTGTTTCCTGACTTAACAGATGGGCTGGAAAGTTCGTAGGCTGACACATAGATGGCGCTACTAGTATTAAATCCATATGATTCTTAGCTAGCCCTAACCTTCAAAAGACACGTGTATAAATTTGACAGCTGCCATAGCATGATAGCTGAAAAATACTATAACTCACATACTAATAGTGCAACAGCTGTCAAATTTATACACGTATCTTTTGAAGGTTAAGCTAACTAAAATTCAAATGGATTTGATACTAATAGCGCCATCTATCCGTCGGCCTATGAACTTTTCCGCCTACATGTTAAAGCGATGTCTGTCGTACTAAATCTCTACCATAATAAACTACTGAAGGTATAAATGCAAGCATGCATGAAATGAAACCTATAACAGTATAAATACATAGTGTATTGATTAATTTAGTATTTAAAAGTTTAAATTAAAACGGGGACATTTAATAAACATTTAAAAAAAATGATTAAAACAGTTCTCAAAATCAACTAATTCTGACCTTTTTTAATTCAAACTGAAAGTTTTAAAATTCTAATTTTAAATTTAATGGCTGACTACTTTATGCATATAATTATTTGAATAAGTCCTAGTTTAACTGCCCCAGAGTTTTAAAATATTCAAAAGTTTTAATTAGAAATTACGTTGACTGAATATTTAAAAGATAAGCAGCTTTTTTTTTTTTTTTGATTATCTTGTTTATCACAAATACATAGAATGAAAATGTTCATTTGATTAATGATTGGCTATCTATTATTTTAAAAGCAAAATAGAGTAAACTGAGACATATCTACTGAGACATATATTCCAACAGCATGGATTAACATTTCTCCATCTTTTATCCTAACTTCTGGACAGGCATTCATGACGAAACTCCCGGCCATATCTCTCTGTCATAAAGTCAAATAAAACTGCCCTGTGCAAACTCCACGTTTCCTCTTCTCCTATCGTGCATTTGGGGCTTGAAAATACCTTCCTCCTGAATCACAGGAAACCTCCTCCTACAACTCCTCATTTTATAAACTAAAAAAAAAATCTCCTAAAAATTTTGGACCGCATTACAAAATGATGAAGAGGATTCCGGCAAAAAGATGACAATGCACGTTTTCCAGTGCTTTTATGATTGATGAGAAAGGAGCTGGAACCATTTATATATTTTTGGGGGATTACTTTTTTTTTTTTTACATAGCGTGTGAACTAAGGTGTGGTAATGGGTTTTTTTTCCAGGTATGGCGTGGGGAAATATGATAGATAAAAGGGTAAAAAAAAAATCTTGTCATTCTTTTTTATTTCTAGAAGAGATATTTTTTATGTGCGCTCTCTTCCACGAATGAGATTTTGAGTTGTTAAAGAATAAGCCTATTTTTCACTGCACGTTGGAATGGCTGCTAGAGTTATTGTTGGGTCTTTTCTTTTACCTCTGCCTTTGCATTGTTTATTGCTTTTAGGTTCTTTTAAAATAAATTGACTGGGGGATTAATACCAGGCGTTAGCTTTTCATTTTGTGATGTTTTTATTTAATTTCTTGAATGAAATTTGGAAAATATTTTTTTTAAAGTTTTTGTGGCAGTTATTAATATTAGTTTTAAAGATATTTCAAAATGTTTCACTTTTTTTCTGTTTTATTTCAAATTAACTTAATGTTTCATATCTATTAAAAATTATTGAAAATTAAACTGAAAGGATTTTTATGTTGGCAGTTTAATAAAAAAAATCTGAAATTATAATTGTATTTGCTATCAAAAGTTTCTTAAATTTCAATAACTGAGCTCTAAATCAACCGTTTGCAAAACGTTTGATGTGATAATGTTGATAAAAACATTTGATGTTTGACGTTGACGTTGACGTTGTTAACGTTTGATATAAACTTTGATATGATAGTAAGGGAAAAGTTATCTTTTTTCCTTTTTTTTTCTTTACTTTTCTTTCATATTTTATTAAATTGCTCTTTAAGTAACGGACATTAAATTTTGATAACACAAAATTATAATTTTGGTAAAAATTCTAATTTTTGTCTTCGAAGCCAGTTATTAAACAGTTTAAAAGAATTAAATACTGTATTCATTATTTTATCAATATAACTTTGTTTTAGTATGTTAAATGATTTTATTGCATTTCACAAATCAATATTATTTCGCAAATCAGAGTTTGAAAAAAAATTTCCTTTTAGATAAGGTTTTTAAATAAAACACTAATAGAAAATGTGAATATATTACTTCGTTGGGTATGCAGAACTTTTCTAAAAAGTAAAGCATCAGATAATTTTTTTAACTGAATTGTTTTTGTAAGAATATTGATATAACCCTTGCATTAGTGCTACAAATGAATTTGTGCTACACTATGGATAGATGAGGTATGATAGATGATACACTACGGAGAGATAATGCAAAATTTCTAAATGCTTTCGTGATTTTTAACTACTATATATTTTTTGGTATAACTTTTAAATATATTAGTGCTACAAATGCTACACTATTAGTGAAATAATGCAAAATTTCAAAAGGCTTCCGAGATTTTTAACCAATATATATAATTTTTGCTATAACATTAAATGCATTAGTGCTACAATTAGTGCTATAAATGCATTAGTACTACACTATTAGTGGGATAATGCAAAACTTCAAAAGATTTCAGTATTTTTTAACCAATATGTATACCATTTGCTATAACACTTAAATACATTAGGGCTACAAATTCAAATGCTTAATTTTTAACTACTATTAATGAGATAATGCAAAATTTCAAAAGGTTTTCGTAATTTTTAGCCAATATGCATACTTTTTGCTATAACACTTAAATGCATTAGTGCTACTGTTACATAGACACTACAATATTAATGAGATAATTCAAATCTACAAAAGGTTTCCGTAATTTTTAACCAAAACATAAAATATTTGCTATAAACTTAACTGCATTAGTGTACAAAGGCATAGTACTACACTATTAGTACAAATTCAAATTACAAATAGTGCTACAAATTCAAATGCATAATTTTTAACCGCTATTAATGAGATAATGTAAAATTTCAAAAGGCTTCCGAGATTTTTAACCAATATATATAATTTTTGCTATAACACTTAAATGCATTAGTGTCATAATTAGTGCTACAAACGCATTGGTACTATACTATTATTGAAATAATGCAAAACTTCAAAAGGCTTCCGTAATTTGTAATCACTTGTTTCGATATTATTTTAATTTCTGCTTTAAAAAACTTTATTTCGAATATGGCTGAATAACATAGTGTTAAGAAAATAAACTGGCATGCTAAAAAGTATAACTTTTTAAAAAAGATAAAAATATATATAAATAATAAATATAAATATATTTTTATAATTATCGCAAACAAAATTAAAAATTAATCTCAAATTTGATTAAAATACATAGATATGGGTCTTAAGGCTTCAATGCAGGCCTTACATAGGTTTCAATGCAGCGTAACCATTTATGAAAAAGATATACGATCCTGAACCTTCTAGATCTACAAATGAATGGATTTCTGAATAAGGCTCAGGAATTTTCCAGTCAACCGACTTCCATTCAAAGGAAATGCAAATGCACCCCATGAACGAGGGCTACACAAAGAGGAAAGAGCGCCCAGGTGATTCCGCCTAATCTTGAACCAAGATCCTAACCTCAGATCTTTCCCCTCCCTCTCTCCCATTTCCGAAATCTTCCGATTTGTCGTCACACCCCATAAAAGTAGTAGCGCGGGGGACAATCCACGAAATTAATCAGCGCATTCTGGCGGATATGATGGCCGTCATCCATTCTAAAAGACCCCTTCCCCAGAATCCCCGGCTGACAATCTCGCAATCCGAGCTATTAAACATCTACCCCTTGCTTTATTGCCCCCTACCTTGGCCTCGAGGCACCCGAGATACGCATCGTCTGAGCAGGAAGACCCTTCTTGGATGAAGTGACTTGTGACAGGGAAAATGTGAAGATTTCAGTTTCGTTTTCATCCTCTGAATTCGAATTGCTGGCGTGTGTGCCTACAATCTGAGTTTTCTTATTGGAAGGGTGGAGGTGTTTGAATCCTTGGGGGATCAATTGTCTGTCACCTATAGTACTGTGTGTTTGTTGGGGAAAGGAGGATTAAGGGGAGATTTTGATGGAAGTGACGTACTTGAAAGGATTGTATTAGATTAGAAAAATCGGAAAATTGATTTTAAAGACGGTTTGACACCGTGGTGTTGAAATGTCAGAGTTTGTGACTCTGATATGTTTAAAGTAAATGGTGAAAGATTTATGAAGAAGGTAAAAACTACTGTGAGGAGACAAAGGCACGTTCATTTTGTAAGTTCACTTTTATCAGTTCTTTGACCAAATAAATGGGATATGTATTGTTATCGCTTATCACACATATTGATATAATGTATAGATATTGACTCAATTCTATTTCTTTTGGTGACAGTAATAATGCAACGTAATAATACTGTTAAAACCATTTTTTGGATTTTTCAAAAATGTTGGACAAAAGGATTTTTCAAAAGTTCTCTGTTGGATTTTTCAAAAATAATTTCATATGTGTTGGAGAATGATTAATTAGTTAGTATATATTATCAAATCGCCATTATTAGTTAATGGTGTTCTTGGATTCAATAAAAAATGTGTATAATATTTTAGCACATAGATAATAATAATTTTTTGAATTATGAGAAAGGTCTTGCGGAAAGAAATTACCCGAAAAAAATAATGTAATTCTGTATGTTCTATTATATATGAAACATTGTAAAAAAATTTTGAGATATAAAGGAACTTTTTTAATTTTTTGTGGTGAATTCGGTGAATTTGGGTTTTTATAACTAAGATTTTATTAGCAATTAATTTGTGAATGTTACTACTTCTGTCTTTTTCTGTTTGCAAATGTCGTTGAGTAATAAGTGATTCAATAAAACTGTGATTCTTTTTCAAGTAAACTTTTGAAAATAATTTAAAGTACTACTTTTTTTTGCTTTTTAAAAATTCTTTACATAAAGAAATCAAATGAGTTTCAACTAATTAATTTGTTATAGAATACTGAAAAAAATGAAATGCCAACACCAAGAAAGAGTTGTGCTAGATAAACAAAATTTAAAAGCCCCATTTGCACATCTGAAAGATGGACGTCCTATGAAATTTTATAAAGGTCAGTTGAACTTTTTTTTTGTTAGCTGCACCATTCTTATTCGCTTATATAAAAATGACTTTTACTTTAAATACGCGATTTAAACTTAGGCTTCCGTGAATTTTAACCAACATATATAATTTTTTCTATGTCACTTAAACGCATTAGTGTTACAATTAATGCTGCAAATGAATTAATGTTACACTAGTAGTGAGATAATGCAAAACTTCAAAAGGCTTTTATAATTTTTAACCACTTGTTTCGATATTATTTTATATTCTGCTTCAGAAAAAGTTGATTTCGAATATGACTGAATAACATAGTGCTAAGAAAATAAAGTGGTTATGCTAAAAATTATTTATTTATTAAAAATTATATTTTTTTTTCAAAAATAAAAATATATGTTTCTTTTAAGTTATAATAAATTATAAATTAATCTTAACTTTGATTAAAAAAACATGGATTTGGGCCTTAAGAGATAATATATGAAATACAAATAGCCTTCAATGCAGCTGAACCCTTTATGAAAAAGATATACGATCCTGAACCTTTCAGATCTACAAATGAATGGATTTCTGAATAGGGAGGTCGGGCCAAGGCATTTTCCAATCAACCGAACTTCCCTTCAAAGGAAATGGAAATGCGCCCTATAAACGGGGGCTACACAAAGAGAAAAGCGTCCAGGTGATTCCGCTTAATTTTGAACCAAGATCCCAACGTCAGATCATCGCATTCCATCGCCCTTCCATTTCCTCCGAAATCTTCCGATTTGTTGGTCACGCCCCATAAAAGTAGTATAGCGCGGGGGACAGTCCACGAAATTAATCAGCGCATTCTGGCGGATATGATGGTCGTCATAAATTCTAAAAGACCCCTTCCCCAGAATCCCTGGCTGACAATTTCGCAATCCAAGCTATTAAACATCAACCCCTTGTTTTATTGCCCCTACTTTGGCCCCGAGGCACCCGAGAAGATACGAATCGTCTGAGCAGGAAGACCCTTCCTGTGGATGAAGTGACTGTGGACAGGGAAAATGCGAAGATTTTAGTCTCGTTTTCGTCTTCGGAATTCGAATTGCTCGTGTGTGTGTGCCTACAATCTGAGTTTTCTTATTGGACGGGTTGGAAGGATAGTTTAGGGGTGTTTGAATCCTTGGGGGCCAACTGTCTGTCACCTTTAGTACTGTGTGTTTGTTGGGGGCAGGAGAGTTAAGGGAAGATTTTGATGGAAGTGACGTACTTGAAAGGATTGTATTAGATTAGAAAAATCGGAAAATTGATTTTAAAGACGGTTTGACACCGCGGTGTTGAAATGTCAGAGTTTGTGACTCTGATATGTTTAAAAAAAGTGATGAAAGATTTATGAAGAAGGTAATAAAAACTACGAATAGGAGACAAAGGCACGTTCGTTTTGTTCAGTACATTTTTATGAGTTCTTTGACTAAATAAATGGCATTTTTGTTACTATTGCTTATCATAGATATTGATATAATGTATAGATATTGGCTCAATTCTATTTCTTTTGATGACTGTAATAATCCTACACAGCAATATTATTAAAAATATTTCTAAATCTGTTGGATTTTTCAAAAATAATTTCATAAGCGTCGGAGAAGAATTAATTAGTGAATATATAATACCAAATCAGTATTATCAACTAATGGTATTCTTGGATTCAATAATAAAACTTGCATGATTTTTTAACACATAGATCATAAAATGCATTGCTTCTACAATTAGTGCTACAAATGCATCAGTACTACACCATTAGAGAGATGATGCAAAACTTCAAATGGCTTCTGTAATTTTTGCCACTTGTTTCGATATTATTTTACATTCTGCTTTAAAAAATAATATCTAATTTAACTGACTAACATAATATTAAGAAACTAAACTGATTATGCTAAAAAGTATAATTTTTTTTAAAGAATAAAAATATAGGTTTTTTTTATAATTATCTCAAATTAAATTAAAAATTAATATCAAATTTTATTAAAATACATAGATATGGGCCTTAAGGCATCAATGCAGGCATTATATAGGCTTCAATGCAGCGGTAACCCTTTATGAAAAAGATATACGAGCTTGAACCTTTTAGATCTATTGATGGATTTCTGAATAGGTCTCAGGCATTTCCCAATCAACCGACTTCCATTCAAAGGAAATGGAAATGCGCCCCACAAACCGAGGCTACACAAAGAGGAAAGCGCCCAGGTGATTCCGCCTAATTTTGAACCAAGATCCTAACCTCAGATCTTTGCACGAAACCCCCCCCCCTCTCTCCCATTTCCGAAATCTTCCGATTTGTCGTCACAGCCCATAAAAGTAGTAGCGCGGGGGACAATCCACGAAATTAATCAGCGCATTCTGGCGGATATGATGGCCGTCATCCATTCTAAAACACCCCTTCCCCAGAATCCCTGGCTGACAATCTCGCAATCCGAGCTATTAAACATCCACCCCTTGCTTTATTGCCCCCTACCTTGCCCTCGAGGTACCCGAGATACGAATCGTCTGAGCAGGAAGACCCCTTCCTGGATAAAGTGACTGTGACAGGGAAAATGTGAAGATTTCAGTTTCGTCCTGAATTCGAATGTGTGTGTGCCTACAATCTGAGTTTTCGTTTTGGAAGGTTGGAAGGATGGTTTAGGGGTGTTTGAATCCTTGGAGGTTCAACTGTCTGTCACCTATAGTACTGTGTGTTTGTTGAGGGAAGGAGGGTTAAGGGAAGATTTTGATGGAAGTGACGTGCTTGAAAGGATTGTATTAGATTAGAAAAATCGGAAAGTGGATTTTAAAGACGGTTTGACACCGTGGTGTTAGAATGTCAGAGTTTGTGACTCTGATCTAGTTAAAGAAAGTGATGAAAGATTTTATGAAGAAGGTAATAAAAACAACGAATAGGAGACAAAGGCACGTTCGTTTTGTTCGATATGCTTTTATGAGTTCTTTGACTGAGTAAATCGGATATGTATTATTATTTTTGCTTTTCATGCATATTGATATAATGTATAGATAAGTCTATTTCTTTCGGGGACTGTAATAATCCTATTCAGTGATATTATTAAAAATTCTTCTAACTCTGTTGGATTTTTCAAAAATAATTTCATAAGTGTTGTAATTGAGAATTATTAATTAGTTAGTATATACTACCAAATCGTCAGTATAAATTAATGGTATTCTTGGATTCAATACGAAATTTCATACTTTTTTTAACATATAGATCATAACAATTTATTTGAATCATGAAAATTAAAATTCTTGAAATAATATTATGAAAATTATAATACAAGAGAATTGTCATTGTTTTAAAATGGCGGATATTTGATGGTGTGAACATTTCATACAGTTCTAATGGTGGTCATTCGCTATTAAAACGGTACAGACATACAAGATTCAGTATCGCACGGAACAATGCTGTATTATAATGTTTGAGAAATGCTTGCTGTTATACAGGCAAAGTGGGTACGCTTTGCCGTATAACTTTCTATCATCCACAACTCACAGCCATACCTAGGGCTATATAGTCCCCTAACATTTAGAAAGGGGGTAAAACAACCGTGGGTATCATGTAGACCATGAACAGCCCACCGATGGGTGATGGGGAGAATAGTACCTTTCGGGAGGACTTACTTTAAAATTAAATGCCCAACATTTGAGTATTGTATAGGAAAAAACTCGAAAATATCTCACCAATCAGTATGTCGAAGGGAGCCGGTTTTACACATATTATCACAATCGCCTTCGAATCCCCAGAGCAGTGATTACAACAATGCCATAATCGGATTCGAACCTCATTCCTCCTGTACCTTAGTTGCTCAAATTGCGAATTTACATACGAATGAAATTACGAATGAGCATACCATATGTGTTGCATCTGTATTCTTGGATTCAATAAAAAATTTGTATAATTTTTTAACACATAATAATTTTTTGAATTATGAAAAACAAATCTTGAAATAATTTTACGAAAACTATAATAAAAGAGAATTGTTGTTTTAAAATGGCTGGTATTTAATGGCGTAGACATTTGATACCATTCTAATAGCAATCATTCGCCATTAGAACGGTACGCACATAGAAGATTATCACACAGAGCAATGCTGTACTACATTCACTTTGCCTGTATAACTTTCGTTTCTCCACATCTCAGCCCAGTACCTAGGGCAACCGTATACCAATGACAGTTAGAAAGGTAAGGGCGGAACATTGGTGGGCATCATGTAGACCCCGAATAACCCTTTGACGGCTGATGGAATAGAACAGTACCTTCCAGGAGGATTTTTTAGGAGTAACTGCACCGCATTTGCATGTTGTATGAATAAAATAGGGAAACAATTTCACCAAGCAGTCTGTTTATTTGAGATGGTTTTACACACAGTGTTACAATCGCCTTGGAGTCCCCACGTTTCTGAAAGCAGTGATTACAACTATGTCATCATCGGATTCGAACCTCATTCCTCATGTACCCTAGTTGCTCAAGTTGCTATTGG
Organism: Caerostris darwini; assembly: GCA_021605075.1. Taxonomy (NCBI): domain Eukaryota; kingdom Metazoa; phylum Arthropoda; class Arachnida; order Araneae; family Araneidae; genus Caerostris; species Caerostris darwini. Next base: position 388,960 of record BPLQ01006085.1, on the reverse strand, counting down.
GCTATGAGTCGGACTACCAAGATGATTCGGTTTACAACGGAAATTAAGAAGGAGCATACCATATGGATTGCATCTGTAAGGAGGACATATCTGCTCAGGTTTCAATGGATGAGTTTCCAGTCTACAAATTCAACGTGCCCATTTCAATCACATAGTTTGACTTCATTTGTTTGATTTCGAACTAAGCATTCTCAATATGGAATCACAACTATCGATTCATCAGTTTGATTCACATTCAATAATTAAAAGTTGCAATTTTTATACTTAGATTTATTTAATTATATGAAAATACGGTAAACAAGTAAATGACTTACTGATATAATATTACATAATACGCTCTGCTGCTGATTTATTATATAACATATCATATAAGTGTTTTCTGGGGCTAAAATATATTTGTTTTGAAAAAAAATACCATGTGCCAAAACATAACAAAAATTAACAAAAAATTTAATTTAATTCATCAAAAAAATTTTTAAATACTTTTTTTTATTTTGAAATCATTTGCAAACAATATTATGTACTACAAATTGGATTTTCGATAATCATAAGGAAAATAGTAAAACTGCCTTATTTAATTAAAATGTTTTCAACAAATTGTAAAAAAGAAAATCTAATAAATATATAAAATAAAAAAAGAAATTGCACCAGACTTTAAATAAGAATTTTAAAATAATGTTTTCGCGAACATCATTATATATTTATTAGAATTGTTACAGAGCTCTCTGAAATCTTATTCCCAGTGTATATATATTCTTTAAAATAATTGCTTAAATATGCAGGTTTTGTTTTCTGGAAAAAGATAAGAAAATTAATTGACTATAATATCCATTATCTTGGGAATTCCATATAAATTCATCTTTGGATATGAGATTTTGGAAAGAATCGCAATCGCTAATAATTTATTATTTTAATATCTGGGAAATACATTTCCCAGTTTTTAGTTTTTTAAAATCTGTTTCCTTATAATTAATCACAAAACGAATGAGTTTTAAATTTGAAAATAAATATAGTACACAGAAAATAAACGATTACAAAATTAATATTATTATCGTTATTATTTGAAAATCTGCTTACATTTTTATTCGAGTATTTCTGATACAAATTATTTTATAAACGAGCATTAATTGTAATTCTATTCATATTGCTTAAATTTTTTAAAAAAATTTCGAAAACTATTCCTTTTGGATAAAAAATGATAAATTATTAACTCATTTATTGGATCAACTGAATTTATTGATTGGAATTTATAAAAATATTGCTATGCATTGTAGTTTTTTCAGTTGTTTTTCATTTATTTCTATTGTATGTTTTGAATAAATATGATTAAAAACACATACAATAAAAAATTAATAGACTAAAATAGCCGAACAAAAGAATATAAGAAACTAAAAGTTAAATCATAAGTTGCCCTATTGCCATAAGTTGCCATTTTTAAAATTATTTGTTAAAAAAAGTTTATTAAAGAGATTCAATGAAAAGCTGTCTGATTGAGATACATGTATAGCTCCCGAAATAAGTAAGCATATTTCGAAATCTAACAAACTGAAAGGTTTCTAAAAAGTAGATGAACAAAAGACGATAAGGAATTAAAAATTAAATCATAAGTTGCCCTTTTGCCATAAGTTGCCATTTTCAAATTGTTTTTTTTTAAAGAAAGTTTATTAAGGAGATTCACTGGACGACACTGCTTCATTGAGATACACGTATAGCTCCCGAAATAAGTAAATTTGTTACGAAATCCAGCATACTGGAAGGTTTCCGCAGCGAAGACAAGTTCTATAAGCCCCCAGATAACATTTATGAAACAGATTCAACGTCACCCAGGTGCACCTGGGCAAATTTACTAATCAAACATTCACTTTGTCAATACTTTTGAACAATCAAGTCAATAGGTTTATTGTACCTATTGGTTTGATTGTCCTCTTGCACAGACAATGAAGCTTTCAGATCAGCATCGTTTTCCAAATTTGAACCAAGTAATTTTGGTTAAGAAACCCATTGAGCTAGTCAACAGGCCATTCCAACCTAAAAGCCACTCCTAACCTATATCGTAAGAGGGGGAGGGAAGTAGGATCAGTAGTAAAGTGTACAGCTATCATACTTTAGTGCTCAGATTCAAATATGATGGCGGCTACCATTTCAGTCACTGCTTTCAGAAACAAAGCGACTCGGTGGAGATTAATGTGGGAAGTGCTGCGTATTGATAGCCAGGTTGCCTGTTGGAAGTCTCCAAGTTTCCTCCCATACGACATGCAAAGTCAGAACATTTTACCTTTAAAAGTTTTCCAGGATAGCAATGTTCTTCCCTTATTGTCGGTGGATATATGGAACACAAGGCCAACTGATATTGAACAACAAAAAAATTGTACCAAAAAGGTCAAAGTAAAGATTTATTTTAGTTTCTAAATATTTTATTTTAATTAAGACTTTTGATATATATCTAATAAATACATAACTATCTCAACGTATAAAGGAAATTTATTACTTCATGTTGGGCCCCATTCTTAACAACGTCTATTCGTAAGCTGCCTTCAAACAATAAGGGCAACGGAAACATCAAAGGAAATTAAATAAACTTATTTTGGTAAAAACAACTACAAATTTATGGAAAACAATTTTTTAAATACATTATTTTTTTAAGAAAACAAATAAACAAATAAAAATTACCATACATACAAAAAAATTTTCTTTTCTTTCAATTTTACTCTCAGAATTTCAAAATAAATGCATTTGCAATACAATGTTTTTCAATAAACTACAGACTCAGTAACTATTCGTACATTTCGAGTTATGCTCTCACATATGGAAATCAATGTAAACGGATGATGTACCAAATTTTTTTTTTTTTTGCATAAATGTACTACATTTACATTCTTGAATCACGTTTGGTTGCTTTAAATCATTTGAATTTATTCGTGTCTAGTGGGTGTGCTTCAATAAAAAAAAACGAGTTTACAAATTTATTCACGAGAAAGAATTGTTACAATATGTGACTTTAAATATAGTTCATAAATTTGCGTAAGGGATTTATTTCTACTGCATAAAAGATTAGTTTTATTGTATGAAAGATTATAATATATGGTTACTAAAATATTTTGGATGTAGTTTAAATAATTGCATAGTTTTTATTTAAGTATTTTTCATCCAGAATTGTTTATTTCGTCCGAGTAAAAGATTACATCCTTTCATTCAGTAAAAACATGCCAAATGCAGACTAGACACTGCAAATGACTAAAAATATAACTAAGTTGAAGAATTGAGTAGTAGAATTGGCGAGGTATATGACAATGTTAACTGATAGTTTTTCTCACCGTTGCTTAAAAATACTCAAAAGATTGTTATTAGCTCTGGCGTGTCTTCGGAAAGAAATTACTCGATAAAACTATATAATTATGTGTGTCCTTTTACATATATATATATATATATATATATATATATATATATATATATATATATATATACATATATATATATATATATATATATATATATATATATACATACATATATATATATATATATATATATATAAAATATTTATATATACATTTTAATAGTTTTGGAGATTAAGTGGAAGTTTTTTTCATATTTTTGCAGTGAATCTTTTACTATTTCTGTTCGCAAATGTCATTGAGTGATCAGTTAACTATTAAGTATTAACTATACTTGTATAAGTAACTATATATGTATTAACTCGTATTAACTATAAGTAATTTAAGTATTAACTTAACTATTAGTAATTTAAGTATTAACTTAACTATTAGTAATTTAAGTATTAACTATCAGTATTAATAAAACTCTGATTCCTTTTAAAGTAAACTTTTTTTTTAATGCCATTTGAAAGTATTACTTTATTTTGCTTTTAAAAATTCCTTACATAAATAAATCAATTGAGTCTCAAGTAATTAATTTGTTATAGCAGCACCCTCTCTTATTCGTTAACATGAAAATCACATTTGCTTTAAATTTACAATTAAAAGCGTTATTTATCTTCCAGATGGGAATCAAGAATACTTTTAAGAAGACGAAGAAGATAGCACCAGCAGTTTACTAAGTTTTAACGAGGCCTTATCATAGGGTTAAGAAAAGATGGATTTTCTTTTCGCTATGTTGTACAGGGTTACATCCTCTGTGCATGGTTGTCGGCAGCAACGGTCAGGGGAAGATTCTTTCTCAAGAAGACTGGAATCCAATAATACACGGGTCGCTTCTGAGAAGGACACGACTCCATATTCGCAGTATGTCCTCAACAGCAAAAATTTGAGCATCTGTTGGAGCAAGAGTTACATAGCTAATGATAAAAAATTTATTATTTGCAAAATGTTTTAAACCAGATGCTACTAACTCAAATCATCACCATCTGTCACTTTGTGTGAAGCTAAAGCTCATTGGAGTGCGGTGTGGAGCGGTCCTTCTATTTGAGTCTTAGACACACTGGAACTACAACAGGGGTTACTATTTGGCGAAAAATTTCTTGTCATTTTTCCTCCTCACTTTGGCAGCAAATTTGTACGCCAGACTGATGTTTTAAAAGGTTGAGTTGTCATTTTTCATCACTACTCCAGAAGTCGTTTTCCAAAAGAATAACACTTGTTTCTATATCTCCGTTGTCCCCAAACATGCACTATAGAGTATCGACAGGTTGCGTGAGGCGGCGAGTTTATCAGAAATGGTACTTATGAGACATCATTGGTCAACAAATCCAGAGTCATCTAGAACCAACTCGCACCGTTGCTGATTTGACTGACCCAGTGAAACAGGCAATAAAATTCCATTCCACAAAATTTCATATGGTACCTGTACGATGTAATGCATTCCCATTTTCATGCTTTTATTCAAAATCATGGTGACTACAGCAAATATTACTGCATAACCTTTCACATTCAAAATGGCTCTTTTTGCACATTCTTTAACAAGTAGCCTTGAAAATTTAATCAAATAAATGAGTTATCCAAACAAATACTTTGCTTAAATTTCATTCCACTAAATTAATTTTTTCTTGACATTAAGATTTTATTTTCCACCAGTGCAGACCAGTACAAATATTTAATGAAATTTTGTTGTAAAAGATTTGAATATTGCTACTATATACATGAAGAATGTACATATAGTCAATCTACCAATGATTAAGAAAATTTATTTCGTTGATGGTAAACTAGTTTTAAAAAAAAAAGTTGTTTTTTCATTGAGTACAGAAAATGTGAGACAAAACCTTAACAATAAATAAGGTATTCAACACTACTCGAAAAACCTTTGAAATTCTATATGAAATAGAACATTCAATTTCCCTCCTGGACCTTTAGCATCTGCATATTCATTGAATGCATCATTGCTGGCCCGTTTGTCTCCGCTGCAATGTCTAGGAGAGTCTCAATAGTTTTCGTGCTCAATTTCGGTACTGCCACAGATGTCATCGAACTATTCATACTGACTATTCCACAGAAATATCCAAGTAGCAATTCATTCTCAATGGCCATTAATTCAATATTTTCATAATAATCATGTGTTTTAAAACATAACGGGCAGTAATATGACGAAATGTTAAACCGCATTCTTTGTAGACCAGAGTTGGTAGGGGCGGTTCTTTATTACACATAGCATATCTTTACATAAGCAACCATCGTATGCATACGACTTTTATACGAGAATTCAGCTTTATAATTTTTCTTTTACAGAGAAACCAGGTAAGAGTAGCATTTAAGTAGAGGTGACGTTACCGCTACTTAATTTTTGCACATGCGTTGAAATGAGATTTTTTTACGATAATACAAAAATTTCCAATTTTCTTTTAACAAAAAATCTAGATGGCGTTAGCATTACCTGTTTTAAGCATAAAAATGGAAACACTTATTTTTTGCAAATCCCAGCATATTGCATCGTTAATTTAAATTTCATCTTTTTTTTGCGAGAATCACTAATTTAAGGATGTGTATCAAACAAATGCATTAGGGAATACTGTGCCATTCAAGATATTAAGTATCCAAAAATGTCATAGTGTTGTATTTGATCTTTTTGATGCAGAGCAAATCAAGAAATATAATAGAAAATGAAAATAAAATAGTTGGATATTCAAATAAAGTAAATACTTCATAATTTGTATACATATTTGTAAACAATTAGAATCAAAAATTAAATTAGTACCTACAATTTTGACAGAAAATTATGGCTTCGAGTTGGGCTGCGATCAATACAGCATTAGGGAAGAGTTTAATAGCTCCGAACTAATAGAAAGGAATGCGGAAAGGTGCACGAGTTTAGCTAATTGAACACAACACAATGTCGCCATGAAAATGAAATAATTCAAAGTTGTTACTCTCAGCAGCAGTGCATGCATTAACGAAAATGTAATTAGACAACGCCCTTTGTCAATCTTTAAACGCATGTTTCTAAGGGAAAATACTTTGGCAAAATTGACGTATTCTTAACCTATTTAGGGCGATCTGATGACCAATTGGCTAGTGTTCTATCCTTTGGTACCACAGGCTTCAGATTCAAATACTGGAGAAGGAATGGATGGATGGATGTTTGTTAATGGTTCGAAATCCACATAAAACTGTAAGTTCCTGTCTAATTAGCGCAAATTGTGCAAAAATGACCCTAGAACGACAAACCAAACCAGATAAGCTATTCAGGTATATAAACTTAAGATAAAATGATCTTTTTTTTACATTACACTCTTTTTACATAAAAAAACCCCAGCTAAAAAAAAACGATAATTATGCAAGATAATGAGTATAAAAGATAAACAATGAAGGAAGTGTTTCCTATTTCCTACATTGTTGAAATATCAGCTCTTTAAATTTCTTGTGTTTATTATACTGTAATATTCCTTTTATATCTGTAACAACAACATTCGTTAGAAAAATTACAAAAACAAGGAAAAAAAAAAAAAAATAAAACCCGAGAAATGAAAGATTTTTCAGAACAATATAAGAAAGATTCTTCTTTAGATTTCTTGTGACTATTATATTACATATCGAGAACGACTGAGAAGTAGAAGGAAAAAAATTACAGAAAATAATGTTGTCTACAATTGTAACCATTGATAAGTATTAATAATCAAATATAAATAAAATCTTTCATACATTTTTGGAATATCAACTCTTTAGATTTATTGTATTTATTATATTATCGTTTTATACCGACAATAACTCAGCAAGTTAGGAAAACAAAAAATATAGAAGACAATAATGAAACGATGCAGAAATGATGACAACAAACTATACATAAGTAATCATTGAGTATTAATGGCATTTTATGAAGGTAATATTTCCTACATTCTAGGTATTGTGGCCTATAAAATCTAACTTCTAAATATTCAAAGAACATTGCTATTATGTAGAAAAAGTACTATTAATATCGACATATAAGTTATTATTTGTTTACTTCACTATATATTTTTAAAATAAATAGTTCTCCAGCAAATAAAATTTTTGGAATAAATTTATATTAGAAAATTTAATAGTCCAGTAAGTATCAGAGTAAGATATCTCGAAGATGTTTTAAATTGTATAGTTTCAATTATATTTATTTCAGTTTTTTATCCCAGTTTTTTTTTAACTTTGTTGCAATGTAGCTACAAAATAGTAAGAACTTCACAGGAAGAGTATATGATGAGTTTTATATTCCTGTTTGTTGGTAGGTTTAACAAATATTTATAACCCAAAATATCAGACGCATATTTTCAACGAGAGTGACAAAAACCTTTCTTTAGTTTATATCACGTTAAATAGAAAGTCATGTCTGTCGTCCTAAATCTCTACCATAGTCAGTTATTGAAGTTATAAATAAATGAATGTCAGTCTATAACACTATAATGACATAGGGTATTGATTAATTTGGTATCTAAAAGTTTAAATTAAAACGGTGACATTTAATAAAAATTTAAAAAATGATTAAAACAGTTTTCAAAATCACCTAGTTCTGACTTTTTTCCATTAAAACTGAAAGTTTCATGAGTTTTAGTTTAAATTTAATGGCTGACTACCTTATTAATATAATTATTTGAATAAGTCCTAGTTTAACTGTCACGGAGTTTTAAAATATTCAAAAGTTTTAATTAGAAATTACGTTGACTGAATATTTAAAAGATAACAGCTTATTTTATTATTTGAAAACTTTAGATATCAGTATGCATACACAGAATGGAAATTTTCATTTTATTTAGCGACTGGGTATCTATTATTTTAAATGCAAAATAAGGTAGATTATAGATTAAATCTAAAGACAAACATGATTGCTTTTCAATATATTTTAAAATTGCAGTATAATATTTAAATATATTTAAAGTATCTTAACTTTATAAAATAAATTAAAAATGATATTTAATTAAAGACCATAAGAAATTGTTAAAAAAATTCAGCTGAAAATTATTTTTGAAAATTCTTGTAATATTTACAGAACACTCATTGGTAAGTTTTTCCAGTTCATGTAAAATATTTTGTGGAATTTGTAGGGGTTTATATTGTTTACTTATAGAATGCTTGTGTGTGTGTATATATATATATATATATATATATATATACTTTAAGGTATAAACATCAACATGTTGGCTTTCATATATTTACACAGATGTTAAATGGAATATTGTTACAAAAATGACGATAAATTCTGGTTGACCATAAAATAACTTTCAGTATTTGGAGGAAAATACAACTAAAACTAATGAACGGAATGAAATCGAATATCATATGCAGATTATAAATGGGGTGGGGGAGATAAAATCTAGAAAAAAAAAAGAAGAAAAAGAACAAATAGCTCCAAAATTTGTTGATAGGAGATATTTTGGTACTGTCGGAACTGAAAACCGGTCAATAATTACAAGTAACGCATGGAAAAAAAGATTACAAAAATTTTCGTTTACGTTCAAGTAATAAAAAATGCACGTACAAAAATGGATGATATACAGTATGAAACTCTCCTATCTGCGATTTGGGGTGGTAATTTTTTTTTGATAACTCATTTCCATAAATTTATTAATTTTAGCTGCAGATGTTTCCAAACAGGGAATATTATGTAATGGCTACTCTGTACATACAAGTATTCTATTAATAAGTCTTCATTGGTGCAACAGCCCCATGATGGGCCAAGGCCATCTGCCTGCTATCAGATCCATTATTAAGTCTACTTACATAAATTTTTCAATCAAGAGATTTGAATTATTTTATAGGAAAATATCATAAAATGATAACATTCAGTAAAATGTTGTAAGAATTTGTTTTCTATTATATATGTGCGACCTGTAAATAACTTCACATAATGTATTAATTTAGCACATTATATGTGAGTGGATCTATATTTTAATAACATCTGCCTTCATTGTTAATAAGAATTTGTTCATATGCTAAACCCTTTCCGACAGTTACACATTCCTGCTAAAATAGCGAATACATCTTCATATATAGTTAAATTCATTTAAATTAATTATTTGTATTTTTTCAGTAATTGTATAAAAACTTCTCGAATGCGACAAATCTCTTAAAATAATGTGTTTTCATAATAAAAGTATTTGAAATACCATTTAAATTCCATTAGTTAAATATGCTAGATTAACCCATTCAGTAGCCACAATGCCTTCAAAATACTCTATTCAAGTTTACTTCCCCTCCAAAGGAAAGCACTGTCTGTCATTTTAGTTTCAAATTTCTTTCGCATTTCGAGTTGTAGAAAGAGTTTCTAATGGGTTTAGAGTGTTCAATTAAATAAATGTAGTTGCAGTGAGAGAAATTTATCCCTGAAGTTCGAAATATAAATTTATACTGTATTATGAAGGTATCCAATAAATTTAACTGTTCTAATATCTATAAAAGAAATGAATGCAGAAACAAATTCTCGGGTTGATATTTACTTTCTTTTGCTCACTACTCACAATGCCGAGGTTAATTGATGGTTGAGATGAATGTAACGTTTCATTTTTTATATAATAATAAAATTTTACTCCAATGATTTTGATCTTTTATTATTAATAGAAATAAAAATTTCTGGTTTACTTCAGTAACTAAACTATCTTTTTAGGACCTGATGACCGAATGACTAGCGCTCATGCTACATGTTTCGGATTCGAGTCTCGCTGGTGGCTTGGCAATATCTTGTTTGTAGTGATTCAGAACCCTCTTTAAACCGTAGATCTTCGTCTAATATGACTGTACCGCATTGGGTGTAGGGCTGACAACACTACCCCGTAAAAAGAAAGTAGGGAATCTGTCTATCATTTAGAAATCTGTTTATCATCTATCTGTTGTCAGTATTTTAATTATCTGTCTGTCAGTAGGCAGAAAGCCATGGTCCAACACGGACTATAGTGCCAGGGAGTCAGTTAGTTAAACAAATCTTTTTAACTAAATTTTTAATTAATTAATTCTTACATGGGAACTCTATAGCAATTACGATTTCGTTTGTACTCCCAAAAGAACCCATTGTCGCTGCCACATCTAGATTTCGTTCAGACAATTAAACGAAGGCAATAACAGCGACAGGTTAAGTTCAGCACGAGCATAGCATAGCACGTAAAAATCGCACCAATATCATTTTGCGAAAAAAGGTTTTCTTACCTCTCTGACTTTCCGATGAACGAGCACCTTATGCCACTGATTGTCGTCGAACCTGACCTTGGCCGGTTTGAGCACCTTCTCGACGGAGCTAGAGCCCAAGTGTATGACCAGCAGGATGCCGCCATCCTTCAGGTTGAGCAACAGGTAGTCTTCTCCCTTGCCCGTGTACAACAGGAGACCGCTGGGTTGCCTAGACTTGAAGAAGAGCGAGATTTGGTCGCTGGAACTCAAGATGGGCTCGGCGTTCAGAGACTGCAGGTTGAAGGACAGGTAGTCGGAACCGCGGAAGGTAGCCTCGGCTGGAGTGCGCTCTGAAAGACAAAATAAATAAAAATGAATAAGTATGTAATTGTTTTTATAAAGTTTGTATTACAGAAGGATGTGAAACTCAAATTAAAAATGAATGGGTTGGCCAATTTTTGATAATAAAGCTGTTGCAGATTCTTGTAATATTTGAAACCATTGCTTTTCATGGATGAGATCTGGTTGTATGTATATGAAATGTATTTATATGTAAATGTAAATCGGAATCAATATCACGCTGGATAGTTGTAAGTTAGATGTGAAACTTTGTGACTATTTAATTTATTTCATTATTTCCCGTAGGAAATTTTTGTAATTCTTATACATTTCTCATGAATGTCTGGCTATGTCATGCTGAATGTCATTCATTTCTCATGAATGTGACTAACGAACTGACGCTCGGTGCTACAGGTTTCGGATTTGTCTGGATGCCATGAATGATTGTAGTGGTTCAGAATCCATTTTAAACCATAATTCCTGATCTAATATGACTGTAGAGAGTCAACCGGGTTTACAACCCTACCCCATAAAAAGAAGACATCTCCTGTCTAGAAACCTGCCCTTAGGCAAACGGCCTTTGCCCACCATGGGGCTGTTACGCCACTGATGATGATGAGGAGGATATGCATTTCTCACGGGGGCCTGATGACCGAGTGATTAGCGCTCTGGCGCTCGGTGCCGTAGGTTTCGGATCCGAGTTCTGGCTATTTATATAGTTATGGATGTTATTATGGTTATGGATGTTTATAGTGGTTTAGAATCTACCTTAAACCGAAGATCCCGGTCTAATATGATTGCAGAGTGTTGGGTTGACAACTCTACCCCGTAAAAAGAAGACATTAGAGAGTTTTTGCATACCGTACGTTAGTTACCGTAGGACGGCCGCTAGCTTTTTCTCCCTAGCGCGCATGCTCAGTTTCCTATGCGCATGCGCGCTAGGGAGAAAAACGCTAGCGGCCGTCCTACGGTAACTAACGTACGGTATGTAAAAACTCTCTATTATCTCCTGTCTCGAAATGTTCCAATAGGCAGATGACCTTGGCTCACCAAGGGACTGTTGCGCCAATGAAAAAGAGTAATAATACTTTTTCATAAACAGAATGGCATTCATTTAATGTTGGATAATATTGAAAATATTGCATAAAATAAGTAAAAATAATACACTGAGGAAATCAAATACCTTAAAATATACTGTTAGGAAATGAAACAGATGATAACATGCAGATGATAAATATGGCATGAGAAATGACAAGCAATGCGTTAAAAAAATGCTGCAAAGTCGCCGCAGTTAACTTTACAATCAGTCGAGTGTAAGTTTATCACTAGATTTTCTTGTTATATTAATATAGCTGTAGGTAGAATAGATTTATTTTAATATGAAAAATGCAGGAAAGGTTTTGTTTGTACTAAACATCATTTTTTGCAATTTATAGTTATGCTTAAGAGAAAATCCCATAAAAATAAATAATCTTATAAAAGACATTATTAAGAGTAATTTTAGTATTTTTTTGTGAATGTTCCTTCAAATGTAGGTGGAGATGCATTCATTAAGTATCGAATCTATAATAATTATAAGAAAATAATTAGAGAAAAATATATTTATGTAATAAAATATAAGGAAATCTCTCTATATAACTCTGTAAACAAAGCTATGTTAATAAAAGCAAAGGAATTTAATATTTGATGTATTTTAAACTGTTTAACAACTGGCTTTGAACTAAACAATAAAATTTTTACCATAATTATAATTTTACCATGCAAAATTACAAATATCTTATATCAAGATTGAATGTTCGTTACATAATGAACAATTTACAAAAATACAAAAGAAAAAAGAAAAGATAATAAAACTAAAAAAAAAAAAAAATCAAAAGATAAAGATTCTTGCTACATTTTTCCCTTTTTCATCATATGAACGGTTTTAGAAAAAGCCACATTTATAGCTCAGTTTAAAGAATCTTTTTTAATAAACTACCAACATAAAAAATTTTCAGTTTAATTTTTAATAGATATCAAACAACTAAGATTTATGTAAGATTAATTGAAATAAAAAATGAAGCATTTTGAATTATTTTTAAAATTAATATTTATAACTGCCACAAGAATTAAAAAAAATATATTTTCCTAACCTCATTCCAGAAATTAAATGAAAACATCACAAAACGAAAAGCTAACAACTAGCATTAATCCCCCAGTCAATTATTTTAAAAGAACCTAAAAGCAAAAAACAACGGGGAAGCAGATTTAAAAAAAGAGACCCAACAATAAGTTTAGCAGACATTCCAACGTGCAGTGAAAAATAGGCATATTCTTTAACAACACAAAATCTCATTCGTGGAAGAGAGCGCACATAAATAATATCTCTTCTGAAAAAAAAAAATGACAGGAATTTTTTTTACCCTTTTATCTACGTTATTTCCCCGTGCCATACCTGGTAAAAAAACCCATTACCACACCTTAGTTCACACGCTCAGTAAAAAAAAAAAAAAAAAGTAATCCCCCCCAAAAATATATAAATGGTTCCAGCTTCTTTCTCATCAACCATAAAGGCATTGGAAAATGTGCATTGTCATCTTTTTGATGGAATCCTCTTCATCATTTTGTAATGCGGTCCAAAAATTTTGGGAGGCTTTTTTAGATTTATAACGTAAGATGAGGAGTTGTAGGAGGAGGTTTCCTGTGATTCAGGAGGAAGGCATTCTCTGGCCCCAAATGCACGATAGCAGAAGAGGAAACGTAGAGTTTGCACCGGGCAGTTTTATTTGACTGTATGACAGAGAGATATGGCCGAGGGTTTCCTATGAATGCCTGTCCAGCAGTCAGGATAAAAGATGGAGAAATGTTAATCCATGCTGTTGGAATATATGTCTCAGTAGATTTATTTGTTGCGTTGGAAGAATGCTGTCTTGAGAAAATCTCTACGATGCCAGTGCCGTTTTACTTTTACTATTATTAATATTTTATATTATGATGTTTCGATTTATGTTTACAAATATATTTCAAGTCAAATTTTTTTCTTACTGTGATTTTTAAAGTAAGATTGATTTTTAAAATGAAGCTTTCTAATGCAATGCTGAAAACATGTCAAAAATCATGAGAATGAAGAAGTTTATCTCTATAAAAAAGAGATTTTAAGTACATTACATTTAGCCTAAATTAGGTATATATTATGGTATTTATGCTATTATGGCGTTACACATACATATTATGCTGTTTAGGTATATATATATTATTATATTGCAAATATATTTCAGATAAATTTTTTTTTTCAAACTGTGATTTTCAATACAATATTGATTCGTGAAATGAAACTTTCCTAATGTGATGCTAAATACAAGTCAAAAGTTAAGAGAATGAAGAAATTTATCTCCATAAAAAAAGAGATATTAAGAACATTACAAATAACATATATTAGGCAAATATATTATATTATTTATGCTATCAAGGTTTTATATGTTTATATTATGCTGTTTTGGTATATTATGGTGTTGGAAGTATCTCAAAGGAAATTTTTTTTCAAACTGTGAATTTTAATATTTTGCGAAATAATATTGATTTGCAAAATGCCATAAAATCATATGTAATAAAATAATTGATTTTATTGCATATGATTTATTTATGCAATATTATCATTATTTTTACAAACATAATTTTGTTTTAGTGTGTCAATGAAATTATGTTTTAAAAAATAATGAATATAGTTTTCGATTTTTTCAAACTGTTTAATAACTGGGTTCGAATACAAAAATTAGAATTTTTACCAAAAGTATAATTTTGTGTTTTCCAAAATTTAATGTTAGTTATTTAATGAGCAATTTACAAAAAAAAAAAAAAAAAAAAAAAAGGAGAAGAAGAAGAAAGAAAGAAAATAATAGCTTTGAAGTTTGCTGCTAATTTATTCCCTTACTGTCATATCAATGTTTATATCAAACGTTAACAGCGTCAACGTTGAACATCAATCGTTGTTATCAAAGTTATCATATCAAACGTTTTGCAAAAAGGTTGATTTATAGCTCAGTGGTCGAAATTTAAGAATAAAGTTTTGATAGACATTACAATTATAATTTAAGACTTTTTATTAAAGTACCAACATAAAAATCTCTTCGGTTTAGTTTTTAATACTTTTTTAATAGATATGAAACACTAAATTATTCTCAAATAAAACAGAGCAAAAAATGAAAAATTTTGAAATATTTTTAAAACTAATATTAATAACTATCAAAAATATTTTTTAAAAATCTTTTCCAAATTTCCTTCCAGAAATTAAATGAAAACATCACAAAATGAAAATCTAACAACTATCATCAAACCACCAGTCAATTCATTTTAAAAAACGTAAAAGCGTAAAAACAATGGAAAAGCAAAGATAAAAAAAGACCCAACAATAACTATAGCAGCCATTCCAGCGTTCAGTGAAAAATAGGCTTATTATTTAACAACACAAAATCTCATTCGTGGAAGAGAGTGCACATAAAAAATATCTCTTCTAGAAATAAAAAAGAATGACAGGATTTTTTTTACCCTTTTATCTACGTTATTTTCCCGTGACATACCTGGTAAAAAAAACCCATTACCACACCTTAGTTCACACGCTCAGTAAAAAAAAAAAGTAATCCCCCAAAATATATAAATGGTTCCAGCTTCCTTCTCATCAATCATAAAAGCATTGGAAAACGTGCATTGTCATCTTTTTGCCGGAATCCTCTTCATCATTTTGTAATGCGGTCCAAAATTTTTTAGGAGGTTTTTTTAGATTTATAACGTAAAATGAGGAGTTGTAGGAGGAGGTTTCCTGTGATTCAGGAGGAAGGCATTCTCTGGCCCCAAATGCACGATAGGAGAAGAGGAAACGTGGAGTTTGCACCGGGCAGTTTCATTTGACTGTATGACAGAGAGATATGGCCGAGAGTTTCTTTATGAATGCCAGTCCAAAAGTCAGGATAAAAGATGGAGAAATGTTAATCCATGCTGTTGGAATATATGGCTCAGTAGATTTATTTGTTGCGCTGGAAGAATGCTGTCTTTAGAAAATCTTTACGATGCCAATGCCGTTTTACTTTTAGTATCATTAATAATCTATATTATGATGTTTTGGTTTATCTTTGGAAAGAAATCCAAAGAAATTTTTCTTTTTGTTCAAACTGTGATTTTCGATATAATATTGATTTGTGAAATTAAACTGTCCTAATGTAATGCTAAAAACATGTCGAAAATTATGAGAATGAAGAAGTTTATCTCTAGAAAAAGAGATTATAAGTACATTACAATTAGTAAAGTGTAAGTATATGTTACGGTGTTATGTATATATATTTTGCTGTTCGGGTGGGTATGTATTATGATGTTGGAAATATCTGAAAGAAATTTTTTTTCAAACTGTGAGTTTTAATAATTTGTGACATAATATTGATTTGTGAATTGCAATAAAATCATTTATCGCATTAAAATAATTTATGCTTATAAAAATAATGTTATCGTATTTGATTTTTTTAAACTGTTTAATAACATGCTTCAAATACAAAAATTAGAATTTTTACCAAAATTCTAATTTTGGCTTACCAAAATTTAATGCTCGTTTCTTAATGAGCAGTATACAAAAATACAAAACACAACAAAAAAAATACCTTTGAATTTTTTTGCCAAATTTTTGTCCTTAACATCTTATCAACGTTTATATCAAACGTTAACAACCACAACGTCAAGCATAAACTATTATATTAACGTTATTATATCAAACGTTTTGCAAAAAAAGTACAGAGATGACAGTGAGATATGGCCGAGAGTTTCTTCATGAATGCCTGTCCAGTAGTCAGGATAAAAGATGGAGGATTGTTAATCCATACTGTTGGAATATGTGTCTCAGTAGATTTATTTGTTGCGTTGGAAGAATGTTGTCTTTAGAAAATCTTTACGATGCCAGTGCCGTTTTACTTTTAGTATTATTAACATTTTATATTATGATGTTTCAGTTTATGTTTGGGAATTATATCTCAAATAATTTTTTTTATTTTTGTTCTAACTGTGATTTCCAATATAAGATTGATTTGTGAAATGAAACCTTCCTATGGTAATGTTGAAAACATGTCAAAATTATGTGAATGAAGAAGTTTATCTCTATAAAATAGAGATAATAAGTACATTACAATTAGTAAAGTTTAAGTATATGTTATGGTGTTATGTATATATATTACGCCGTTTGAGTATGTATGTATGATGATGTTGGATGTATCTCAAAGGAAATTTTTTTTTCGAACTGGGATATTTAATATTTTGCGTCATAATAATGATTTGAGAAATGCAATAAAATCATTTAACACACTAAAACAAAGTTATGTTTATAAAAATAATTAATGTAGTATATGATTTTATCAAACTGTTTAATAACTGGCTTCGAATACAAAAATTTGCATTTTTACCAAAATTATAATTTTAGCTTATCAAAATTTATTGTTCGATACTTAATGAGCAATTTAAAAAAATACAAAAATAAATAAATAGATAATATCTTTGAAGTTTGTTGCTAAATTTTCCCCTTACTATCACATATCAAACGATAACAACGTCAACATGAAACATCAAACGTTTATATCAACGTTATCATCTTCAACGTTTTGCAAAAAGGTTGTTGTTGAAATTGAAGACTAAAACTCAGTTGTTGCAATTGAAGAATAAAATTTTCATCGAAAGTACAATTATAATTTAAGACTTTTTATTAAACTACCAACATAAAAATCCTTTTAGTTTAATTTTCAATCCTTTTCAATAGATATCAAACAAATTAATCTCAAATAAAACAGACATATATTTGAAACGTTTTGAAATATCATTAAAATTAACATCAATAACTGTAACAAAAATTAGAAAAAAATATTTTCCAAATTTAATTACCAGAAATTAAATGAAAACATCCAAAATAAAAAGCTAACAACTAACATTAATCAACCAGTCAATTTATTTTAAAAAGAACCTAAAAGCAAAAAAACAATGCAAAAGCAGATGTAAAAGGAAGACCCGACAATAACTTTAGCAGCCATTCCAACGTGCAGTGAAAAATAGGCTTATTATTTAACAACACAAAATCTCATTCGTGGAAGAGAGGGCACATAAAAAATATCTCTTCTGAAAATAAAAAAAAAATGACAGGATTTTTTTTACCCTTTTATCTACGTTATTTCCCCGTGTCATACCTGGTAAAAAAAACCCATTACCACACCTTAGTTCACACGCTCAGTAAAAAAAAAAAAAGTAATCCCCCAAAAATATATAAATGGTTCCAGCTCCTTTCTCATCAATCATAAAAGCACTGGAAAACGTGCATTGTCATCTTTTTTCCGGAATCCTCTTCATCATTTTGTAATGCGGTCCAAAATTTTTAGGAGATTTTTTTCAGGTTTATAAAATGAGGAGTTGTAGGAGGAGGTTTCTTGTGATTCAGGAGGAAGGCATTCTCTGGCCCCAAATGCACAGATGGGAGAAGAGGAAACGTGGAGTTTGCACCAGGCAGTTTTATTTGACTTTATGACAGAGAGATATGGCCGAGAGTTTCTTTATGAATGCCTGTCCGAAGTCAGGATAAAAGATGGAGAAATGTTAATCCATGCTGTTGGAATATATGTCTCAGTAGATTTATTTGTTGCGTTGGGAGAATGCTGTCTTTAGAAAATCTTTACGATGCTCTAGTGCCGTTTTACTTTTAGTATTATTATTAATATATTATATTATGAGTTTCGGTTCGTGTTTGGAAGTATGCTTCAAATAATTCTTTTTTCTAACTTTGATTTTCAATATAATACTGATTTGTGAAATGAAACTTTTCTAATATATTATTAAAAACATATCACAAATTATGAGAATGAAGAATTTTATCTCTATAAAAACTAGATTTAATGTGCATTACAATTAGCAAAGTTTAAGTATACATCATGATATTATGTATAGATGTTATGTTGTTTGGGTATAATAGTGTTGGAAGTATCCCAAAGGAAATATTTTATTCAAACTGTGATTTTTAATATTTTACGACATAATATAGATTAGTGAAATTCAATAAAATCTTACGCAATAAAATCATTTAATACCCTAAAAAAAATTTGTTTATAAAAATAATGAATAATATTTCATATTATGATGTTTATGAAAATATATTTCACATAGTTTTCTTAATATAAGATGTATTTGAGAAATGAAACATTCCTAATGTAATGCTGAAAACATTAGGAGAATTAAGAAGTTTATCTCTATAAAAAAAAAAGAGATTATAAGTACATCATAATTTGCATAGACTTAGTATATATTATGGTGTTTATAATATTACGTATAGATATTAGGGCGCTTAGGCATGTATATCTTGGTGTTTCGATTTATGTTTCGAAGCATATCAAAGGAAATGTTTTTCAAATTGGGATTTTTAATATTTCGCCCAAATGTAAGGATAAAATTTTGATAGAAAATACAATTATAAGTTAAGACTTTTTATTAAACTACCAACATAAAAATTCCTTCAATTTAATTTTCAATATATTTTTAATATATATCAAACTAGTTACTCTCAGAACAAGCAAGAAATATCTTTAAAATTAATATTAATACCTGTCACAAAAATTTAAAAAAAATCTTTTTCAAATTTCGTTCTAGAAATAAAATGAAAACATCACAAAATGAAACAACTAGCAACAAAAGCTAACAACTAGCATTATTTCTTGGTCATTTTATTCTAAAGAAACCTAAAAAGCAAAAAACAGTGCAAAAACTGAGAAAAAAGAGCCAACAATAACTATAGCAGCCAATCCAACGTGCAATGAAAAATAGGCTTATTCTTTAACAACACAAAATCTCATTCGTGGAAATGAGCGCACATAAAAAATATCTCTTCTAGAAAATAAAATAAAAAAAATAATAGGATTTTTTTACCCTTTTATATACTTTATTTCCCCGTGCCATACCCGGAAAAAAAACCCTTTACCACACCTTAGTTCACACGCTCAGTAAAAGAAAAAAATAGTAATCTCCCCAAAATATATAAATGGTTCCAGCTTCTTTCTCATCAATCATAAAAGCACTGGAAAACGTGCATTGTCATCTTTTTGCCGGAATCCTCTTCATCATTTTGTAATGCGGTCCAAAATTTTTAGGAGATTTTTTTCAGGTTTATAAAATGAGGAGTTGTAGGAGGAGGTTTCTTGTGATTCAGGAGGAAGGCATTCTCTGGCCCCAAATGCACAGATGGGAGAAGAGGAAACGTGGAGTTTGCACCAGGCAGTTTTATTTGACTTTATGACAGAGAGATATGGCCGAGAGTTTCTTTATGAATGCCTGTCCAGAAGTCAGGATTAAAGATGGAGAATGTTAATCACTGCTGTTGGAATATATGCCTCAGTAGATTTATTTGTTGCATTGGAAAAATGTTGTCTTTAGAAAATCTTTTTGATGCAAGTGCCGTTTTACTCTTACTGTTATTAATATTTTATATTATGATGTTTCAGTTTATATTTGGAAGTATGTTTCACATAGTGTTTTTCCAACTGTACTTTTTAATATAAAATGTATTTATAAAATGAAACTTTCCTAATGTAATACTAAAACATGTCAAAAATTATCAGAATGAAGAAGTTTATCTCTATAAAAAAGAGATTAAAGTACATTACAGTTAGCATAATTTAAGTATATGTTATGGTATTATATATATATTTATGCTATTTGGGTATATATGTATTATAATGTTGGAAGTATCTCAAAGGAAATTTTTTTGTTCAAACTGTGATTTTTAATATTTTGCGACATAACATTGATTTGTAAAATGCAATAAAGACTTTTAAAACACTAAAACAAAGTTATGTTCATAAAATTAATGAATATAGTATTTAATGTTTTTAAAGTGTTTAATAATTTGCTTCGAATATAAAAATTAGAATTTTTACCAAAATTATTCTTTTGACTAATCAAAATATAATGTTCGATACTTAATAAACAATTTTCAAAAATTAACAAATGAAAGAAAAATTAATAACTTTGAAGTATGCTGCTAAATGTTATCCTTACTATCATTTCAATGTTTAAATCAAACGTTAACAGCGTCAACGTCTAACATCAAGCGTGTATATCAACGTATCACATCAAACGTTTTGCAAAAAAGGTTGATTTATAACTCAGTTGTCGAAATTTAAGAAAAAAATTACAATTATAATTTAAGACTTTTTATTAAATTTCAACATAAAAATCCTTTCAATTTCATATTTAAAAATTTTTTTAATGGATATCAAACAAGTTAATCTCAAATAAAAGAGAAAAAAATGAAAGATTTAAAAAATATCTTTAAAATTAATATTAATAACTGGCACAATAATTAAAAAAAATGCCCAAACTTCATTTCAGAAATTAAATTAAAACATCACAAAATGAAGAGCTAACAACTAACATTAATCCCCCAGTCGTTTATTCTAAAAGAACCTAAAATCAAAAAACAATGCAAAAGCAGAGGTAAAAAAAAAGACCCAACTATAACTATAGCAGCCATTCCAACGTGCAGTGAAAAATAGGCTTATTCTTTAACAACACAAAATCTCATTCGTGGAAGAGAGCTTCTAGAAATAAAAAAGAATGACAGGATTTATTTTTTACCCTTTTATCTACGTTATTTCCCCGTGCCAGACCTGGTAAAAAAAAACCTATTACCACACCTTAGTTCACACGCTCAGTAAAAAAAAACAAGTAATCCCCCAAAAATATATATAAATGGATCCAGATCCTGTCCCATCAATCATAAAAGCACTGGAAAATGTGCATTGTCATCTTTTTGCCGGAATCCTCTTCATCAATTTGTAATGCTGTCCAAAATTTTTAGGACGTTTTTTTAGGTTTATAAAATGAAGAGTTGTAAGAGGAGGTTTCGTGTGATTCAGGTGGAAGGCATTCTCTGTCCCCAAATGCACGATGGGAGAAGAGGAAACGCGGAGTTTGCACCGAGCAGTTTTATTTGACTTTATGACAGAGAGATATGGCCGAGGGTTTCTTTATGAATGCCTGTCCAGAAGTCAGGATAAAAGATGGAGAAATGTTAATCCATGCCGTTGGAATATATGTCTCGCTAGATTTATTTGTTGTGTAGGAAGGATGTTGTCTTTAGAAAATCTTTACGATGCCGTTGCTGTCGTTTTACTTTTACTATTACTATTATTAATATTTTATATTATGATGTTTCGGTTTATATTTGGAAGTATATTTCAAATAAATTTTTCTTTTTGTTCTAACTGTGATTTAACATACAATATTGATTTGTGGAATGAAGCTTTCCAAATGCAATGCAAAAAAACAAAAACAATTATTATAAGAAAGAAGTTTATCTCTATAAAAAGGAGATTATAAGTACTTTATAATTAGCACAGTTTAAGTATATGTTATGGTGTTATTTATATATATTACGCTGTTTGGGTATATATTTATAATGATGTTGGAAGTATTTCAAAGGAAAGTTTTTTTCGAACTGTGATTTTTAATATTTTACGACATAATATTGATTTGTGAAATGCAATAAAATCATTTAACACACTAAAATAAAGTTATGTTTATAAAAATAATTAATATCATATATGATTTTTTTTAAACTGTTTAATGACGGGCTTCGGTACAAAAATTATAATTTTGGTTTACCAAAATTTAACGTTCATTATTTAATGAGCAATTTACAAAAAAAAAAAAAAAAAAATAATAATAATAACAATAATAATTTTGAAGGTTGTTGCTAAATTTTTCCCTTAATACCATATCAACGTTTATATCAAATGTTAACAATGTCAACGCTAATAGTCAAACGTTATCAACGTTATCATATCAAACGTTTTGCAAAAGGGTTGATTTATAGCTCAGTTGTTGAAATTTAAGAATGAAATTTTGATAAAAGATACAATTAATAACTTAATACTTTTTATTAAATTATCAACATAAAAATCCTTTCAGTTTAATTTTCATTATTTTTAAATAGATATCAAACACTAAATAAATCTCAAGTAAGACAAAAAAATGAAAGATTTTGAAAATTAAACTTTTAAATTAAAAAAAAAACTATCTTTAAAATTAATATTAATAACTGCCACAAAAATTTAAAAAAAAATCTTTTCCAAATTTCATTTAAAGAAAAGAAATGAAAACATCACAAAATGAGAAGCTAACAACTAGCATTAATCCCTTAGTATTTTATTTTAAAAGAACCTAAAAGCAAAAAACAAAAAAAAGTAGAGGTAAAACAAAGACCCAACAGTAACTACAGCAACCATTCCAACGTGCAGTGAAAAATAGGCTTATTATTTAACAACACAAAATCTCATTCGTGGAAGAGAGCGCACATAAAAAATATCTCTTCTAGAAATAAAAAAAAAATGGCATGACTCTTTTTTTACCCTTTTATCTACCTTATTTCCCCGTGCCATACCTGGTAAAAAAAGCCATTACCACACCTTAGTTCACACGCTCAGTAAAAAAAAAAAAAAAAAAAAAAAAAGTAATCCCCCCAAAATATATAAATGGTTCCAGCTCCTTTCTCATCAATCATAAAAGCACTGGAAAACGTGCATTGTCATCTTTTTGCCGGAATCCTCTTCATCATTTTGTAATGCGGTCCAAAATTTTTAGGGTTTTTTTTTTTTAGGTTTATAAAATGAGGAGTTGTAGGAGGAGATTTCCTGTGATTCAGGAGGAAGGCATTCTCTGGCCCCAAATGCACGATAGGAGAAGAGGAAACGTGGAGTTTGCACCGGGCAGTTTTATTTGACTTTATGACAGAGAGATATGGCCGAGCGTTTCTTTATGAATGCCTGTCCAGCAGTCAGGATTAAAGATGGAGAAATTTTAATCCATGCTGTTGGAATATATGTCTCAGTAGATTTATTTGTTGCGCTGGAAGAATGCTGTCTTTAGAAAATCTTCACGATGCCAGTGCCGTTTTACTTTTAGTATTATTAATATTTTATGTTATGATATTCCGATTTATGTTTTGAAAGTATGTTTTTAATCAATTTTTTGCTAACTATGAATTTCAATATAATTTTGATTTGTGAAATGAAACTTTTCTAATATAATGTAAAAAAAAAGTTGAAAAGGGCAAGAGTGAGGAAGTTTACCTCTAAAAAAGAGATTTTAAGTAGACATTACAATTAGCATAGATTTGGTATATATTATGGTGTTTTTATTCTTATTTACATATATTAGGGTGCTTAGGTATATATATCATGGTGTTTCGATTTACGTTTCGAAGTACTTCAAGGGAAGTTTTTTCAAATTGAGAGTTTTAATATTTTGTACAAATGTAAGAATAAAAGTTTGATAGGAAATGCAATTATAATTTAAACTATCAACTTAAAAATCTTTTCATTTTATTTTTTAATATTTGAAATAAATATTAAACAAGTTAATCTCAAGTAAAATGGACAAAAATGACACATTTTGCATAATCTTCAAAACTAATATTAATAACTGCCACAAAAATTTTAAAAATATTTTCCGAAATCTCATTCCAGAAATTAAATGAAAACATCACAAAATGAAAAGCTAACAACTAGCATTAATCCCGCAGTCAATTTATTTTAAGCTAAAAGCAAAAAACATTGCAGAAGTATAGGAAAAAAAGACCCAGCAATAACTGTAGCAGCCACTCCAACGTGCAGTGAAAAATAGGCTTATTCTTTAACAACACAAAATCTCATTCATTGAAGAGAGCTCGCACATAAAAAATAACTCTTCTAGAAATAAGAAAGAATGACAGGATTTTTTTTTACACTTTTATCTACGTTATTTCCCCGTGCCATACCTGGTAAAAAAACCCATTACCACACCTTAGTTCACACACGCTCAGTAAAAAAAAAAAAAAAAAAAAAAAGTAATCTCCCCAAAAATATATAAATGGTTCCAGCTTCTTTCTCATCAATCATAAGAGCATTGGAAAACGTGCATTGTCATCTTTTTGCCGGAATCCTCTTCATCCTTTTGTAATGCGGTTCAAAATTTTTAGAGGTTTTTTCAGGTTTTTAAAATGAGGAGTTGTAGGTGCAGTTTTCCTGTGTTTCAGGCGGAAGGCATTTTTTGGCCGAAATGCATGTTAGGAGAAGAGGAAACGTGGAGTTTGCACCGAGCAGTTTTATTTGACTTTATGACAGAGAGATATGGCCGAGAGTTTCTTTATGAATGCCTGTCCAGAAGTCAGGATAAAAGATGCAGAAATGCTAACCATTCTGTTGGAATATATGTCTCAGTAGATTTATTTGTTGCGTTGGAAGAATGCCGTCTTTAGAAAATCTTTAGGATGCCCGTGCCGTTCTACTTCTATTATTATTAATATTTTAGATTATGATGTTTTGGTTTATGTTTGGAAGTATGCTTCAAATCCATTTTTTTTCTAACTGTGATTTTTAATATAAGATTTATTTGTGAAATGAAGTTTTCCTAATGCAATGCTAAAATTTTGTCAAATTGTATTTCAAAATTTTGTCATTTTGTAAGAAGTTTATCTCTATAAAAAAAGAAATTATAAGTACATTAGAATTAGCGATATTTAAGTATATGCTATGGTGTTATGTATATATATTATGCTGTTGGGTATATATGTCTTATGGTGTTGGAAGTATCTCAAAGAAAGAATTTTTTTAACTGTCATTATTAATATTTTGCAACATAATATTGATTTTTGAAATCCAATAAAATCATTTAACACACTAAAACAAAGTTATGTTTATAAAAATAATGAATATAGTATTTGTTCTGAATATAGTTTTTAAACTGTTTAATAACTGGCTTCGAATACGAAAATTAGAATTTTTACCAAAATTATAATTTTGGCTTAATTTAATATTTGTTACTTAATGAGCAATTTACAAAAATACAAAAAAAAAAATAATAATGCTAAATATTCCCTTACTATCATATCAACATTTATATCAAACGTTAACAACGTCAACGTCAAACCTCAAATATTTTTTGTTTACGCTTTTATCTACGTTGTATCAACGTTATCATATCAAACGTTTTACAAAAATTTTGATTTATAGCTCAGTTGTTCAATTTTGAGGTTAAAATTTTGATAGGAAATGCAATTATAATTTAAGACTTTTTATTAAAATACCAACATAAAAATTCTTTCAGTTTAATTTTTAATACTTTTTTAATAGATATCAAACAAGTTCATCTCAAATAAAACAGAAAAAACTGAAGCATTTTGAAATATCTTTAAAATTAATATTAATAACTGCCGCAAAAATTACAATATTTTTTTTCCAAACTTCATTTCAGAAATTAAATAAAAACATCACAAAATGAAAGGCTAACAGCTAGCATTAATTCCCCAGTCAATTTATTTTAAA
Organism: Caerostris darwini; assembly: GCA_021605075.1. Lineage (NCBI taxonomy): Eukaryota > Metazoa > Arthropoda > Arachnida > Araneae > Araneidae > Caerostris > Caerostris darwini. The sequence continues at coordinate 362,763 of BPLQ01006085.1, read as the reverse complement.
AGAACCTAAAATCAAAAAACAATACAGAAGCAGAGATAAAAAAAAGACCCAACAATAACTATAGCAGCCATTCCAACGTGCAGTGAAAAATAGGTTTATTCTTTAACAACACAAAATCTCATTCGTGGAAGAGAGCGCACATTAAAAATATCTCTTCTAGAAATAAAAAAGAATGACAGGATTTTTTTTACCCTTTTATCTACGTTATTTCCCCGTGCCATACCTGGTAAAAAACCCCATTACCACACCTTAGATCACACGCTTAGTAGAAAAAAAAAGTAATCCCCAAAAATATATAAATGGTTCCAGCTCCTTTGTCATCAATCATAAAAGCATTGGAAAACGTGCGTTGTCATCTTTCTGCCGGAATCCTCTTCATCATTTTGTAATGCGGTCCAAAATTTTTAGGAGGTTTTTTCAGGTTTATAAAATGAGGAGGAAGTTTCCTGTGATTCAGGAGGAAGGCATTCTCTGGCCCCAAATGCAGGATAGGAGAAGAGGAAACGTGGAGTTTGCACCGGGCAGTTTTATTTGACTTTATGACAGAGAGATATGGCCGAGAGTTTCCGTATGAATGCCTGTCCAGAAGTCAGGATAAAAGATGGAGAAATGTTAATCCATACTGTTGGAATATGTGTCTCAGTAGATTTATTTGTTGCGTTGGAAGAATGCTGACTTTAGAAAATCTATGCGATGCCAGTGCCGGTTTACTTTTACTATTACTAATATTTTATATTATGATGTTTCGTTTGGTTTATGTTTGGAAGTATGTTTCAAAGAAAATTTTTGTTTTTGTTCTAACTGTGATTTTCAATATAAAATTGATTTGGGAAATGAAACTTTCCTATTGTAATGCAAAAAGCATGTTGAACATTGTGAGAGGGAGGAAGTTTATGTCTATAAAAAAAGAAATTTAACATTACAATTAGCGTAGATTTTGTATACATTATGGTGCTTATGCTATTATGGTGTTATGTATGTATATTCTGGTTATATTTGAAAGCATCTGAAAGGAAATTTTTTCTAACTGTGATTTTTAATATTTTGTGATAGAATATTGATGTATAAAGGAAAACATTCCTAATGTAATGCTCAAAACAAGTGAAAAGTTATGAGAATGAAGAAGTTTCCCTCAATAAAAAAAGGAGATTTTAATCAGCAGAAATTAGGTACATATTATGATATTTATGTTATTATGGTGTTACACATACATATTATGCTGTTTAGGCATACATGTATTGTGCTGTTGGAAGTATATTTCAAATAAATTTTTTTTTCTAACTGATTTTCAATATGATTTTGATTTGTGAAATGAAACTTTCCTATGTAATGTAAAAAACCTGTTGAAAATTGTGAGTGAGAAAATTTATCTCTATGAAAAAGAGATTTTACGTTTACATTACAATTAGCATAGATTTGACATATAATAATGTTTATGTTATTATGGTGTTAATATTATTATGATGTTATGTATAAATATTATGCTGTTTAGGTATATAAGTATTAATTGTTTTTTTTCAAACTGTTTTTATTTGCGATATGACATTCATTTGTAAAATAAAACTTTTGTAATGTAATGCAAAAACTATGTTGAAAATCGTGTGAGTGAATAAGTTTTTCTCTATGAAAAAGAGATTTTTAAGTACACATTACAATTAGCATAGATTTAGTATATATTATTACGGTGTTACAGTGCTTATATATATTGCGGTGATTTAATATGCATATTATGGTGTTTCGATTTACGCTTGGAAGTATCTAAAAGAAATTTCTTTTTAATTGCGATTTTTAATATTTTGCGATGTAATATTGTTTTGTGAAATGAAACTTTCATAAAGTTATGTTAAAGACGTCGAAAATTATGAGATTGAAATTACGAGGAAGACGAAAATTATGCGGAAGCTTATCTCTATAAAAAAAAGTGATTTTGTGTACATTACAATTAGCATAAATTAGATAGGTATTAAGCGTCCTTTTATATAAATGCCATTCATAACATTTAATTTTACCTTTAACTTTATGAAACTTACTTTTTTAAGGTAGTTTGTTGTAAAATACAAAATGAATATATATTTTATTTCTATAGAGATATAATATATGTTACATACATCTATGTAATCAATTAAATTTAAAAAACATAATGAAAATAATTTGTTCAAGTGTAACAAAGAGTATGTTTTACATATCTGTAAGCCTGTTTTTTAAGATTTCAATTTAACATTCGTTAATTAATATCATTTAGGAAAAGAAATAGTTGTAGAAAGTACACAACTGTTAATCATGTACGTGGTAATCAATTGAAATCGAATGTATGAAAATAATAATAAATTAATCCAGTTGAAAATTTCAGAAGGCGCGGATTAATTATTGTAGGGATTGTATAGACAAAAATATCTTAAATTGTATAATTCAAGATATTTTTATATTCAAAATTTAATTCAACAGTATAATTCAACATTTCTTGATGCAAAATCGAATTCTTTGAAAAGGTTTCTCAACCATAAAGATATCAACAATGTTTGGATAAAGCAGTAGGGGATAGGGGAAACATAGGGTATTAAAAACAACCATGAAGAAAATTGAATTTATGGTTATCTGACATAAGACTGGAGAATGTACAGCATCTTCAGAAGAAACAATTGAAATTTTGAAAACTCCTTTCCACTTGATTAAAGACAGAGAGACTCAAACTTTCATAAACAATTGCGTTCATCTACTAGGATCAAATTTTTTTTCTATTCTTTTTATCCTCCCTTTATTCAAGCTGAAGCCAACAATGTATTGACAAATTCAAAAGATTCCTGGACCTGACGGTAAATAAATTTTCATCGCAGGTTTTCCTTCATTTCCTTTCAAGATGTATTTAAATCTTGGGGTTTTCCATGATGTGTAGAAAAGTGCACATGCTGTTCTATGTCAAAAAAAAAAAAAAAATCTTCTCTAAAATTCAGAATCTTAACAATATTCGATGTATCAGCTTTCTTCCTTTGGTAAATGTCTCGAAAAACTATTTATTAATAGTGTTATCTGGTTTTTTTTCAAAATGAAAATCTAATTAGCAACGATCAATATGGATTCACTGTGCAAAAAAAAGTACCAAGGAGGCTCTTTTGCGTTTGAAGGATATTTTTAAAAAAGGAAAATCTTCACACCATTTTAATTTTTCTATATATTAAAGGAGCTTTTGATTATGCATAGTGGCCCAACATTCTAAACCTATTGAAAGACTTCTCAGCAACCTTTTATCTCTTGTAGGAGACTCCTTGACGAATAGAACAACTACAATCACTGTGGGATCTACTTTTTTAAAAACGTCATCTTCAGAGAAGATGTTCTCAAAGGGTCTGTGTCAAAGGTCCCATTTCGTAGAATATAATAATCAATCATCTGCTAATGAAACTTGAAAGCTTCAGTTGTTGATAAACTATTGCTTTTATTGACTATTTACTTTTGTGTTTTCAAAAGAATATTACAATCTGAGAGCTTTTTTAAGAATCTCTTAATTTTGCTCCCGATTGGTAATAATAATTTAGAATCCAACAACTCGAAATTGAAATTAATGCTTATTAAAAAGAAACTCTCCATCAATCTATGAATTATTTATAAACGGATTCCCTTTTTAACAAATAACAATATAATCCAAATATAATCATATAACAAATTATGTTGGAAAACATCATGTCTCTTATATAATAAATGCGATAAATTAGAGTTTGAATTAATTGTGCTGCTCGCAAAACCTTTGGAATTAAATCTAATGTTACTTCTTTTATTTATAAACAAGGTATTGTGCCTTTCATTACTTATGCTTCCAGTGTTTGGAGTTCTGCACTAAACAAAAAGGTCAATCTTAAACCACTTCCACGAGTACAGAGAAGCATTATGTTGAGAATTAAGTGTGGTCATCACTAGTTATGATTTTACCATTTTGAGACTGACCCTCTACCTTGAGGCTTCCTGCTTTCACCTTTGCCGCTTTTTAACCCATATTTTGAGTGACACAGGGTTATGTAAAAATCTCATCCCATCATCTGTAAATAGCTTCGACTTTTCATTGCCAATTTCAGCTCTACAGCATCCATCCAAAAGAAAGTCAATCAACATTAGTACCTATAAACAATAATTTTATAGTAGACTCTTCAGCAATGTGTTATACTGATGGCAGTAAATCAAATAAAAAAGTTGGTTTGACCTGCGTCATCTACAAAAATGGTTATGAATTAGAATATCATCAATGCAGAATTCGTGACGAACGTACCGTGCTTATTGTCGAATTGTTATGCATTTAACTTGCATTAAACTGAATAAATGAGACAAATGGTTCCTATTCAAAATACGTAATATGCACGGATTTGTTGTCTTCTTTAGAATCATTGAAAAAATATTATATTGTACAACAATATTATCGTTAATATAAAAAAAAAAAACTTTTGTATCTTTACTAAAAACTATAATCGTATTTTTTGTTTTGTTCATGACCATACAATAATATTTAGCATTGAAAGAGATAACTGGCTTGCGGAAGAAGTCACTAAGCAGTACTCTGAGGTTAATGTCAGTATATCAAAAAAAAAAAAAAAAAAAAAAAAATTCATAAACAAGACGAATTATCCCTAAAATACATTATACATGGAGTCATCTAATGTCTCTACCACTAAGTAGTAGAGTAAGTTCTTCTATTCCTCAAAAACCACTACACCACTTCTATAATACTAATTTTGAACTCACTCAATTTATGACTGGACATAGTAATTTTAACTGATTTATTCAAACATAACAGTTGGGCTCACATGTTCGTAGGCTGACACATAGATGGCGCTACTAGTATTAAATACATATGATTTTTAGTTAGCCCTAACCTTCAAAAGACACGTGTATAAATTTGACAGATGTTGCACTATTAGTTATAGCATTTTTAGTGAAGCAACTTTTGTGAGTTTGAAAAAATGGATAAAAAGGAATTTCGTGTGTTAATTCATTGCTTTTCGGCGAAAGAAAATACTATTGAAGGCAAGGCTTTCTTGATAAACATTATTCGGACTTTGCACCAGGAAAATCAACCGTAGAGAAGTGGTTTGCTAAATTTAAACGAGGCGAAATGAGCACCGAGGACGATGCTCGCAGTGGACGCCCCAAAGAGGCTGTTACCGACGAAAACATCAAGAAAGTCCACAAAATAATTTCTGATAACCGTAAAGAGAAGTTGGTTGAGATAGCTGAGACCCTAAAGATATCAAAGTAACGTGTTGGACATATCGTGAATGAATATTTGGATATACGAAAACTCTGTTCAAAGTGGGTGCCGCGCAGAGCTCACAATCGACCCAAAACAACAACAAATTGATGATTCGAAACAGTGTTTGGAGCTGGTCAATCTTAATAAACCCGAATTTTTGCTTCGATATGTGACAATGGATGAAACATGGCTCCATCATTTTCCACCGGAGTCCAATCGACAGTCAGCCGAACGGACTGCACGTGATAAACACTAAAAATGCTATAACTTCACTAAAAATGCTATAACTCACATACTAATAGTGCAACTGCTGTCATATTTATACACGTGTCTTTTGAAGGTTAGGGCTAACTAAAAATTATATGGATTTAATACTAGTAGCGCTATCTATGTGTCAGCCTATGAACTTTTCAGACCACCTGTTATTTAAGATATGTTCAACTGATCTTTGCAACTGCAGTGTAGATGGACTACAGAATATTGATCTCATTGTTTTTAACTGCTCTAGGCTTGAGCATCCTAGAATGATTTTAAGGAAAGAATTACCACTCTAAAAAGTCAAATGGTCACCAAACTTTTGTTAATTTGTTAATAAGAAGTCTGCTTTTACAGCCTCTTGTAAATTTGGCAATTCTCATATTAAAGTTTCTTAAATCGTTTCGCGATCTCTCTTTTATTTTATTTCCCTTTTCTAGCCCCCAAACCTCATACGTCCTATCTTGATGAATTTAACGATATTTGCTTCCTTAAACAACCTGTATAATTCGAAATTATGTCATTACCTCCACATCATTCCCGCAAACAAACATATTTCTAAGAGGGAATTATCTATTGAATCTTAATCATTTGTCTTATCTCTTTAATCTATTGAATTCAAATTAATATTATGTTTCAGATGACAATTCGAGAAAAAAAAAGTACCTACAAAAGCAATAACATTTTATAGATACTTGAGGCCATTAGAAATATCTGAACTTTCTACGAGTATAAATTAAGTTGGTAACTTTTAAGGAGCTATTATATTCGATCTTGCGACGCTTCAAGGCACTCTTTAGCTGATCCAAAGCAATTTCCGAAATACGAAGTATTTATTGAGCTTTTAAGCGTCACGAGATAAAGATCTCTTTTATATATTTTAAAATGATCTCATATTTTCTAAAGAAATAACAAGACATATAGTGTATGCTTTAAAAACATTATTTAGTTTTTCTTAATGGTACAATTTAATGCAATGAAAAAGCAATATGTGAAAAATTATTTTGCTAGAGTTATTATTTTAACAGGTAATAAAAAGGCATTTTTATAGTATAAAAAATAATTAAGTAAATTGTCCAAAGAAAATAAATATTTAATCGTTGTTAAAAATTTTGGCAATTATTATTTTACATTATTATTTTTCATATGTATATTGAGATGAATTGAGGAAACCTTCATTAAAAGATGCGGTTTATAAACTTCAATATTACAGATTATACAGATTATTTAAAGTTATAGAACATAATTATATATATGTAATATTCTTTAAAATAACTGTAATATATAATTTATTATATTTAATGTTTTCTTAACATTTATTTTAGTCAGTTATCATATTTAAAATTCTGTATTCGTGCAGAAATATTGCCTTTTTGCAATTTAACGTATTTTGGAAAAAATATTCTTTAAAACTTAAACTCTTTTAATTTAATTAGTTTTTAGTAAATAATCCATTGTTTTTTTCACATAAAAAACATGTTTATTTAATATATAATAAAACATGTAAAGATATAGTTTAGCAGTAAATTTGACTAGTAAATTTTGTAACATGGCAACCAAATTTAACTTTAAAGCCGAGAATCGGCGGTTTAAATTCCAAGAAAGTCAGAAAAAATTAAAAAATTTTATATAAGGCTAACTCGCACTTTATTGAAAAACACTTGGCTGTTAAGGTTGTCTCAACATTAGAATAACCACATATTTGTAAGTTGCCTTTATTTTATATAATTAGGTTTACTTTACAAACATATATGATGTAGTGGGCTTATAAATCACTAAATAAACAAAACTATGCACTAAAAATCAGCTTTTAGTATTTATGATATTAAAATAGAAATGTTATTTATCCTTGAGGAAAATATTACAGTATCCTTTTCTGTTCGAGATGCTCTTCAGATGTTTTTCAATTTAATAAATCCTAGAATTTTTGATAAAAGTTCTAACAACGTCTTTAATTTTTAAAAGATTACATTATAATTGAAAAAATAAACAATCACTATATATCTCTCAAATCCTTTTTAGGCCCCATTAGAAATAAAATTCTTTTCATTCAGAACAACTTATTAAAATAAAGATAATATTTTCTTATAATTTAAAAAAAATCTTATTTTATACATAAATTATACATAAGCAGTTTCTATTTCGGTATTTAAATTCTACATCTATGTTTATAAAAGAAAAATCTTATTTAAAGCAACATTGTAATGCAATTTAAATCTCATGTGAAAACACAACAAATTGCAATCGTTTCATTACTCGCTCTTTATAAGTACTTTAGATTGTTTTTTTAAGATTAATGGAGACTCTAAAATTTAATTATACTTCAAGCCATTTTTTTTTCTAGGACTCATTCGTTACTATTGTACTTTTCCTTTAACATTCAACATGAAAAGTTAAAAAATTAGCTTCTTGAGATTTCTATAAGAGAAAGAAGATTATAATTCTTGTTTACTTATATACTTTGTCATTCGTAGTGCATATAATAATACTTTTAATACCTTTCCAATTTTTTAAAATAATTTTGAAGAATATTTGAATTACTAGCAAATACGTCTAAAAAATTTATTTTCTCTTCCATTTAGAAAATTCATTTAAGAATAGAATGATAGACGTTCAATTTCAGAAGAAAAATTAATTATAAGAATCAGTAATATTGGTTAATATTTAATTTAATTAATCAATTTCAAAAACAACAAAGTGAATCTAAAATTATTAATGTTTATAACAATATGAATGTGTATATAAACAACTAAAAATGTGTATATAAATTGTTTCATATCAATTTAGTCTTGACAATTTAATGTATTGAAAATTCTAATTTTTTTACATTTTGTACACATTATAAAAATAAACACTCTCATAATTATTAAAATAGGACGAAAAAAAAGTTATAGAAGCATAATTAAGTTTTTGTTTAAATCGTTAACCTTCCGAATAAATTTCTAATATAATATTTCATTCGCTAAATAATGTATCAAATATTAAAAAAAATGTGTTTAAAGCCATTATTTTCTCTTTCATTACATGTACTGAACGAAAATTTTCTAATTAACTAGTGTATTATTATATTATTATTAATTAATTTGAGCGATTAACTTCAAATTTTCAATTAACTGAGCTAATTGTCAAATTAAAATTTTGTTGTGCAGTAAATATAATTCTTTGAAATTACATTTTTTTTTTACCTTCATGTTTTGTAAGAGTTAAATCACAATTTTTAATAAACATAACTCCAGGATTTATAGTTATTTTCTTTATGTTCAAATATTTTAAACTAGTAGATTTTAAGCAAAATTAAATTTTTACTTTTTTACGAATTATTAATTTTGATGTGACGCATTTTCAATTAAAAACTCGATTTAAAGACCCTTTATACAAATTCTTTTAATCAGTATATATATATAATGTGTGTGTGTATTTATTATAAATCAAGAATTTTCATATATATATATATATATAAGCGATAAGAAAGTGTAATCTTCCCAAATTTTTCTACAACAGCTACAATGTTAGAAAGTAGCCAGTTTTTATTATATACTACTATTATTTTAAAATTCATTTCATTTAAATCCATAATATAAATAAATTGATATAACTTAATACCAGGATCAGGAACAGGATACCAAAATCTTATTTTAAAAAGACACTCAAAAAACAAGACGATCTCTGAAATTCATTATACATGGAATCCTCCAATGTCTCTATCACGAAAAAGTACATTCCTTCCTTTCTTCAAAGACTTAGCGCTCATCGTTTCTATAATACTAATTTCAAACTCCCTCAGCTGATGACTGGACATGGCAATTTTAACTCCTATTCAAGCAGATTTAAACTATGTTCAACTGATCTTTGCAACGTCAGTGTAGATGGACTACAGAATATCGATCACATTGTTTTTGGCTGCTCTAGGCTTGAACAACTTAGAAAAAACTTCAGGAAGGAGCTACAAACTCTCCAAAAAGTAAAATAATCAGCAAACATCAATTTATACAAAACGTGCTTTTGTAGCATCTTGTAATTTCGCTAGTTCTTATTTAGATGTTTCTTAAATTCCTTCGCTATCTCTCTTTTACTTTATTTCACTTTTGTAATGTCATGTATACTTTTAAATTTACCATTTGTTTTGTTTAATGTTTTTTTATTTTACCATTGATTTGTTTGTTACTTATTTCTGTAAAGCCTCGTGTGCTACTTTGTGGTACACGAGGATTTCTTGCAAACTTCAATAAAAAAAATGCTATATAGCTTTAACAAAATCTTCTTTAATAAGCTTCAGATATTTGTTTTTTTCCATAATTATCAAATTTCATTTATAGCAGTGCAAACTTTAAAATAAATTCAGCAATTTTTTGCAATACTTATAAAATAAATGTTTAATAAAAATAATAAGTACAGCTTTATATATTTTAAAAATATAAGAATCACATTTGTATTTTATTAGAAATAATTCTCATTTGTAGAATATATAAAACAGTACTCAATCTACACTTAATTTCTAAATCGATATTTAATCTTCTTCGTCTTCTTCTATTGGCTCAACAGTCCATGGTGGGCCAAGACATTCCCGAGAACCTTCTTCTATTCCAATCTCTATTTAGTTAATAACTGTTAAAACTCTACAGTCTGCCTCCATACAATCGATCAAACTTAACTTTTGCCTACCCTTAGTTCTAGTTCCAAGAGATATATAGTTGAATGTCCTAAATGTCACGGAAGAACGGTCCATTTGGCAGATGTGACCCTCAAACCTAATACGTCCTATCTTGGTAAATTTAATGATATCTTTCTCCTTAAACAACTTATATAATTCAAAATTATTTCGTTGCCTCCACAATCCATCATCATTCACATCACCAAACATATTTCTAAGAGTGAATTATCTATTGAATCTCAATCTTTTATCTTATCTCTTTAATCTATTGATTTTAAATTAATATTATATTTCAAATGACAATTCGATAAAAAAAAGTACCTACAAAAGCAATAACATTTTATATATACTTCAAGCCATTAGAAATATGTGAACTCTCTACGAGTATAAATTAAGTTGGTAACTTTTAAGGAGCTATTATATTTGATCTCACGACGCTTCGAGGCACTTTTTAGCTGATCCAAAGCAATTTCCGAAATACGAAGTATTTATTGAGCTTTTAAGAGTCAGGGGATAAGGATCTTTTTTTTATATATATTTTTAAATGATCTCATATTTTCTAAAGAAATAACAAGATATATAGTGTATGCTTTAAAAACATTATTTAGTTTTTCTTAATGGTACAATTTAATGCAATGAAAAAGTAATATGTGAAAAAATATTTTGCTAGAATTATTATTTTAACAGCTAATAATAATTCGTTTTTAAAGTAAAAAAGAAAGAACTAAGTAAATTGTCCAAAGTAAATAAATATTAAATAATCGTTAAAAATTCTGACAATATGTTATTTTATATTAATATTTGTAATATCTCATATGTATGTGATGGATTGACAAAATTTTGCATTAAAAGATGAGGTTTATAAACTTCAATGTTATAATTTATATTAATCAATATTACACTTATAGAATTATAATTATACAATATGTAATATCGTTCAAAATAACTGTAATACATGATTTATTATATTTAATGGTTTTTTTACATTTATTTTAGTCAGTTATCATATTTATAATGTTATTTTCATGTAAAAATATTGCCTTTTTTAATTTTTGAAATTTAAGGTATTCTGGAAAAATAACTTTTTAATACTTAAACCCTTTTGATTTAATCAGTTTTTAGTAGATAATCTTTTTTTTTTTTTTTTTTTGAAACATATAAAGATATAGTTTAGCAGCTAATTTGAAGAGTTAATTTTGTAACATGGCAACCAAATTTAAGCTGAGAATGGGAGCAGAGAAATTCCAAAAAAATAAGAAAAAAATGTTACAATTTTATATAAGCCTAACTCGCGCTTTATATAAAAGAATTAGCAGTCAGGGTTGATCCTACATCAGAAAAACCACACATTTTTAAGTTGCCTTTTTTATATAATTAGATTTATGTTTCAAATATATATACACGATGTAAAGGGATTACAAAGTACAAAATAAATGAAATTATATATAAAAAAAATCAGCTTTTAGTATTTAAGATATTAAAATAGAAATGTAAATTTATCGTACATTAAAATTTTACTGTACCTTTTTCTGTTCGAGATGCTCTTTAGATGTTTTTAAATATAACAGTTCCTAGATTTTCTTATAAAAGTTCTAACAACGTCTTTACTTTTACAAGATCACGTTATAATTGAGAAAATAGACAATCATTATATATATCTTAAATCCTTTTTAGATCTATTCAGAAATAAAATTCTTTTCATTCCGAACAACTTATAAAAATAAAGATAATACCTTTTTATAATTTAATAAAATGCTTATTTTTTACTTAAATTATAGATAAGCAGCTTCAATTTCGGTACTGAAATTCTACATCTATGTTTATAAAAGAAAAATCTTATTTAAAGCAACATTGTAATACAATTTAAATCTCATGTGAAAACCCAACAAATTACAATCGTTTCATTACTCGTTCTTTATAAGTACTTTAGATTGTTTTTTAAGATTAATGGAGTCTCTAAAATTTAATTATACTTCAAGCCCTTTTTTTTCTAGGACTCATTCATTACTATTGTATTTTACCTTTAACATTAAACATGGAAAGTTAAAAAATCAGCTTCCTGAGTTTTCTGTAAGAGAAAGAGGATTATATTTCTTGTTTACTTATATACTTAGTCATTCGTAGTGCTTATAGTAATACTTTTATTACCTTTAATACTTTCCCAATTTTTTAAAATAATTCTGAAGAATACTTGAATTGCTAGCAAATAAATCTAAAAAAGTTATTTTCTCTTCCATTTAGAACATTCATTTAAGAATAAAGTGATAGACGTTGAATTTTAGAAAAAAAATTAATTATAAAAAATTCAGCAATATTGGTAGATATCTAATTTAATTAATTAATTTAAAACTGCAAAATGTACCTAAACCTATTAAGCTTTATGCCAATATCAATTAAAAATTATGAGTAGATAAATTGTTTCATATCAATTTAGTCTTGAAGAGTTTAATGCATTGAAATTTATAATTCTTACTATTTTATATACATTAATAAAAATAAAACACTCTTGTAGTTATTAAATTAGGACGAAAAAAGGTATAGAAGCATAATTAAGTTTTTGTTTAGATCGTTGATCTTTCAAATAAATTTATATTATAATATTTCATTCGCTAAATAATATATCAAGAAGTAAAAAAATTGTGTTTACAGCCATAATTTTCTCTTTCATTACATGCACTGAACTAAAATTTTCTAATTAACTAGTGTATTACTATATTAATATTAATTAATTTGAGTGATTAACTTCAAATTTTCAATTAACTGAACTAATTGTCAAATTAAAAAATTTTTTGTGCAGCAAATATAATTCTTTGAAATTTAAAATTCTTTTTTTTTTACCTTCATATTTTGTGAGAGTTAAAAACAAAATTTTAATAAACATAACTCTAGGATTTATAATTATTTTGTTTATGTTCAAATATTTTAAACTAGTAGATTTTTAAGTAAAATTAAATTATTACTTTTTTTACGAATTATTAATTTTGATGCGATGCATTTTCAATTAAAAACTCGATTTAAAGACTCTAATTTTTTTTATTCAGTATATATATATAAATATATATGTATGTGTGTGTGTGTGTGTGTGTGTGTGTGTATTTATTATAAATTAAGAATTTTTCTATATATAATCGATAAGAATGTTTCCAAATTTTTCTACAATAGCTACAATGATAGAAACTAGATAATTTTTATTCATATACTACTATTATTTTAAAATTCATTCATTTCCTTTTAAATCCATCATATGTGAGAATTCAGAAATAAACTTTATTTGTTTCTATTAAAAATTCTGATCCTAGTATTTTTTTTTTAAATTTCTACGAAATAAAATAAAACTATAAATTAAATAAATCGAACCTAAACTAAATAAAATCCAAACAGAATTTTTCAACGACTAACGATGTAAAAAGCTCAAAATATATTATTTTTATTTATTTACTTTTCAATCAAATGCTATATATATATACTTCTAATACTTATATTATATACTTCCTTATAAATAATTTTGTTAAGGCCATTTCATTTGATCAATTGTTGAAATTCTCAGCTGCAACTGCTGTAAGAAAAACGATAAAATGGGAGCCGTTAACGTTTTTTTAACTTTTTATCATTGATTTTTCCTCTAAAATATTTTCTCACTTCTCAAATACTTTCACTATATTTTTCTTTCCTTCAAACCGATTTTCAGGAAAGAGTGCACACAGATGTAGGAAATGTTTAATATTCAAAAATTAAAAGTTAAATATCGATAACATTAATTTTATTAGTTTAAATAAAAACTTGCCATTTTAAAATATAATTTTAAATTACCTAAATAACTGGATCAACAAATTTATTGTTTTCTAATAGCATTATATATATATTACAACTAATCAGTAAAATTGTTGTCAGTAAAATCGTTTAGATTCCGAACCACTACGGAGATCCATGATATATCCGAAGTTCGAACCCGAAACCTGTGGCATCGAGAGCCAGAGCTACTTACTCGGATATCAGGCCCCAAGAATTTATTCAGAACTACAAATTTTTATAATTTATTTCAAGAAATTACACACTCAATTATTATAATTAATTCGACTTTATTTTTAATTTTATTCGATTTAAGAGAAACACTAAGCAACTTAACTTTTAATGATTTTTCTACTAAGATCATTAGGAAATTCACTCGTGACCAAGTGGTAATTGTAGAGGTAATGCTTATTCCGGTTTTTTTTTAAAGTTTTATTTCCGTTGGAGATACGCAGTCAATATTTTGAAAAGTCTGAAATGTGTCTCATTAAACCATGAAATTAACAGGTTGCAGATTGAAAGTTATCTAAAATAGGATAGATAAATTTGAATACGCTCGACTGGTGCCTCAGTCGTAATGTGGGCAAGTAGGCAGCAGAAGAAGAGTTCAATTTCGAATAGGTGGATAGTGTCCGTTACAGTCGCTGTTTTATCCAACGCAGTCAAACTTTTAAACGTATGTAAAGCATCTCGCACAGACTATCTGGTAGAAGTTTTTCTTGCTTTCTCTCATAAGTCACCCTTAAAAGTGGCTAGATGGCTAGATGGTCCAGAAGGCCTCATCGGCAGTAGGTGGGTTGTTTGCTGTATACATAACAAGATACCCCTCTATGTTCCACAAAACATGCAATTTAATTAATTTTTGAAAAATTATCCTTCCACATTTGCGAAGGTGAAGCAGTAAAACTTCCTGTACTTCTTCATTGAGCAATATATGTAACACTCAAATTGCTACTTATCAGTTGCAGATGACAAAGCCAACTGATGAGTGTTGAAAATAACTTTGTTCTATGCTGTACTGTTATATCGAGAAACATTTTAAATACTTTTCAACAGGCCAATAAAATTAATTAACAAAAATATCCGCCTACTGGAATGGAGGATTTCTTTCTCCAAAATTCTTTTAAAATTCTCCAGTTGCCTTAGCCGGATTTGACTGTCAGAAAGAGCAATAAATCCAACCCGACGCCATTACAAATACTTTATAATCGACTTCTCTGCAAAGATCTTTTTCTCTTTCCCACTCAAATATTTGAACTGCTTTCTTTTTCTTCTTTTCTTCTTCTTTCAGACCGACTTACCGAGAGAAGACCACACACACAGTAGATAGAAGTTGGGAAAAAAAAAAAAAAAAACTCCTTCTACTTATGGATAAAAATAAATTGCGTTAAGGCTATCCAAATATATGATGAAAATTCCATAAGCTCTCAACCCTGGAATTTTACTTGCAGATGCAGTGCGACACGAAGTAGAAAGGGCCTGTGGGGTTTTAACGGCCCGCCGGGAATTCGATGATACAAGACTTATCCATCCTTTTCGCATTTCACATCTGTATTCAGAAGGATGTATGGCATCCATAAAAGCCCTCTTGATAAAATTGTCTGAATTTGGAGTATTTTTATTCGCCCAAAATTCTGGAGGAAGGCAACCTTAGGGGAAAATGCGATGATTTATTGCGAGTGGATGAGCGAGTCGAGCTCTCTATTTGATTATTTTTTCCTGGAGATGTAGATATTTTAAGATGCGATTTCAGTGTAAGTTGGTTTAATTAGCAAGGAAATGTGTCGTAAATTTTTCCAAGACATATTTATGGGATATATTGATACGCTGATTCACAAAAATATCAGAATTTATGAGAAAGCTTTTCTCTATTTGATTTGGAATTGTTGAAGAATTTGTTTGGAGATTGTGGAATTGAAATCTGATTTCAATACAGAATATCCTTGTTTTGGTGAATATAAGAGTTTTAATTTTGAGAACATATTGATGAGCCAGTCGAGCTCTCTATTTATTTATTTTTTCCTAGAGTAATAATTTAAGATGTAATTTCGGTGTAAGTTGGTTTAATTAGCAAAGAAATGTATTGTAAATTTTCCAAAACATATTTATGGGATATATTGATACGCTGATTTACAAAAATTTCAGAATTTATGAGAAAGCTTTTATCTATTTGATTATTCTTGTTTTTGGGGATTGTGGACTTGAAATCTGATTTCAATACAGAATATCTTAGTTTTGAAGAATGTGATGTGAATGTTAAAAGTTTAATTTTGGGAATATATTAATATGATGTTTCATTAAAATACGAAGATTTATTGCATGAGTAAGTTGATCTCAATTAATTTAATTTTCAAAAAAATATTTTAATACGAATTTTTAATATATGAAATATGAACATATATTATGAATTTATTATTTTTTTAATTTTTTAAGGGGCCTTTTAAATATTTGTTTTATTTATTATAAATTTTTTTAATTTAATTTTTTTTAATTTTTAAAATTTTAAAAATTTTTAAATTTTTTTTTTGATGGCCTGGAGGCTCTGGCGCGCGGTACCACAGGTATCGGGTTAGGGTCCGGCGGTGCCATCGATTTTTGTAGTGGTTCGGAATCCACTTTAAACCGTAGGTCCCGTCTAATATGATCATAGAGAGTTGTGGAAGTAGTGTTACTCGAGTTCGTAGATTATCTTCAAGCTACACACGCCTCCTGGGTAGTGCTAAATGAGTAATAGCGGTGCAGCCCTTGCTTATGGAATAAGATTAACTTTCTCTGTATTGCCAGCTGCTTTAGAACAACAACATATCATGAATATTTGTGAAATATATTTATAAAATGAATGTTGAAAATAAGGGGACTTATTGCTGGAATGAGTTGTGATTACTTATTTTCCCCAAAATAATATTATAAAATTTAATTTCAATATAAATTAATTCACTTAGGAATTAATCAGCGCAAACGTGCATTTTAAATTTTCTAAGATATTTATGATATTGATTGAAGAGATGATTTACTAAAATTGGAGAATTTATAAAAATATTAGAATTTATTGATCAATTAAGAGTAAACTTTTTTTCTGTTTGAACATTTTTTACGATTTTTTTAAATGCGATTTTAACATAATTCGGTTTAGTTAATATATAATGTATGAATATGCTAATAGTTTTTATAGGTTATATTAATAAAATGATTTTTAATAAATTGATTGGCAACGGTAATTTATTATTTAAATGAGTTATTTTTAATTTTTTGCAGCAATAATATCGTATGATTTTCATATAAAGTAGTTTTATCAGCATAAAAATCATATGAATATAAATTATAAGTTTTTAAGTTATATTTCTTGTATATAGTAATATGATAATTTAAGAAAATGCGGCAATTTGCAAACATATCAGAACTTATTGCACAAGAATGAATGATTATTTTTTTAAGGGATAATATTTTAGGACGTAATTTCAATATGAACTAGTTTAATTATTTGGTAAATGAAATGAATTTTAAAGAAATCTAAGACGTATTTTGGAATATATTATGAGGATTCACGAAAATTAATGATTTAAAAAACATTTGATGATTTATTGCATGTGAAAGAAACAGTAATTTCTGTATGATTATTATTTTTTCCCCAAGTTATAATTTAAAAAGCGATTTTTTTAAGAATAATTCTAATTAATAAAAAAAATGAATTATTCAGACTTTTTTTAAGAGGTATATAATGATTTATAAAAATTGATAACTTCAAAAAATACATTAATGAGAAAGTGGATAAGTTGTTTTTGATTTGATTCATTTTTAAAATATTGTTTTAAGTTATAATTTCAGTTAGAATATTTAATCATCATGAAATAATATGAATATGAGCATAATTTTGAGGTTTGCTGATAAAAAAAACTATAAAAATTGTTGATTTGCACTAATTGCATTGGACGTGAATGAATGAGTTTGTGTGTTCAGTTATTTTTTTTTTAATAATTTCATAAAGGGAAATTTCATTAGAAATCTGTTTAGTTATTTATGAAATAATATATATAATATACGGTATTGAGCGGTAATATAATGAAAAGATTATTTTCGTATTACACATGAATAAGAAATTCTGTACTTGTTACTTTTTCAAGAAAATATTATTTCGCATAATTATGATAAAAGTAATTGAATTGGATAGCAAACTGTATAGTTGAGGAGAATATGTATTTATTTGGGATGTGTTGATATGAGGATTTACTAATTAAATGAAGGTGTTACTGTTTCTATATTTGATTATGTTTTCTGGGATAATATTTTAACATGAGATTTAAATGTAATTTAATTTAATTTGTTATGAATATAAACATGAATAATATAGACATGTTTTTGAACTGCAATAATAAAAATGACATCATAGTCATTCTTCGATTTGTAAGTTGAGGTAATAATACTAATTAATTAATTCCTTAGCATTACAGCCTCATTGTGGGTCAATGCCGTTCGCTTACTGGCAGATTTCGAGACAGGAAACGTTTTCTTTTTACAGGTGAGTTGTTATTTTATCAGTCTTTTTCAGTCATTTTCTTTTTGCAAGTTGTCAGCCTCCCGCCTAACAGTCATATTAGACTGAAACCTAAGGTTTAATGTGGATTCCAAACCCCTACGATCAACTACAACCACGAACCCAAACATGTAGCACCGTGAGCTATCAATCACCCACGAATCCAATCACGCGTCCATCAGGCACCTGTTTTATAATATACTGATGTCGTAATAGGTAATTATGTAAATAATGATGGAAACTGAGGTCATAATAGCGGGAAAGGTGATAAACGAGTGTAAAATGGTTATAAAATAAAGGACGATAATAATCTTTATTACCCAAAGACACACTTTGAAAGATAACTAGGCGAGAGAGGAGTTCACACTTTACCGAAAAACCAATAAAATAAAAATAAAAATAAGTATTGCAATTTAATAGGGTGTTTGGTTCACCTCTAGTATCCAGATATTCTATATAATGACGATACATTCCGATAACTTGCACATATATCCGATAAGATTCAAATCAGATGAATTAGCAGGCCACATAATGAGCTGGATAGTTTTTGTTTTTAAGGAAGTTGTTGATCAGTTTCTCAAATACTAGGACGAGTCATCATTCATGAATATGATTGATAGCTCTCTACGAAATTCAATTGAAGTCAGAGCCAACATAACTTCGAAATAAGGAAACGTAAGGCTTAGAAACTTCGTGTCCGTATCACTTAAGTCACAGGTCCCGTCTCAAAGATATGGATAAGATTCAAATTAGATGAGTAAGCAGACTATGGAATGTGCTGGATAGTTTTCGTTTTTAAGGAAGTTGTCGATCAAGTCCGCATGGCACCAGGGTGTGTTTTCATCCCTAAATATGAAGTCAGGACCAACAGAACTTCGACACAGAAAAATATAAGCAGCCTTCTAGCATGATACCTGTCCATACCATAACTGAAAATAGTAGCTTTCCGCAATATTTTTTGGGTGAAAACGAGTTCCATCTTCTCTTCATAACATTATCCGACAAGAATCAGACATCCTATTAGCCTATGTTCCAAACTTCAGCGCTGATGTTCCAAACTACAGTTTCAACGTGAGATGAATTCAAACAGTTGATTATTTGGTATAGAGACCAACCCGATTGAATAGTCTGTATACAGTTTGACTGGAAACTTCTGTAGCGATTGTGCACATTGAACCCAGTTCTTATGACACAACTGTTCCTCTGATGCCGCGCTGTTATTGCCAGATAATAGTATTGGCGAACAGTTGTGACACGTGGCCGCATACTAAGGTACATTCAGGTACATCACATACTGAAATACATTCAGATTTCGAGATACCTCGGATTGTTAGTATTCCAACGATTCTTCCTTTCGCAAACATGTCCAGTTGGCGTCTTTGTGCCATTATTCGTCCTTTACAGATCAATTCCAAGAGGCTTGAATTGCCTATGTCTTGCGGGTCGGTTTCACCGTATTCCTAACAAGTACAAGTGTTTTGCAACTGACGACGTCGTCTGAAATGTTTTGACAGACAGTGTTACAGTTTTTTACAATGTTTCATGTCTTCCACAAATGATTTCGAACAAATTTAACAATATTTACTCTCATTTCTTCCCATTTTACGAATTATTTTCGAACACCAGTGTATGATTTGAGTACAGTGGTACTGACTAAGTAAATTTTATATAAATATATAGTGTAAAATAATAGATATATAGTTTATAATATTATATTAATTTTGTTATATAAACTTGATTAATCATGTTCATTACTCATATCATTGGCTCTGGTTATATAAATATATTTTTTTAATATAATTAAAGGATATATTTATTTCTGTAATATTTTTAAAAGAACATGGAAATATTTCATAACTTGAATTAAAAAATTTAGCAAAACTATTGCCATTTGAAAGTTTAGCTCACAGTTAAATTAAAATTTACAAAAAGAATTTCTCCTTATATTTATGTTATTCAAAACATAAGATTAATATAATGTAACATATCAAATAGAATGATTTTTTCATATTGAAAGAATGTAATATGGCTTTTGAATAATTTTTTACGGATATAAATAAATTTTATCCTTTTCTAGATTTAAATAATGTTTTATACATACTGATCTGTATGTATAAAATGAAAAGTATTGACATGATAAAAAAAAACTAATATTTTTATTTGTAACTTAATTTATTTCTCGTTTAAAGATGATAACTTGAAAATAAAAGAACATTTTTGAAAGTAAAATCGATCAAATTGGCAGCTTCTTATTATTAAATTTCAAATAATCGATTTTAAAAAGTCGTTTTTTTAAGAAGAAAATCAATGCTTATCAAAAGGTTTAGAAGTGTGTGATTTTTAGAAATGATGGAATACATTTTATTTTTCATATCAGAATTCTGTAATTGCAATACATGGAATATATTATAAAAACATTATTTTTTATTTGCATTTTTTTAAATGATTTTCTTAACTATATTAAAGTGGCAGTGTTATTAAAACATAACGATTCTCACCCCATCTCATTTATTGGGCTAATTATTATTATGTAAACAAGTATATCAGTTATGTAAATCATGAATTATTTATACGAATTGTGCGTGTATATCTTGTCTAATTATGTATATTACGAACAAACCGTTAACGCCTGATGAATGGAAGGCAGTGCCTCAGTAAAACTTTTAGGGACACTTCACTGCATTTGTAAAACATATGGTAGAAAATAGGGAAATGCTGATACAGGCAGCTTTGAAAGCAGATACTTGTGATTTTTTCCAGATTAAAAACAAGAAATTTCAAAGATGACTTGCAAGAAATTCCTTAAACGGAATATATTGTCCTGAAAATTTTCTCAAAGATAATTCCTGAGAAATATATACATTTTTTTTTTTTAGTTTTATTATACCAATATTTTTTTTCCAGTATGATAACAGTTATGTAAATCATGAATTATTTATACGAATTATGCATGTATATCTTGTCTAATCATGTATACTACGAACAAACCGTTTACGCCTGATGAATATTGGGCACTGCCTCAGTAAAGACTTTTAGGGAAACTACACCGTATTTGCATGACATATGGTAGAAAATTCAGAAAACCTAATGCAGGTAGCTTGACTGTTAATGCGAGATGCTTGGATACGTTATTTAAATTTTCATCCAGTCTAATCATCTAAGAAATTAGGGATGGCAACAAACTCCAAGACGGATTCGAACCTTAGTCCATCTTTACGCATGTTGCTCCATAAAGAACAGGAGTTCCGCAAACACCAGTTGTTAAACTACTTGTTCTTTTTACATTCTACTAAACATTTGCCTTTAGAAATAGCTGATCATAGTCATAATCAACACTAATTTAACGCCCAATTCGTGGTTCAGTGGCAACGTTCAGCTGATGAGCATTAGGACAGAGGTTCAATCCTCTGGCAGCTTTTCTGTAGACACCGTTTCAAAAAACGATGAGACTCGAATGCGTTTGTGATATTCGGCATCTTGCCTCGTGAGTGAGACTACCTGGCGTGGGTTTTCCGGGTTTTCTCCCATACGATAAGCGGGTTCGAGTCCCGGCGGTGCCATGGATGTTTGTAGTGGTTCGGAATCCTTTTTAATCTGTAGGTCCCGGTCTGTTCAGTCTAAAGTGTGCACAAGATGACCGTAGAGGGGCAAACCAAACCCAATACGATACATAAATGAGGGAATAATTCTCCCTAAAAGTCTTCCCGGAAGGCGCTGCCTTCCTTCTTCAGCTTCACGGTGCCAAGTCAGACTTCTACCTACTTGTGCTCCATAACAACAGAAGCTGTTCCCATTTCCCTCCTTTCATGAGATCACATGGATTCTTGGACTTAGTCTAGATGTTTCTGTCTACCAAGTGGGATAAGAAATACAGTAATTTAACAAAGTTTTCTAAACTAAAGTTAAGAATCGAAAAATAAAGAATTGCTAAACATGTAAGGATATTCTTAAAAAAAAATTGAAGTATATAAAGTTACTTTGGAAATTCGAACTATTACTTAAAGCATTAAATATGTACTAATATATTATATCTTACTACAAAAATACGTTTTTTTATAGTTTTCAGTTACATTTTAGAATAACACAGCTTATTTTTGATAACTGACATAAATTTTTACCATATTTAAAAATAATAATTTTTAATACAATAATAATAATAATAGTTTTTAATATAATTTTTTACCATACTTAAAAATCATAAACTAATTGTATTAACTTCATGATCTTGATCTCTATGAAGAAGTTACATTTCAAAAATTTATTTTTTGAAACCTACAAGAGTTAAATTTATTATCAAAGACTTTTCTGGAAAATCAGATAAGTTTATGTCCGAAAATAACTTTTAGCAAACCTCTTAGATAAGATCTTTACTCAACTGACCTTTGAAATTCTCCAGACAGTGTTATAAAATTCAATATTGACTGTTAAGATAGTTCAGATAGACATTTAAGGCAAGTGCTTCCCACTTTCAATCCTCTGCCTCCTCAGTTTTAAGCAGGCTATTAATCAAAAGGCGAATGCGAATGCTTGGAAACTGTCTGCTAATTCTATGAATTATTTGCCCAAATTCTTGCATTCGGTTAATACAGCTAAGTCCTTCGTTACTTCCCGTGTCTCTAACTAAATAAGCATCATAGATATATATTCATAAAATCCTCTTTTACTAAATTTCTGAGGCCTTCCTATATCAGAATAGCCTTCTTATTTAATACAATTGTGTAAGATAACTGTTTTACTTATTTTCCTTTTCAACATAATTCATTTCTATTATCAGTATAACCTTCTTATTTATTTTACTTTTTAACATAGTTCATTTCCATTATCAGTATAATCCTATTATTTATTTTCCTTTTTAACATAGTTCATTTCTATTATCATTATAATCCTATTATTTATTTCCCTTTTTTACATAGTTCATTTCTATTATCAGTATAACCCTATTATTTATTTTACTTTTTAACATAGTTCATTTCTATTATCAGTATAACCTTCTTATTTAATATCATTGTGTAAGATAACTTTCTTATTTATTTTCCTTTTTAACATAATTCATTTCTATTATCAGTATAACCCTCTTATTTATTATTATTATGCAAGATAACATTATTTATTTTCCTTTTTAACATAATTTATTTTCCTTTTTAACATAATTTATTGCTGTTATCAGTATAACCTTCTTATTTAATATAACTGTGTAAGATAACTTCTTATTTATTTTCCTTTTTAACATAGTCCATTTCTATTATCAGTATAGTCTTCTTATTTAACATAATTATGTAAGATAACCTTTTTATTTATTTTCTTTTTCAATATAATTCATTTCTATTTATCAGAATAGAGTTATCAAAAAGTATCCTTCATATTTAAGATTGATATACTGAATTGATCACTATGCCTAATTAAATTTTTCTTTAAATGTTCATAAAATATAAATAAAACCAAGACATTGTTTATAGTAAATTAGTTCTAAAGTAATATTGTTGTTATGACTAATCCTCTGTGTCCTGCAGGGCGGAACGAACACCAAATGAGTAGTCTACTCATGGATGGAGGGAGAGGAGTCAGCTTTTGTTGTGATGGAAGACCCGTAGATAGAAGTCTGACTTTAACTCCAAGTCGCTGAAGAAGAAGGATAGTGACATCTGGGAGGACTTTGGAGGGAGGGAGTTGGACTACCCTGCATTTGATTATTGCATGGGAGAAATTTCGAAAAACTCCCACCTGTTAGTCTGAATACCGAGGCAATGCCGCCAGCGGATTGAAACTCAACCCTAATGCTTACCAACAGCTTGCGTTACTACTGGGCCATCAGTCGAGCAGATTAAGATAAATAAATGGATCCAAATATAAATTAAGTTCTTTAATGCATTTTTTAATCAAAATTTTAATTTTTGTTTTTAATCAAACGTCTTCGTTTTAATCTAAAAACTATTTTAAAATGAAAAAATATATTTTTCAACAATAAACAATCATAAAGTAACATACTGTAATTTTGTAGTTATTTTTGCTCTCTATTTTTTTGTACATAAGAAGCGCATTAATTAATTTGCCATTATTTGGTCAATTTAGATAGCAACCATTATTCGAGTATTATTAAAAAAGAAAATTAAATAAATAAATATTTTACGAAAACATTTCACATTTAGTCACAGATTTTTAAAAAAGTTAATAGACCAATAATTTTCATTAGAAAGTTTTCAAAGACAATTTTACCCTGATTTATGGAAAAAATAAAAATAGCTTATGAATATTAAAAAAAAAAAAAGCTTTTATTTATCAAAAAACTTTTTGAAAAATAAAAAAGTAATATTCAAAAATTAGAAAATAAAAAGTATTTTTCATATGAGTCCCCCAATTTCAATTCATTACTTCAAGTAATTAATAAAAAATAAAACAGAAAGCATTAAAAAATGTTATTTTGAAAAACATTCCTTTTTAAATAAGCTATATTCCTTTTTTGTTTTATATAAATAGATATCAATGTGCCAAAACATAAACATTTTAATCTTCCGAATTTCACGAGTAAACAGGGAAGTTGAATTAATTATTAAAATATCAACATCTTGAAAAAAAATTTATTAATTATCATTTCTACTTCGTTTGCGTATTGAATTTTAATTGGAAATAATAGTTATATTATATAACATTATGGCGCACGATGCCGCAGGTTTCGGGTTTGAGTTTCAGGTATGCCATGGATGTATGTAGGGGTCCGGAATTCACTTTAAACAGTAGGTCCTGATCTAATATGACTGTAGACTATTGGGCGTAGTACTGACAACCCTACCCCTTGAAAAGAAAATATCTCTTGTCTATAAATCTGTCAGTAGGCAGACGACCTTGGCCCACCATGGGGCTGTTTTGCGCCTCTGATCATGATAATTAAATAACATATTTATTGGTTAAATCATTTTTGTAATTTAAATTAAAGAAAAATATTTATTTGAAATGCTTTTAATAAAAATGCCTGTCTAAAAATACAAATCATTATCTATGCATTTATATGAAGTATTATAAACTTTTATTGTATAAATAAAAGTTTATAATACTTCATATAAACTTTTATTATATAACCTAACATGCACTTATTTAATATGAAGATTAATATGACAATAACTTTTAATTCCAGACAAATTCAATGCTAACGAGGATAATTATTTTGCTGATGGTCATACCGTCATATTCCCAGGCGCCATGACGTACAGAGCCATATATAAGCATCTCGTATCTATAATCAGACTGACTGGTGGAAAACCTTTTGGGGCAGCTACCCATAAAAGTCATCCAGAAAGACATCATTTCCTCTTCCGTTTGTGGATTACACGTGGTATACAAAAATGAAACTTGAGATCATTGATATAAATGAAACTATCTTTAATAAATATGGACAACATAGAAACAAGCTCTTGTCTGAAGTTAAATGATTTCATTTATTAAATTATTCAAGATTCTAGGTTGTAGATTTTTATCGCGAAATTTTCATTTATATCATCATGTATTTATGTACATCATGCTTTTATCGGTGTTGTGAAACTTAAAACTAAAATATTTTTTCAAATCGTTTGGATCTTAAACGTTTCTCCTATAATATTTTTCATTTAGATATATTTTTTATTTTCGATATTGATTTTGAATTACATCTGCATGAAAAATTGCTCTGAGTTATTATTGATTGTCTGGATTTATTATCTTTAAAAGATTGGAAAGCAGATATTTCTGATTTTTCTTAGATTAAAAGCAAGAAATTTTAAAGGTGACTTGCCAGAAGTTCCTTAAACGGTACATATTGACCTGAAAAATTTCACAAAGACAATTGCTGAGAAATATATAATTTTTTTTAAATTTTATTTTATCAATATTTTTTTCCAGTATTATAATAGCAATATATTCTCAATAAAGAAAGGCTTAGCACTGATTTGTTATTTGATAACACACTGTTTTGTTGATAAAACTTAGTGATACTATGAATATTCAAAAAGACAATTACTTCAAAAAGAATATAAGTAAGAATCCACCATGTATTTTTACGAGAACTATATAGTGGATCGCACATGAAGCAAAAAAGAAATGTTTAAATAAACCGAATCTAACATGAATTCGCACGAGAATTATACAATGGACCGCGTACAGAGAGATAAAGAAAAATGTTTAAGTAAGCCTTTACTTGAGATGTTTGGCAACAATAGAGTGTTCCATCATTTTAAATCATTACAAATTGGTTAGTTGTAGTTTAGGCTTCGCGTTGTAGTGATGGTTTTGTTAGTTAGTAGTCAGCTTTGCATTGTTGAAAATAAATTATATGTTTGCATCAACGTCTTCTCTCAATTCTAACATTTCAATAATCCTATTGACCTTATGTTCACCATTTTTTGGGGTAAAATAGCAGAACAGCAGCCGTTGGGATTTAGCTTCAAACATTATTTTCGCCAAAGTCCGCCAAGTAAGTGATTGCAAATGTAAGTGAAGTGAATTTTAAACAATACAAGAAACTATAGTTACGACATTTGGGGACTTATCACTCAGTTGGCACCACAAAAATTCCCTCCGTTACTTATTTTGCGATTTAGTCTTTTTCAGAAGATAAAAATTCTACTTTCGTGATATTTTCAAAGTTGTAGATTACGCAGAATTTAATTAAGCCCATTACGTCAACAAAGGCGAATACACCTATATCTGCTCATAACCTGTACTATACATAATTGTCAATAACTATATTAATTTTTTGTTGATATATTATATATAATGTGGCCTTCTACGTCTGACCATTTGCTATCAAAGTGACATATATGTTATAGAATTATCGTTGCCTATTTTACACAATCAGAGTTTTCTGCAAAACATCCATATATTACCATTACAGTTTGGCGCGAACACTCCTAAAGAAACTGAGAAGGAGGAATTTGAGATGTTCGGAATCTTCTCTTTTCTTCTTTTTCTACATCCTAGAAAAGTTCTGTAGTCTACAGATAAACTGCAGAAGTACCTGTACTCTGCAGTCTAAACATTTATAGAAATAGTAGTTTTCGACCAAAATAGTAGTTTTCGTTTTTTCAAATAATAGTAGTTCGACCAAGCTTCATCTTCCCGGAAGGACAACATGCTATCCATCAAGTCATTTTAATGCAGATTAAAATTATACTACAATAGCTGTAATGCAACACGTTGTTTTGCAGTTCTTTTTTAAATAAATAAATAAATTTATAAAATAAAGCCCCGCCAAAATTGCATGCAAATAAATTATAATTATATATATATGTCGTTCCAGACACAAAGCAAAATGTTTTGCTATGTAGGTGGATTCACATGCTTCGAAGGCAAGGGGAAAAAACCCCCTATTTTACAAAAGCTGATTATTTGTATCTATAAATGGTAAAAAATATCAAATCGGTAGATAAACGGATTAGATTTCAATAATCTTCGTCTCATTAGTCCTTCAAATTTTCATTTCTTTGTAGGAATATAGAAAATCCAGTATAACTATTATTATAATTATAATTATTGTATTAATTATAATTCTAACATTATCTCGTTTTTTAGATTTGAATTATGTTGTTGTTGTTACTTATGGCTTTATTGGAATGCAATACATACAAATTTGGCCACTTATTGTAGAAGCCATAAGAACATAATTAAAATTACAAAGGGAAAAGACAAATTCTTAACAAAAACGAACAAAGGCTTTAAAAACAGATAAAACAAGTTAAATTTTCTAAGGACAAAAATTAAAAAAGCTGGAAGCACCATAATAAAAGATCAGAACATGTTTTCTCTGGCCCTCCAGTAAAGATTACACAAATAACTACTCTGTTGTAAGTTAAAGTCCAGTTCCGATCTAACAAGTAGATGGGACTCATTCATTTTCTCTGTCTTACATAAAACAGGCATATCAGAATTCACAATCTCTACTTTAGCCAGATGTTTGGTCAGGCAGTCGTGTTTAAGTTTTAATCTAAAATTGGCAACAATCTCTTGAGAGTTTTTCCACTAAATTTTTTCCAGTTATCCCCGACTGCCTCCCAGACTTTAGATTTGAATGATTAACTTGATGAGCCTGGAAAACCTAAACGGGGGATCTTTTTCGTCTTGGATCATTGCATATCATTTGGCATTCATTACTATTCGCTCTGGTTTCAAAGGAGATAGACAGATTTTGATGAAATAAACTTAATACGGATCGGCTGGATAGCACGAATATATTAGTATTGTGTATAATAGTAGGCAATTACTTTGTATGGAAAGCCAATTTTAAATGTACCATTATATGATTTCACACACATAAAGGATAAAAAACAAGATTACTATTGATATATTCTACCACTAATATTTCCATAAAAACTATGACTTATCCTTGATTTAAACTTGATCTTAAGTATGTGCGGTTGCTAATGTATATATGTAGTAAGTATGAGCGGTAAGCTTGAGGCTGCTTCATAGCCAAGAGCTTTGTTCATCCTTCAATTGATCCTTTGTAAATATGTAATTTATGTTTGTAGATGTAGATATTGGTTATGTAGATTTAAATTTATATATTTCATAGATATGAACGCATAGCATTATACACGATAGAAAGAAAGTACAGTAGCTTTGTGCAGAAAATGCAAATAAAGAAGTACACGAAAAAATTACATTCACCTGAAAAAAAATTGTATGCAAAATTGAAGAGCTCGTTTTTTGGGGAACAAAATTCGGTTTCATAACAAAATCAAAGGAATAAAAAAAAAATAAAAGTACAAGATTATTGGATTAGAAATCAAAGTGAACGGCATCCAAAAATGAAGAATCGGTGGATATGTTTTTGGGTCAAACTATTCCCTAGATAATAAAAAAAATATCCACTTCAAATATTTTGAAAAAGTATCTTTAAAAGTTTTAAAAAAAAAGAACTGTGCCGAACAAAGAAGAACAATGAAAAGCTGGAAAAGAACTGTTTTCGCAGAACCTTGTTCTCTGGCAGCTCGCCAATAATATGGGCACGTGACTTTGTGGAAGACATGAAAACTCATTCAGAAAATTTTCTCATAAAAAATCCTTTTTCCTTCATCAGTTTTTTGGGTTTTTGAAATATGAAAAAAAAAATAATAATAAAAAGTAGACATTAATCTATTATTTTTCACATGACGAAAAAAAAAATGTCGATATCAAAAGCGTTTTCCAAAAAAAAAAATCTTTTTATCTATTTGAATGATTCTTTTTTTTTCAAAATGACAGATAACTAATTCTGTTGTTTTTTCTAAAGTTCCCACCGAGGTAATATACTTGGGTTTTGTTTGATTACTAACCGATTAGTTTTCGATAAATCTTCTAGGTGTTTTCTTTTCATTAAAATAACTTAAAGCAATACTTCTTTTATGTGGGTTACGGATTAAAAAGAAAGAGGCTCCAAAATATTTAATACAAATAAAAATTAAACCATTTTTAAATAAATTATGAAATTAATGAAGAGAAATTAGTTTAAACAAAACATGTTTTTAAATATCATGAACTTTTAAATTATATTTAAGTACTCTCTAACTGGTTAAGAAATTATTGATATCAAATTTAATACTTTAAGGAGGGTAATTGACTTGGGGGACAATGCTTTTTAATTGTTTTGTTATATGATTTCACACACTAAATACGATTAAACAACACAAAATAGAGGATAAATAACAAAATATAAGATGGCCATTGATATATGCTACCACTAATATTTCCACAAATTCTTGAATTAAACTTCATTGTAATTGTGTGCAGTTGCTAATGTGTATGTGCAGTAAGTATGTGCGGGGCCTGATGGCCGAGTAGCTAGCGCTCAGGCTCTCGGTACCACAGGTATCGTGTTCGAATCCCCGCAGAGCTATGAATGTTTGTTGTGGTTCGGAATCTACTTTAAACCGTAGGTCCCGGTCTCATATGATCGTAGAGAGTCACAGAGCCCAGTCAGACTTCTCTCTCACCCACATCATTCCCAAACTGTAAAGGGGCAACTCAGCTCTAGGCACAGCGATGTGGTGTGGTGTAGTAGTAGTAGTAAGTATGTGCAATTGCTAATGTATATGTGCAGTATGCTTCTGGCTGCTTGTCCATTCTTCATTTGATCCTTTGTAAATAAGTAATGTAAGATGTATGATATTGGTTATTTAGATTTAAATTTATATATTTCATAGATATGAATACATCGCATTGTACACGATATAAAGAAAGTAAAGTAGCTTTGGACAGAAAATGCAAATAAAGAAATACACGAGAAAATTACATTCACCTGGAAAAAAAAATTGTATGCAAAATTCAAGAGCTCTTTTTTTTTGGGAAGCAAAATTCGGTATCATAAAAAAAGGAAGGGAATAAAAGTACAAGATTATTGGATTAGAAATCAAACTGAACGGCATAAAAAAAAAAAAATGAAGAATCGGTGGATATTTTTTTGGGTCAAACTATTCCCTAGATAATAAAAAAATATCCACTTCAAATATTTTGAAAAAGTATCTTTAAAAGTTTAAAAAAAAAAAAAAAACTGTGCCGAACAAAAAGAACAATGAAAAGCTGGAAAAGAACTGTTTTCGCAGAGCCTTGTTCTTTGGCAGCTCGCCAATAATATGGGCACGTGACTTTGTGGAAGACATGAAAACTCATTCAGAAAATTTTCTAATAAAAAGTCCTTTTTCTTTCATCATTTTTTTTGGGGGATTTTTGAAATATGAAAAAAAATAATAATAATAATAATAAAAAGTAGATATTAACTTATTATTTTTCACATGACGAGAAAAAAAATTTCGATATCAAAAGCGTTTTTCAAAAAAAAAAATCTTTTTATCTATTTGAATGATTCTTTTTTCTTTCAGAATGACAGATAATTAATTCTGTTATTTTTTTGGAAAGTTCCCACCGAGGTAATGTACTTCGGTTTTGTTGGATTACTAACCGATTAGTTTTCGATAAATCTTCTAGATTTTTTTTTTTTTTTTTTTTTTTTTAAGCAATACTTCTCTAATGTGGGTCCCAAATGAAAAAGAAAACAGGCCACCAAATATTTATTAGAGATAAAAAATTAAATCATTTTTAAATAAATTATGAAATTAATAAAGAAAAATGAGTTCAAGCTAAACATGTTTATAAATATCATAAACTTTAAAGTTATACTTAAGTATGAAATGATTATGACTAGTATGAAATGATTGATATTCATTATAAACCTTTATGGAGAGTGAATGAATTGGGGGATCGAGTGTTAAGGTTTATTAAACGATGGAGCTAAGTTCGAAACTTGATAACTATTATTTCGTATAATATTATGCAATTTTTTGTATGGATGATATTTTTTAACTGTACTATTATATGATTTTACACACTAAATACGTTTAAACAATACAAAATATAGGATAAATAACAAGATGGCCGTTGATATATGCTACCACTAATATTTCCATTAAGACTGTAATTTATTCTTGAATTAAACTTCATTGTAAGTATGAGCAGTTGTTAATGTATATATGCAGTATGTATAGTAAGTATGTGTAGTATACAGTAAGTATGGGCAATTGCTTATATATATGTGGAGTAAGTATGTACAGTTGCTAACGTATATGTGTAGTAAGCTTGTGGCTGTTTCGCAGTCAAATGCTTCGTTCATTCTGCAAGTGATCCTTTGTAAGTATGTAATGTAAGATATACGATATTGTTTTTTTTAGATTTATATTTGATAGATATGAATACATTTCATTGTACTACATAGAAAAAAAGTGCAGTAGCTTTGTACAGAATATGCAAATAAAGAAGTAAATGAAAAAATTGCATTCACCTGAAAAAAAAATTATATGCAAAATTCAAGACCTCGTTTTTTGGGGAGCAAAGTTCGGTATCATAACAAAAGCAAAGGAATAAAAAAAATAAAAGGTACAAGATTATTGGATTAGAAATCAAAGTGAACGGCATAAAAAAATGAAGAATCGGTGGATATTTTTTCGGGTCAAACTATTCCCTAGATAATAAAAAAAATATCCACTTCAAATATTTTGAAAACGTATCTTTAAAAGTTTAAAAAAAAGAAAAGAACTGTGCCGAACAAAGAAGAACAATGAAAAGCTGGAAAAGAACTGTTTTCGCAGAACCTTGTTCTCTGGCAGCTCGCCAATAATATGGGCGCGTGACTTTGTGGAAGACATGAAACTCATTCAGAAAATTTTCTAATAAAAAGTCCTTTTTCTTTCATCCGTTTTTTTCGGTTTGAAATATGAAAAAAAAAAATAATAATAAATAGTAGACATTAACTTATTTTTTTTTCACATGATGAGAAAAAAATTGTCGATATCAAAAGCGTTTTTCAAAAAAAAAAAATATTTTTATCTATTTGAATGATTCTTTTTTCCTTTCAGAATGACAGATAATTAATTCTGTTGTTTTTTCTAAAGTTCCCACCGAGATTCCGTTTGATTACTAACCGATTAGTTTTCGATAAATCTTCTAGCTGTTTTTTTTTTATTAAAATAACAAAAGAAAAGGATAAAAAAGAAAAGAGGCAACAAAATATTTATTAGAGATAAAAAATTAAATCATTTTTAAAAAAACTAGGAAATTAATAAAGAGAAATTAGTGAAAACAAAACTTTTTTATAAATACTATGAACTTTAAAATTATATTTAAGTACTCTCTGACTGGTAAGAAATGATTGATATTAAATTTAAAACTTTATGGAGGATGAATGACTTATTGCTCATTAAATGATGTAGCTTAGTTTGAAAGTTGATAAGATTCTATTTTTGTACTGAATATAGGTGAGAAAAATATTTAGGGCTTGTCGATTGGCTTTGTCGAAAAAAGCAGGAAGGGACGAACCTCCTAGAATTTTAGAAGCTCTTAGAAGGGACAAACCCTCAGGAATGTTTGTTCAAAATTGTTTTGACACAATGAGTGTGCAGTGCATTACACCCTAGGCAATGGTGAATTTTCTTTGTCATGTTACTGGCAAATGACTCACATTATCACCTTTTTTTAGATTTGAATTATTTTGTTGTTGTTACATATGGCTTCATTGGAACTCAATCCGTACAAATGTGGCCACTTATCATAAAATCAAAATTACAAACGGAAAAGACCAAACATTCTTAACAAAAACAACCAAAAGGCATTAAAAACAGTTAAAGAAAAGTTAAATGTTCTAAGGGTAACAATTTAAAAATCTAGAAGCACCATATTAGAAGATCAGGACATGTTTTCTTTGGTCATCCAGTAAAGAGTACACAAATCACCATTCTTTTGTAAGTTGATGTCCAGTCCCGAGAAAACAAGTAGATGGGCCTTATTCATTTTCAGTAGTGTCCAGTTCTTAATCTAAAATTGGCAACAGCCTCTTTGCGAGTTTTTCCACTAAGTTTTTTCCAGTCATACCCGATTGGCTCATAGATTCGAATTATTAATTTGATGAGTCTGGAAAATCTAAACGGGGGATCTTTCCTTCTTGGATCGTTGCATATCTTTTGGTATTATTTTTTATTCGCTCTGCCTTCAGAAGAGATAGACAGACTTTAATGACTTAAATTTTGTACGGATAGGCTGGATAGCACGAATATATTATTATTATGTATAATAGTAGGCAATAGTATGGATGGCTTATTTTAATTGTACTATTGTATGATTTCATACACTAAGCACGATTAAACATCACACAAAGGATAAATAACAAGATGACTATTGATATATTCTATCACTAATATTTCCATAAAGACTGTGATTTAAACTTCATCTTAAGTATGTGCTGTTGCTTATATACATATATATCTGGGCAAGTCACCTATTAGTCTTTACCTGCTTTGTTTTTTAATGTATTATCTCATAACTTCAAAGGACTCCACCTCAAGATAGAAGCTAGCTGCTGCTTCACAGCCAAGGTGCTTCGCACCAACACAAATCATCATGTGCTGTTGCTAATGTATATGTTTAGTGAGTATGAGCAGTAAGCTTGTGGCTGCTTCATAGCTTTGATTATGCTTCAATTGAGTAATCAATTGTAAGTATCAATCCTTTGTAAGTATGTAATTTATGTTTGTAGATGTACGATATTGGTTATTTAGATTTAAATTTATATATTTCATAGATATGAATGCATCGCATAATACACGATAGAAAGTACAGTAGCTTTGTACAGAAAATGCGAATAAAGAACTACACGAAAAAATTACATTCACCTGATAAAAAAAATTGTATGCAAAATTCAGGAGCTCTTTTTTTGGGGGGCAAAATTCGGGATCATAACAAAAGCAAAGGAATAAGAAAAATAAAAGCACAAGATTATTGGATTAGAAATCAAAGTGAACGGCATAAAAAAATGAAGAATCGGTAGATATTTTTTCGGGTCAAACTATTCCCTAGATAATAAAAAAAATATCCACTTCAAATATTTTGAAAAAGTATCTTTAAAAGTTTAAAAAAAAGAAAAGAACTGTGCCGAACAAAAAAGAACAATGAAAAGCTGGAAAAGAACTGTTTTCGCAGAGCCTTGTTCTCTGGCAGCTCGCCAATAATATGGGCACGTGACTTTGGGGAAGACATGAAAACTCATTCAGAAAATTTTCTAATAAAAAGTCCTTTTTCTTTCATCGGTTTTTGAAATATGAAAAAAAAAAATAATAATAATAAAAAGTAGATATTAACTTATTATTTTTCACATGACGAGAAAAAAAATGTCGATATCAAAAGCGTTTTTCAAAAAAAAAAATCTTTTATCTATTTGAATGATTCTTTTTTCTTTCAAAATGACAGATAACTAATTCTGTTGGTTTTTTTCTAAAGTTCCCACCGAGGTAATATATTTGGGTTTTGCTTGATTACTAACCGATTAGTTTTCGATAAATCTTCTAGGTGTTTTCTTTTTGTTGAAATAACTGAAAGCAATACTTCTCTCATGTGGGTCACGAAAAAAAAAAAAAAAAGAGGCCACGAAATATTTATTAGAGATAAAAATTAAATCATTTTTAAATAAATTAGGAAATCAATAAAGAGAAATTAGTTTAAACAAAACAGGTTTATAAATATCATGAGCTTTAAAATTATATTTAAGTACTCTGACTGGTAAGAAATGATTAAAATGTTATTAAATTTAAAAATATTAAATGATATTAAATTTAAAACTTTAATGAGAGGGAATGACTTAGGGAAAGGGCGTTAGGGTTCCCGTAACAATGGAGCTTAGTTCGAAACTTGATAAGTGTCCATTTCTATGCTGAGTATGGGTGAGAAAGATATAAAGATTGAGATTCGTTCAGTTGTGTTTGAAGAAAAAGGCAGGAAGGGGTGAACCTCCTAAAATTTATTAGAAGCGGTGAACCCTAAGGAATGTTTCTTCAAAATTGTTTTGACACAATGAATATGCAGTACAATACACCTTAGGCAACGGTGAATTTCCTTCATATTATGTTACTGGCAAACGACTGAAGTCAAAGTACTTTAAAGTGGAAAACATCAAACCAAAAATTTAGGCATTACTTGTAAGATCTTTTTCACAAGAGTCACTATTGCTATTTT
Organism: Caerostris darwini; assembly: GCA_021605075.1. NCBI lineage: Eukaryota > Metazoa > Arthropoda > Arachnida > Araneae > Araneidae > Caerostris > Caerostris darwini. The sequence continues at coordinate 326,805 of BPLQ01006085.1, read as the reverse complement.
TTTTAATTTGGCTACTATCAACAAGGACAAAGTTAAATATATTTCTATCGTTGCTTATCCCCCTGGTTTAGGTTCCTAAGCCAGTTTCAAATGTTGATGCCGCATTAATAAATCAAAGGCAATCTCCCCCTCATTCAACGGTTGTCCCACAGAGGCACCAGTAAAATCAATCAGAAACTTCGTTTTCCATGATATGAGAGGGCAAAATGATGACTGAGCAGTGGCAATAGGCATAAGACATTACATTTCCGTTGAAGCTTAAATTCCCTATGTAGCCAGTCCTTAGCCTAGATAAAGCAGTTTGAACAAATCTTCGGCAAGTGCACTGCAAGGACAACAGGGTACTTGGCGGCATAAAAGTTATACTTGGGTGGAATTTTCCAAGCGTTATTTAATTTGGCCATAGAAAGGAAATGTATCTTAGAAGCTCATACATCAGAGGAAGGGACAGTGAGAAGTTCTCTACCTTCCCCAGCAAGCAGATCAGAAACTTCGTTTTCCATATATACTCCCATTGGGGGGGAGGGCACACAAAGTCGCTTGAATCAAAATAGTTAAATTGGCAAGGATATCCTGCTTCAATTTATCCAGGATGCACGGCCCAATCTCTCAGGAATTAGATAGAGCTTTTGTATAATTTAAAATCCATACATCAGGTACACCAGATTCCAAAGAAAGATTCAAGGCATCTCTTATAGCAATAAGTTCTCAGAGAAAAACTGAGCTGTGTTTCGGATTTGTAAAATGATATATGAAATCACCTCCACTTGTTTTAACAAAGACACCTCTACCAGTTCTTCGAGAGATATTTACTTCTATAAGTGTAGTTAAACCTGAAAAGGATTATTACTAATGACCTTGATGGCCAGCTGACTCAACAGCTTTGGGTATTCTTTATATTTGGTCAGATTCTCTGTCAAATCTTCTTTAAAAGTTTCAATACAAAGAGCAGTAGTAGGTGTCAGAAGATTAAAAGGAATACAAGGCTCAAAGTCAATGTTCGCCATGCCCTACTTCCACATTAGAATAGGAGGGCTGTCCCTCTTTAACCACTGGTTGTTTGTTCAGTTCGATAAAAAGTTCGACGTCCTCTTATAGGGCCCAAAACACACAGGTTTGGCAATATTCTTTGCCTCTCATCTCAGCGATAAGAGCTGAAGATTAGCTTCATAAAGAACAATATCATTAGGTTCATCAATTCCTGAGTGATAATTCTAATTGCACTTAATTGAATTCTCTCTAATTTTTTCAGATTATTAGATGTAGTGTTCTGATAAATCTGGTAGCCAGACTCAATGACTGGGCGGATGAGTGCAGTGTACGTAATCCTAAGTGTTTCAGCATCTGCATCCCAATCTCTGAAAATATACTTTGTAATGAACTACTAAAATGTAGAACTATATTATGATTTGAAAAGATAATTCTTAAAAGCCCTCCTTTACTTTTATAATAACAAAAACATTTAATTATTTTTGCAGTTAAACATTAAGAAATATTTCATTTCAGTGGAAATTTACTAAGCAAATGAAAATAGTAGATTAATATTACTGAATGTAAATGTACTAATTTTATTAAAACTATGTTGTATTAGTATCTCTGTTATCAAATATATCGAAAGAAAACAACAGCCATGAAAGATACTACAGCATTTAATGAGGAAGAATAATTGGAGACGACGACAAATATATTTTTTCTTTGGGGACCTAGAATTAAGTTTCAGTACCACAAATTAAGATAATGACGGCTAATTATACTGGGAACCTACAATTTAACGTGAGATCCGAATTACTAACAAACAACCATAGTATCGTCAGGATTCGAATCTGAAGCCTGTTGTATCAAAGGCCAAATTTCTAACCAATCGGCTATCAGGCCGCAAATATTTACTCTACATTAAATGAAGTAAAATAATTCTAAAGAGGTGTATTTGTAAGTTTCAGAAAATTGTAATTTTTTTTTATTGAGTTTTTACTATAATGGATATGCTAGCATTCATTTTTTAACATTTATTTTTCTTAAAATATGCTACATTCATTTTTTAGCTTTTTTTCCTTAAAATATGCTAACATTCATTTTTTAACATAACAGTAGAATTGGCTATCTGTTTCATTAAAAAAATAGCTTCTGGTTTTTGACACGGAAATCGATTCTTTCTTTTAAAAACATTTCAAAATAAAAAATAAAAAATGATTGAGGAATTTCATATTATGATAAAGCTTAAATTAAGCTTTTTAATTTTCATATTATGATATCAAAATTAAGCTTAAAAATTATAAACACGGTTAAACTAAAATTTTTTGTTTTTAAGTTTATCTCTGTGTCTCTCACAAATTATATACTCATTGCTGTGTAAAGGACCGGACATTTTGGTAAGTGCAGGTACTTCCTATAGTAGTGAAATTAGTAAGAACGTTAAACTCTAACAGTTAGATCTTGCTAATCTAGATTAAATTAATACAAGTAGATTGAGATCCGTTCCCAAAGTACCTTTATCCTATGATATACAGGTATTGCTCCATTCGTCCAACAAGCAGATCTAATCTAGATTAATTTTGTAGTACAAATAGGCCTAGGGCTTCATTTAGATATGTTACGTGTTCACTAAAGGTAGCACACGTCGGATATGTTAAGCATTTAACTGCTTTAGACAGAGAATAATTCAAGTCGTAGCTTTATATGCACGAATGTCTAATTTGCTTACCATATAAGGAGAAGTAATTCACGCAACAAAACATGTTGCTGGCCTTTTACCATACTTATGATGTACTTATTATATTGTGAGATATATATTCATTTCATTTTTAGTGTTTCTAATGAAAGTTGTATCGGCTAATAAAGTTTCCGAACCATGTTTAAGGTGAGCACAATAAATCTGTTGTCCATAGACCTTAATATCTGTATACGAGGAAGATATAAGGAAGGTACGATAACCATCTTTGGTTAAATTAGTTCAAAATTGTGGTACAAAAAGGGAGCGTACAATCATCATAAAGTGCAACCTGAGTAACGCTGCAACTGCAGCAATAGCTTTCTAATGGTGAATGATTTAAGTCAAAGTGCCTGCAATCGAAAGCAACCTATTTTCTATTAAAACGTTCTGTTTTTGAAACAAGGGAATTGAATTAAAAATCTGGCAAGTGAAGTCTAACCTTACATATTGAGTTGAATGAGTGTTTTTCTTGTATCTTAAAAAACTGTTTAAGAATATTAACAAAATAGCTTGTAAATAGTTATTTTCTGGTTTAATGATAGTTTTCATAAATACACATTGATGATTTAATGTGAAAAATGTTTTTATTTTGTAAAAATATTCCAATTACACAAAAGTGAAAATTTAATGTACTATCACTTAATTGACGAAAAATTTGGTGATCATGGCGGAAAATTTGTCGACGTCGGCGATCGATTTGGCGAAGCTTCAATAACAGACTAGGAACTTAGTATGTGGTAACTATAGAAAGTAAAAGATTTTTCTCGGATTTTTGTTTTTGTTTTTTGTTTTTTAATGATTTGTGCTAAGTCTTACAAAACTGCAATCATAAATATTTGAATTTCTATTTGAAAGAACTTAATCTAATATTTTCTGCACATGTTATACGAATTTATTTTAATGATACATTATATATCTTATGTTACATTACGTTTTAACTATATCAAGGAAATGTCAGTTTTTGAGAATTTCATAGAATTACTATTGGAAGAAAAACAGGTGTAATATCTCTCAAAAATATGTGATCACGTGCTAAATAAAAATGTCAAACTTCACAAACTGGCTCGACAAATCAGCTTTGAAGTCATATAATATATATCAATCAGTATAAAATACGAGTAGTTTAATCATGGATATATGTGAAAATGATCAATCGTGAATATGTATGTCTAAAAGTAGAAGTACAAAATATTGTTTATTTTTATAAGTTTCTACACTTTTGGATTTAAAATACTATACTACTTTCTTTAATTTAATCAAACTGATTAAAAAAATTGGGTAAAATAGCAGAATAGAGGCCTTTGGGATTTGGAATCAAAAATTTTTTTCGCCAAAGTCAGTCAAGTAACGGGTTGCAACTGTAAGTAAAGTGAATTGCAACCAATATAAAAACCTCGGGTTACCACATTTGGCGACATTACACTCAATTGAAGCCAAAAAAAATTCACCAAATTCTAACGGCCCCTATTTTGCGATTTAGTCAAAATTTGTTTCTGCCGAATACATAGAATGCGTTTGGAAAAGTTAAAAAAGATTTTAATTTTTTTATAATATAAGATTTTTTTATATTTTAATGAAAAATAATTTTTTTAAGGAAATAATTATTTATTTAAGTAATTTTTATTTTCAATAATTTGTTTCTAATTGCATCTTTATATTCTTGTAATTTTTTGATAGATTTTTGTTGATACTTTTTAAATAAATAAAGATTATTAGACTTTCTTAAATGGCTTATTAGACTTTCTTCTTTTATTCAAATTTAAATTACATTAAGTGTACATTTTCAAACATCTTACGTAATTGTATTTATCACTTAAGGCATAAAAATATAAAACTTAAAAAATATATATATTTTCAGATTCTATCGATACAAATCTCTTTTGATCTAGAAGAGATTTATCTTAAATGATTTTCAAGGAAAACACAAAATCTATTCAAATCTTTACTGTTTCAGAAAACACAAATCGATTCTTGATGCTTACAAGGATAGAAGTTTAAATCTACAAGCACTACTTTTTACCATATTTTCTCACCAAAAATAAACGCGTTAAGACGTTTCTCCGAAGAAAAATTGGATCTATATTTGCGTTCGTGTTGGAAAAATTTGATGGAATCTGACATAAAGTGCACGGCCAATGGCTGTGATGTGCAGGTTTACCTTACAAGGGAATTTGTGTCGGAAAAAAGGGGAAAAAACTGTTGTCATGGTTACGTCAAATCACATATTTTGTGAACAAGGAATTCGTGTTTTATATGCAAACTCTTTTTAAGGGCTCATTAATGTAATATAAATTTTAAAGTTTGGTGTGAAAAATGAATATCTTGTATACTGCAATTTTTTTTTGTTCACATAAGTGTCTATCTAGACATAACTGTCTTAGTGAAAAAGACAGTTTGTAAACTTATTTAAATGCAAAAATAAATGTTTCTTATTTTATTTGTTGGTGAAAAGAAAAATAATTGCTTATTTTTTCACTAATTTATATATATATATTCATAAGTTCATTTTTAAATGTTTGTTTATGTATTTTACAAGTTACTTTAATCACTTCTTATTTGTCAATTTATTTAAAATCTAATTATCTCTTAAGAATAATTATTTAATTTACTGCACTTTTGCTGAAACTAGGCATTATATATTTATAAAAAAAGTAATGAAATTTTTTGTAGGTTTTCCAAAACAAAAGTTTTCATTTAAAAACAAATATTCACTGATGAACAATTATTTAATTTGCTGTACTTTTGATGAAACTAACCATTATATATTTATAAAAAAGTAATTAAACTTCTTGTAGGTTTTCTAGAACAATAATGTTATTTTAGGTTAGATATCTCTATCACTATTTTGTGATCTGTTGTTTCTTATCCCACTTGGTCGACAACAACATCTAGACAGTCCTAGACTAGTCCAAGAACCCGTCCTTCTGGACAACAACAACAAGTCCAAGAACCCGTGTGGTCTCAAACGATAAAAAACCACTCCAGGATTATCAAAATTCTTAAACCGACGTGTCATGATAAAGAGAAGAAACTACACCGTCCTTGATCTTGCGACACAAAGACATGGGCTCCTAAAGGTAGAAGTTTGACTTTACCCCACCCGGTTATATCCCTTGGCACTGGCTGGGTACCCATTTTAGTCTCATTTTACGACATGCATGGGCTATAGTGGGCTATTCTAACCCTGATCCGCACGGAAGGGGGAGGGATATCTATTTTGATATCTTTATTATTTCAATGCGATAGAAATTCTATTTAAAACCATATTCTGTATTTTTTAAATTCAAATTAGTGATTTACTTGAGTGAAATAAATTTTAAAAACAATTTATTATATAAATTTTAAAGAATAGATTGCATTGAAGAACAAGAGTTTTACTTTATTTTAACAAACATCGATGTTCTTCAGGTATGTAACAAAATGTATCATGAACACTGCCTAGGTGTATGATGAATATCATGTACTATGTATCATTGCATAAATATATCATGAACACTGCCTACCCAGAGAATTTGAGAAGGCAATCATTTACGTATTTATGAGAGAAAATATCTTTCGCTGTATATGAGAAATGCATATATGAAAATATCCTTCGTTGTTGTTGTTTGAAAATAACCCTTGTTGTATATGAGAAATATCCTTAAAGTAGCTTGTCTGTTGATTTCAGAAAAATTAAACTATCTTCATTTCTGATAACAAGAATGCAAAGGACATGTGGATTCACATGCGAGGCTTTCTCCACTGCAGTTCGCATGTTATGGTTAGCCACAATTCAGGCAAACTATTTACTTGAACTACAAATATTTGAAGCACCTGTAAAACTCCGCCTCAACATTGTAAAATACATCTACAAAAATCCTCATTCTCGAGCAATTAATAAAAGTCTCTGCCCAAAATAAAAAAAAAATGTTATATATCGCAACTATATGACAGAAAAGACACCAGACAGTGATAACATAACTAATTCATCACAGTTCCAGTCACTAAGGTGAATTATTAACTCAATCGAGCACTTACTGGATTAGAAGTATTTTCTACGCTCCCGTGGTTGCTGTCACTAAGCCTCATATTGCTATCAGCACTGAGTGGCTGCAATCTGAACACCTTTGTTTTACGTCGAGGACGACCTACTTCATCAATAAATAAAAGAACGCAATGCTTTATTTTAAAGATAGCACTGAAAACAATTTTTAAATTGTTTAAAACATTGTGTATAATGTTGCTTTAGTAGGTTTAGTAACATGTGAAGCTAGCAGTAGTCCGTTGTAATCAATCACTGCTTTCAGAAACGACGACACTAGATGGCGATTTTGACAACGTTTATAATCGTTGCACACCGGCAGTCAACCTGACTGTTAGGAATTTTCCAGGTTTCTCCCATACAACATGCAAATTCGAGTTTATTACATTAAACTCGGGTTATATTCTTCTTTCAATTAGGGATGTCCGTGTCTTATATTATTGAAACAAGACCCATCGATGTCTGACTATAAAAATGCCTTAAAATAATAACAATATGAAACAGGAAAGATAATGACTTGAAAACTTGATAAATTAACTACCACATATGCATTTCGAGAAATAAATAAATACGCAACTGACGTAAAATTTCAAAATAATAGCAATTTTAACCATGTAAAGGAAAAAAATTCATTTAATTGTCATTATAACGTGCGCCCCTTGTGAACATTAGGGCGGTGGTTCAATCCGCTGGAGGCTTTGTGGTAGACACTGTTTCAAAAACCGAGGAGACTCGATGGCGTTTAGAAAGTTCAGCATCTTACCCCGTTAGTGGACCACCACCTAGTGGGGTTTTTCCGGGGTTTCTCCCATACGCAACGCAAATACGGGGTAGTTCCCCACCACAACAGAAGCTGCCCCCCTTCCCTCCTTCCATGAGACCCCACTGGTTCTTGAATGGAGATGGTCTACATGCTGCCGTTTACCAAGTGGGATACGAAACAGCACGTCTGTATTTGCAGAATCATTTCTTCAGTAATTATGTAATAATTAAAAATCAATTGAATTACTTAAATTAGAATTTAAAAAATTTCATTCTCGAATTCTTAATTTTCAGTATATTTTATCATAGTTCGCGTTTATTCTAATTATATGAATTTTATTTCATGTGTTCCTTAGTTTCTGGAATCATGCTGCATTAAGGTGCAAGAGTTTTATAAATTTAGAATTTTATAGCGCAAATAAACATATCAACAATAAAATAATTAAACTTATAATAGTTTCTTGTAAGCCATCAGAATCAGACAGAGTCAGGCAAGTCAGACTTCTACCTATCTGTGCTCCATCTCAACAGAAGCTGTCCCCCTTCCACCTTCCATGAAACAGCACGTGTTCATGGACTTGGTCTAAAATGTTGCTATCGACCCGACTAAGTGGGATAAAAAAAATAATAGTTTTACATGAAAGAGGTAATATTAAAGCAATACAAAAGTAATTTTGTAAAATCCACGTAATTAAACAAAATTTTCAATTACATAACTAAATGAAAATTGCATTAACTATCAAATGAAAGGGTCAAAGCAAACATTAGATGAGTCTATAAATAGTACCTCCTACAATCTGTACAAATATTTGTTGAAGTTCGTTATTTTAAACGCATGAACAACGAAAAATATTAATATTTATGTCGCTTTCAAAATGAAATGAATTATTTCTATCAAGAGTGTTACAGTAATTGTAAATGAATATAAATGCAGACTGTAATTCTGAATACGCCCTTTCTTAATATATTTCCTAAAACATGTAAACGGCTTGTTCATATTAACAATAATAAGAACATATGGTTAGTTTTAATATAAATAATAAAAGAACAGATTAGCATGAAAGTTTATAAATACAGCAGTTACTAAATAATTAAACTAATAAATTCATGTTTCATTTGTATAAATATTTGTGTATATATAACTTATTTTTTATTATTGCTCAGTAGCTGCACTATTTTTTAAATATCCGTATTATAATAGTAATCCCTTTGTTGTTGTTGTTGTCGTATCCCTCATGGAAGGAGGGAAGAGGCATGCAGCTTCTGTTCTGATGGAGTACCCGTAGGTAGAAGTCTGACTTCTGTTCCGTGACGCTCTTACAGTCATAGGAGACAGGGACCTACGGCTTAAAGTAGATTACGAACCACTACAAAAATCTATGGTACCGCCGGGACTCGAACCCGAAACCTGTGGCCCCGAGCGCCAGACACTCGGCCATTCAGGCCCAACAGTAATCCTTAATTTGTACAAAGAAACACACTTTCAAAAAGAATGGCTTAAATTTTGTTTATTAGATGGTATATGAAAAATGGAAATTTGCGGGAATAATTAGAAAAATTATGTTAATAATTAAAATAAATCTGTGTTGTTGTTATTAATTCTTAGTGTCCGGCCGCGGGGGACAGACACCACATGAGTAGTCTACTTATGGATGGAGGGAAGAGGGGCAGCATCTGTTGTGCTGAAGTACGCATAGGTAGAAATCTAACATGGCTGCGGGTCATTGAAGAAGGAGAGTGACTTCCAGGAAGACTTTTAAGGAGGTCGCATTTGTGTATAGTATGGGAGAAAACCCGGAAAACTACCACAAGGTAGTCCGACTCACGAGGCAAGATGCTGAGCCTTATAAACGCCATCGAGTCTCGTCGTTTTTTGAAATAGTGTCTACAATAACGCAACCAGCTGATTAAACCTCATTCTTAATGCTCACCAGCGTCGTGCGGACTGATAGCCAATTGGCTATCCTCTAGCCTTTGATACCATAGGCTTCAGGTCTGAATCCTGGCTGTGGCATGGATGCTTGTTAGGGGTTCGGTATTTACGTTAAACTGCAGGTTCTGGTCTAATAGCATAAAGTGTGCACAAATTGACCGTAGAGCGACAAATCAAATCAATCATCAAATAGTGTTGGCACCAGAGGTCCAGGGGGACAAAGACTATCGGCGATTCTATTTATTTTTCAATTAGTTTATCAGCCATTGGCTTTATAATTATAACTAATATTTAATTGTAATAATTGTTTCCTAATGAGAATAAAACACTTAGTAGAATAAAGCACGTATAAATTTAAAATGTATTCAAAGTATTTTATTTATAAGAAAATGATACATTCTATAAAATATGTTTTTTAATAGAAATTAAAAATTTTCTATAAATAATTAACTCGAAATATGAATAAAAGTCTTGATCAAAATTGAAAAAAGGAATTTTTTTAACCGTTTCAAATAAAGTGACATCAATTTTGTTATTTTAATGTTAAGGAAAACCATAGAAACAATTTTCCATTTTTATTTTTTATAATTACACGTATCTTACACTGCATCCCAAAAAACATGATTTGTGTTTCATGCTTTTAAATTTATTCCAATTACCGTCAAATCTTGTCGGAAAAAAATACACGTGACCACAATTAATTTTTCCAAACATCTAAGACAGCGACACGCGATAAATAATATAATTGACATCTTAGTGTCGATAAGAACTACACATTACAAAAGAACAGCATTCCGTGCATAATTAACAAAGGGAGCACATCTGCATGAAGACAAGTTCGTGTTATTCAATGAAATAAACAAAAAGAAACCCAGTCGATAATGATATACGCATAAAAGCTTGCTCAATCCATCCTGACAGTAATGTTCTTTGAACTGACAGAGGATGGCATAAAATTTTATTGCCGTTTTTTTTTTTACCATTATTGTATTTCATTATTCATGAAGCCCGCAATTTATTAGTAGTAAGTAAACGAATACAATGTTGCTCTGTTTTGAAACACGTTTCATATTAACGTCGGATAGGATATTAGTTTTGCTTTTTAAGTTCATGTAATATTAATTTTTTCGGACGTTATAGTGACGTTTCGAACTCTCCAGAGTAAAATAACATAATGAAATAGAAAATTATTTCTTCAAAAAAATAAATTATGAGTTTCTTTTCGTCTTTTTTTAATTTTTAATGGCAGTATTTAAAAAAAATTCCTAGCACTTTTGTACTGTTATATTTTTTTTCTATTAAGTTTGAAATACAAATGCTGGACTAATGAACTTGAAATACTGGATGAAGCACTTGACATCGGATTACTATATTAAATGTCTTTAATATATATATATATATATATATATATATATACTATTGCGTCCAAAAAGTAAGACCAATTTTCAATTTAAAAATTCCTGGGGCCTATGGTATTTCAGTTTTTCTTTCTTTTTTAGGTTTCTGGCACTGTCCTTGACATCTGTGTGAAATTTTACGTCAAAATATTCATTAGTGTTTGAGTTACGCTTGGTTTTGTGAGACGCTAAAACTGATTATTATATCGCCGTGATATTCTCTGAGTAACTCATTAAACATGTCGATGAAATTCGGGGCTAATGATGAAAGAGCAAAAGCTCTCCCTACAAGATAAATAATTTTATCTATGCTAATATTATATTGCTACCTACCATAAAGTGGGGAAGCTATTTAAAAGACATGCCTGGAAAGTGTTAGAAGTATTTCAGAAGAATAGTTTTATTTTATAATGTTCGACGCTATGATCAGTGATCTATTATTTACACCACATAAGAAGCATTTATAGCTGGTATAGGCTGCGCTTAATGCAAGATGCTTCACAATAAATATGCTGTACTGCTTCGACAACTTCAGCGGAGCATCCTCCACCCGCCCAATGAGTGTCTCCTCAAATTTTGAATTCTAGTTTATGAATTTTTCATGCTCAACCTCTATATGGATATGCGAACTATTCTATTCAGAATTGCTTGTCAGGTTTACTCAATGAATAGATGTAACATATTTGAGGTAATATTATCTTCAAATGTTGACCGTTTTGTCATGATTGTATTTGCCACTTTATAGGTAGAAGATTCTGACTTGCCCAGAGTGCATTGTGGAACAACTTCGAAAGACAGTTAACACAACCCTCTCCTTCCCTTTTCCTTAAATTCGAAGGAAGTACTTATTTATTCTCAGGGGTTGGTTTGGTTTGGTTTGTCACTCTACGGTCATCTTGTGCACACTTTAGGCTAATTAGACCGGGACCTACAGTTTAGCGTGGATTCCGAACCATTAACAAACATCCATGCCATCGTCAGGTCTAAAACCTGAAAGCCTGTGATACCAAAGGTCAGTGTGCTAGTTATATATCATATAATAGCATAAAATTCGTTTACCTCTGACATATGTATATTAAAATATGATTAATTTAACTTTTAAAGATTTAAAATTCAGTTTAGTCAATTAATTATTAAATAAAGTTTAATTCTCTTTTATGTTGCTCTAAAGCCTGTGGTACCAAAGGCCAGAGCGCTAGCCAATTTGCCATCAGGCCGTTATTTCTTTTTAGGAAGACCTAAGAATTTACTGTGGAAAATCCCTGGCGTAGTTGCTTATAGTTTTCATACCAGATTCTCTAAATTCCAAATCCAAAAGCTTTATCTTTGCTTCAAGGCGATTTAAGAAGAATAAATAAATTTATTTTTTAAAAAAAGCAAAAAAAAAATGCAACAATGTTAGAAACGTAAATATTTGTGTTCCTATATTTGACAAACAGGAAATGAGATATTTTTTTTCTAGAAAATAAATTAGATCTTGTAAATGCAAGTAACAAAGGAACCCCGAATTATAAAAGAACAAATCACTAAAATTTAAAATTTTATTATCTAAAATCATGCATAAAAACATATCCACTTTATTCTAGCACTACCTGTTTATTAAGAAAGAGATCCTTAAAAAAAACTGTTTGTTTACTGTATAAACAAAAGTCTCTGAAGCAAAATCCACCCAAAACCAAAAACAAATAAAAAATAAAATGTTATTTATTTTGCTTCACCGTGTTTTGTTTATTTTTTGTTTCTTGTTTTACAAATTCAGGTAATATTAAAATGGAACGTTTTTTAATTAGCAAGACTTGGTCATTAACCATTATTAAAAGCTTAAACAGTCTCTTCACAAATTTTTTTATTGTATTTAAATAAGGGTCTTCGAAAAAAATATATAAGGGGAGTTTGTTTGAATAATTAATTGTTTCCTAAGCCCTGTGTTAAAGAGAAAACAAAACACGCAAGAAAAAGTTGAATAAAAGATGAAGTTCTGAGAATGGGCTTTCAAAAACTCATTTTTGCACGAAATAAATTAGAATTAATTCTCAATGATCGTTAATGATGTGTTACACAGACAATAAAAAAATAATAAGAAGAAAATTGAAGAATAATTATAATTACTTTTATTATGCTACATAGATAATTTAATGGATTTCATTGGTTGTAATGGACAATATTAAATATTAAAAGCCTCATATCTGTTATCTAATAATAGCATTGCATCATTTTGTTTTCTGAAGAATTAATTGCTTTTAATTATTAATTTTTAAAGACTAAATTTGCTCAATTCGTGGCTCATTGGTAGCGTATGTAGCTAGCAAGCAGGAGAATCTAGGTCAGAATCCACTAGGCCGTCATTGCACTACTTTAAGGAATGAAAAAAGGACTCAAGATGGGCAAAGCTTCTCCCATCAACAGTCAGGCAGCCCGGCGGAAGTTTTTCAACAATTTCCTCATACGATAAGCAAATGCAAACAGTTACCGCTAAAAGTCCTAATGAATGTAATATCTTTCCATCGTACTCAGTAGATGAGCTATTAGTTTCTTTCATACCCAGTCGATGCCATACATTTGAGAAATATGAGAGCTGCAGATGTTTAAATAAAAAAGTAATGTGTTGTAGTAGACTTGCTTTTTATTTTGTCCATTATTTTTGCTATCTCGTTTGTGATTTAATAAAATCAGGTTAAAAAATAAAAAGCTTTGATTGTCACCCCAATCAGAGTGACTTTTTTGGAAGAAGATAGTTTTGGTTTATCGCTCTACGGTCATTTTTTAGCACATTTTAGGCTAATTAGACCGGGACCTACAGTTAACGTGGATTCCGAACCCCTAACAAACATCCATATCACCACCAGGTTTTGAACCTGAAGCACCAAAGGTGCTAGAGTGCAAAGGTCCAGAGTGCTAGGCAAATGGCCAGCAAGCCACTGGAAGAAGAGTAGAAAGAATAATTCAAACTAATAGTAATTGTCGAATTTTTCCGTTTTAAAAAATTATTACATGATTTTGGACATTATACATAGTAATCATGGAGCTAGAGAGGACCTGATAGATAGCATGTTGTATTTCCAAACTAGAGAAGCACAATTAAAAACCCAACAAACAAACCTCTACCGAAAGCTCCCATCTCCATGACAGAGATAAATGCGATTAAGGCCAGAATGTCTTCTGCTGGGATGAAAGTGAAAGTGCGACCTTTAGACATCAGCCCTGGAGGTGATCATTCAAATTTGTTGTGGTAAAATATAGGTGCAGCGCATGGCCCCCTCTCGTGTTGCAGCCTAAGTAAAACTGAATTGGATGTATATCTAATGCATTAATGATTATGATTCGCGTCGAATTTTCTGACATTCGGTAATAACAAAATTTCGTTAGTTAAACAAGATATGTTTGAAATTTCTCCTGAACAGCACCTTCGCACAATTAAAGTAAGGAACCAGGTGTGTGTATTGTTGCGTCTAATCCTCAGTGTCCTGCAGTGTGGGACGGACATCCTATGAGTAGTTTACTCATAGATGGAGGGGAAGTGGCAGCTTCTGTTGTGATGTACAGCACCCGTAGGTAGAAATCTGACTTGGCTCCGTATTGCTGAAAAAAGAGGGAGTGCCTTCCAGGAGGAACTTTTACCCCGCATTTGAGTATCGTATGGGAGAAAACGCAGAAAACTTCCACCAGATAATCCGATTAATGAAACAAGATGTTGAACATCACAAACGCCATCGAGGCTCCACGTTTTTTCCACAACAAAGCCACATGAGGATTGAACCACAACCTAATGCTCACCAGCGGTGCGCGTTGCCACTGAGCCATGAGGTGGGCGCAAAGTTGATCTAATGTGAAAATTGGTTTTATCCTATTTTCTTTAAAATATTCTGTTGTGTAATAGCAAACAAAATTTTCAAAAATAACTACAACTCATAAAAATTTAACATAAACCACTATAATGATTTTTTTTTCAACAGTCCAGCAGTCGTTATTTTAATTTAGATTCAACACTTTTTATAATGACAACAATTATGATGAAAAAATATGACAGTATGAATGATTGATAATATGAATTATGAATTACAGCACTCATCGTGTTTTCAATACTCCTTTTTTACAACTTTGTTTTCAATACTACTTTAAATGCTTCTACAATGTATCTTTCGTTACTTAACAACCACTATTCTTTATTTTACTGCATGCCTAGTTCTTTTTTTTTTTTGCGGGACGGAAATACGAATTCACCGTGTACACATCCTTTGATTTAGTTTTCTCCTAAACTTATTCCGAAACCGCAATTTGTTGAATAGACCAGGTCTTCCATCTCAACTCGGGGAAATGCATGTTATAAAATTTATGTACAACCCTGCACACCAGCGAAACCGAACCGGCCACCAATCTCCCCGAATCATTAAATTCAGAACCACATAAAGTTTAGTCGTAAACCTGAATAATTTCTACCACCCCTAAGTAATTCCGAGGCACCCCTTTATTTTTTACTTTTACGAGCCAACAAGAACAACTGCACTCTTCTAACCAGAGAGAACTTATCTTGGACCTAAGCAAGTGCACCAATCTGATATGTCCGGATACAAATGGAAACCCACTAAACTCCGGCGAGAAAAGGTTTGAGCCTATAAAAACCTATTTTATCTGGGAGGAACTTGGTTTTCTTTTATTATTTAGCTCGACAAGTCCTCTCTCTCGCTCTCTCCGGAAAGCTTTCAACACAAGTGCTAAAGTTGCTTCAGGCTAACGCAAGGATAGAGAGGAAAAAAAAAAGCCATAAGACAAGCTAGCTTTATTTTGTGGCACTTGTTTCGGCCAAAAGAGCTTTTACTGATTCCACCAAGATGTCTTCAGAGATATTGGACGCAGTGTTGGGCGAAGAGGAGTGCATATTTTGGTCTTAATTAAATAAAGGGTGCCGGAAATTATTGAGGTAATCCTAAAAAAGACGTTCACAGTAGTAGGGTAAAAAGCAAGTAGTTTTTTTATATCATGCTTCAATTAGCTCCGAGAGTATATTGAAATTAACTGGTTAGTAAATAATATCTACTACTGTGCCCAGAAAGTAAGACCAACTTTTTTTTCTCGAAAACTCTTTATTTATTCTTCCTAATTTATTTCATCGCTTTCAAAGTAATCCCCTCCGGACACAATGCACTTATGCCATTTTTTTTTTTTCGAATCCTCAATGCATACTAAAAAGTCATCGGCAGGGATGGCTTTCAAAGCGCTCGGCGATTCCCGTTGAATCCCTTCAATTGACTCAAAACGGTGATCCTGGAGTGGTCTTTTGAGTTCAGTTAATAACCAGAAGTTGCACGGGGTGAATAGGGTGGTTGTGGAATGATATGTGTAAGGTTTAATTATTATTAATATATAACCGCGACCTCTCGCGGTTATAACTGGTAACTCTGACCAATAACTGGGACCTTAACTGTGTGGTCCAGTGGGGTAAGTAGTTGCGGTGAAATCTTCAGACCACGAGGTGAGCGCTAGGAGCGTCAGATAAAAACAGACGGTCAGGGACCGGCTCTTGGCTTTTAAATATTAATATTAGGTTGGGGAAAAAGAAATCCATTATTTTTTCGATAGATGGCTGTAGTGATCGATATCACGTAAAGTATCAATTAAACAATTTCAGATTTATGCTCGTTAGAAAGGCGGCACTTCGTACTAAAATAATTCTTTTTCTGTTTTTTTTTTGGTCCATTCAGTTGGGAGTTACAGGGTGTTAAAAATGGAAGTGAACAAAGAGAAATTACATTTTTACATTTTTCTTTGTGTGGAAAATGCAAGCCAGGCGGCTGTGAATGGTGTTTATGGTTCCGATACTGAATTATGTAATTTCTTTCGTAGATTCCGTTCAGGAATTTTTGATGTTAAAGACTCACCTCGCACAGGTAGGCCGGTCGTCAAAATGTCGATCAAAATGATCGAGACGGCATCAGGGACCGCCCAGCTCTAAAACAGTTTTAAACCATTTACACAAAGCTGGATTCAATACTATTTTGGGTACACCAATTAACAGAAAAACATGGGATCAATTTCAGGGTGCGAAGCCTTGGCCAAACGGAATGAGATAGACCCATTTCTTAAACGGATGGTGACTAATAGTGGATCACATACGAAACCCCTAAAACGATCGTGATGTCAAATACAAACCAGGACTAACGGCCAGGAAAAAGTTCTTTATGCATTTGACTGGAAAATTATTTGTGAGTTGCTTCCAGAAACGCTAAATTCTGATCTCTACTGTCAACAACTGGACCGTTTGAAGATAAAGCGATTGACATTTGTCGTGTGAAAAAAATTATGACTCGCCAGATCGTTTGGGATTGGTTGGGAAGTTTTAATGCATCCGCCATACAGTCCGGACTTGGCACCAAGCGATTATCATCTTTTTTGCATTGCAAAATTTCTTTAATGAGGCCACAATTGTGATCTATAGAGTTTTTAGTAATACCATTAATTAAAGTCTTTTAAAATGGCATCATACAACAAAACGGTATATTTGACCCAAATCGGACAATAAGCATGTTAAATGGATTTCTTTTTCCCCAAGAAGAGGCACAGGGTGCCACGTGTATGTATGTATTAATAGTGTAAATAAAATTGATGTAAATAGAAAGAGTATTTCATCCTGACACAATTATCTGCTAGTGTAGAGCTTACATATGGGTTTCATTTTCGGTGAAAAAGTTATGAAGATCGTTATAGTTGCAATCGACAAAGTCTTTGTATTCAGTGCCACAATATCTATAGTTTTAGTAATAATTAAAAAAAGTCTCAATAATAATTAGTAAGCAAAATCACAATAAGTAGTGTCCCTTGGCATTGTAGGCCGCTATTTATTCGTAGGAAGACCTAAGAATTTACTGTGCAAATCCCTGGCTTAGTCGTTTATAGTTTTCAAACCAGAATCTCTAAATTCCAAAACCAAAAGCTTTATCAAACAGACTGCTTCAAGGCGATGTAAAAAGTGTAAATAAATTTATTTAAAAAAAAAAAAAAAAAGTTTAAAAAAATGCAGCATTGTTGGAAACATAAATGTTTGCATTCCTATATTTGACAAACATCAAATGATATTTTTCTTAGAAAACAAATTAGATCTTGTAAATACAAGTGACAAAGGGACCGAATTATAAAAGAACAAGCCCTTAAAATTTAAATTTTTATTATCTAAACTCCTGCATAAAAACAGATCCACTTTATTCTAGCCTACCTGTTTATTAAGAAAGAGATCCTTAAAAAAAACTGTTTGTTTACTATATAAACAAAAGTCTCTGAAGCAAAATCCACCCAAAACCAAAAACAAATAAAAAATAAAATGTTATTTATTTTGCCTCACCGTATTTTGTTTATTTTTTGTTTCTTGTTTTACAAATTCAGGTAATATCAAAATGGAAATTTTTTTAATTAGCAAGACTTGGTCATTAACAATTATTAAAAGCTTAAACATTCTCTTCGCAAATTTTTTTATTGTATTTAAATAAGGGTCTTCGAAAAAAAATGTAAGGGAAGTTTGTTTGAATAATTAATTGTTTCCTAAGCCCTGTGTTAAAGAGAAAACAAAACACGCAAGAAAAAGTTGAATAAAAGATGAAGTTCTGAGAATGGGCTTTCAAAAACTCATTTTTGCACAAAATAAATTAGAATTAATTCTCAATGATCGTTAATGATGTGTTACACAGACAATAAAAAAATAAGAAGAAGAAAATTGAAGAATAATTATAATTATTTTTATTATGCTACATAGATAATTTAATGGATTTCATTGGTTGTAATGGACAATATTAAATATTAAAAGCCTCATATCTGTTATCTAATAATAGCATTGCATCATTTTGTTTTCTAAAGAAGCAATTGCTTATTTTTTAAAGACTAAATTGCTCAATTCGTGACACATGGATAGCATGTGTAGCTAGTATGCAAGAGGAGGTTTGAATCCATTAGACAATTGTGACAAGGAGTCATGTTGCCTGGCAGGAATTTTTCAATTACTTCCTCGTACGACAGGCAAAATGCGAGGCAGTTACCCTTAAAAATATTGTAGATTGGTTAGTCACTATACGGACATGCTACACCGTAGAGCGACAAACCAATGTCCACACTTAGGGCTAATTAAACCGGGACTACAATAAAAAAATTCCTCTAGAAGATAATCTAGACGATAGACCTATTTCCCTCATACCTAGTTGATGGACCATTCGTACGATACATTTGTGGAAAAGGAAACATTTTTTTTAAAAAAAGTAATGTGTTGTAGCCGACATGCTTTTTATTATTGTCACTTTATTATTTTTACTGTCACTTCTGTGGTTTAGTAAAAACAAGTTAAAAAGTAAGAAGGTTCGGTTGTCACCCACACACACTTTTTTGGAATAACAGAGGTTTGTATAGGTTTGTCGGTCCTGCTGCCATTTTTTTTTTTTTTTTTGCACACTTTAGAGTAGATAGATCGCGACATAGTGATTCGTAATCCACGTTAAACTCTAACAAACATCCATGACATTGCCAGTATTCGAACCTGAAGCCTGTGGTACCAAAGGTCAGAGCGCTAACGAACTGGCCATCAGGCCCTATTTATTCTTAGGAAGACCTAAAGAATTTACTGTGCAAATCCCTGGCGTAGTCACTTACACTTTTCAAACCAGATTATCTAAATTCGAAAACCAAAAGCTTTAGCAAACAGACTGCTTCCAGGAGGTTTAAAAAATAAATAAATTTACTTTAAAAAGAAAAAGCAAGAAAAAAAAGCAATATTTTCAGAAACATAAATGTTTGTATACCTATGTTTGACAAACATCAAATGAGTTTTTTTAGGTAATAAATTAGATCTTGACAATGCAAGTGACAAAGGAACTAAAACTACTTGCATTATAAAAGGGCAAGTCCTCAAAATTTAAAATTTTATTATCTAAAATCCTGCATAAAAACAGATCCACTTTATACTAGCACTACTTGTTTATTAAGAAGGAGATCCTTAAAAAGAAAATGTTTGTTTACTGTTAAAACAAAAGTCTCTGACGCAAAATCCTCCCAAAACCAACAACAACAAAAAAAACTGTTATTTATTTTGCCTCACCGTGTTTTATTTAATTATTTTTTTCTTGTTTTACAAATTCAGGTAATATCAAAATGGAACGTTTTTTAATTAGCAAGACTTGGTCATTAGCAATTATTAAAAGCTTAAACATTCTCTTCACAAATTTTTTTATTGTATTTAAATAAGGGTCTTCGAAAAAAACATAAATGAAGTTTGTTTGAATAATTAATTGTTTCTTAAGTCTTGTGTTAAAGAGAAAACAAAACACGCAAGAAAAAGTTGAATAAAAGATGAAGTTCTGAGAATGGGCTTTCAAAAACTCATTTTTGCACAAAATAAATTAGAATTAATTCTCAATAATCGCTAATGATGTGTTACACAGACGGTAATAAATAATGGAAAGATAATTATAATTATTTTCTATTATGCTACATAGATAACTTAATGGATTTTATTGGTTGTAATGCACAATATTAAATATTAAAATCATCATATCCGTTATCTAATAATAGCATTGCATCTTTTTGTTTTCTGAGGAATTAATTGCTTTTAAATATTAATTTTTAAAGATTAAATTTTTCAATTCGATATGCATTGGTGACATTTGTAGCTAGCATGTAGGAGGATCTAGGTTCAAATCCATTAGGCTTTCCTTGTAGTCACTGATTTAAGGAATGAAAAGACTCGATAACGTTTGCGACAAGGTGTGAAAAGCGTCATTCATATCAATAGACATGCTGCCTGGAGAAAATTTTTCAACTTCTGTTTCATACGACAGGCATGTGCGAAACAGTTACTCCTAAAAGTCCTCTAGATTAGTTTTTCGCTCTACGGTCATTTTGTGCACAATTTGGGCTAATGATACCGGGACCTACAGTTTAAAAAAGTATGTCTAGAAGACAATCTAGAATAGCCCCACTGTAGCCCATAGTTTGAACTAGAATAAAAACACGAAAATAAACATACAACAGCAGAAACTTATTACAAAATTTAAATTTATTTATCCTATCCAAAAATATTTTAACTTTAATGAATCAAAATGCTTATGTTTACAACAAACATATTTATGGGTCTATTAAATCTAAATTTAAAGTATAACACATTCAAAAAATGTAAGATATTAACACAAATTATATGTTCTATCTATGCCTAATTGCAGTTGGTAAGAAAGAGATCCTATATATTCCCCGCATTTACATTTTTGGTTCAGGAAAACATTCGTAACTACAATGTGGATAATTTTCTTGCTCATTTAAATAAATCTGGGTAAGCAAGCAAATTATATTCATTAAATATTTTCTTTTTTTCAATGTAGACACGATTTACTGACCAGTTAATTTCAGTATACTGTCGGTGTTAATTGAAGCGTGATATATAAAACTACTTGCTTTCTTCCCTACAGTGAAGATTTTTCTTTTAGGATTACCTCAATAATTTCCGGCACCCTTTATTTAATTAAGACCAAAATATGCACTCCTCTTCGCCAAACACTGCGTCCAATATCTGCGAAGACATCTTGGTGGAATCAGTAAAAGCTCTTTTGGCTGAAACAAGTGCCACAAAATAAAGCTACCTTGTCTTATGGCTATTTTTTTCCCTCTCTATCTTTAATGAAGAAAAATGTTTATATTTACAACAAATATATTTATGGGTCTATCAAATCTAAATTTAAAGTATAACACATTAAAAAAAATGTAAGATATTAATACAAATTATTTATTATATCTTGTGTTACGGCTATTTTTGTCTCTATCCCTTATTATAGAGAAAAAAATAGTTAAAGGCAATGGCTATAGACCCTTTATGACTATTTTTTTCTTTTTTTTTAAAGTATAACACATTCAAAAACATAATAGAAATATGATATATAAAACTACTAGCTTTGTTCCCTACTACAGTGAACGTCTCTTTTTAGGATTACCTCAATAATTTCCGGCACCCTTTATTTAATTAAGACCAAAATATGCACTCCTCTTCGTCCAAACACTGCGTCCAATATCTCTGAAGACATCTTGGTGGAATCAGTAAAAGCTCTTTTGGCCGAAACAAGTGCCACAAAATAAAGCTAGCTTGTCTTATGGCTATTTTTTTTCCTCTCTATCCTTGCGTTAGCCTGAAGCAACTTTAGCACTTGTGTTGAAAGCTTTCCGGAGAGAGAGAGAGAGGACTTGTCGAGCTAAATAATAAAAGAAAACCAAGTTCCCTCCCGGATAAAATAGGTTTTTATAGGCTCAAACCTTTTCTCGCCGGAGTTTAGTGGGTTTCCATTGGTATCCGGACATATCAGATTGGTGCACTTGCTTAGGTCCAAGATAAGTTCTCTCTGGTTAGAAGAGTGCAGTTGTTCTTGTTGGCTCGTAAAAGTAAAAAATAAAGGGGTGCCTCGGAATTACTTAGGGGTGGTAGAAATTATTCAGGTTTACGACTGAACTTTATGTGGTTCTGAATTTAATGATCCGGGGAGATTGGTGGCCGGTTCGGTTTCGCTGGTGTGCAGGGTTGTACATAAATTTTGCAACATGCATTTCCCCGAGCTGAGATGGAGGACCTGGTCTATTCAACAAATTGCGGTTTCGGAATAAGTTTAGGAGGAAACTAAATCAAAGGATGTGTACACGGTGAATTCGTATTTCCGTCCCGCAAAAAAAAAGAACTAATGCAGTAAAATAAAGAATAGTGGTTGTTAAGTAACAAAAGGTACATTGTAGAAGCATTTAATGCAAGAGTTGTATTAAAAGAGAATTGAAAAACACAATGAGTGCTGCAATTCCTAATTCGATTTATTTTTTCATCATAATTGTTGTTATTATAGAAAGTGCTGGATCTAAATGAAAATAACGACTGTTGGACTTTTGAAAGAATAAATAATAATAGTTGTTTATGTTAAATTTTTAAGAGTTATAGTTATTTTGGAAAATTTTGTTTTCTTATTACGCAACAGAATATTTTAAAGAAAATAGGATAAAATCAATTTTCGCATTAGATCAACTTTGTGCTCACCTCGTCGGTCAGTGGAAACGTGTGCTGCTGGTCAGTATTAGGGTTGATGTTCAATCCTCCTGTAGCTTTGTTGTAGACACTGTTTAAAAAAACGAGGAGAATCAATGACGTTTGTGAAGTTCAGCATCTTGCCTCATTAGTCGGACAACGTGGAAGTTTTCTGGGTTTTCTCCCATATGATACTCAAATGTGGGGTATTTACCACTAAAGTCCTCTCTGAAGGTATTGCCGTCCTTCTTCTGTGACTCGGAGCCAAGTCAGACTTCTACCTACGGGTGCTCCAACACAACAGAAGCTACCCTTTTTCCCTCTATTCATGAGTAGACTAATCAAGGGATGTCCGTCCCGCACTCCAGGACACTAAGGATTAGACACAGCATTATATACAGATAAATTTGTTAGTGGTTCGGAACCCACGTTAAACTGTAGGTCCTGCCTAATTAGCCTAAAGTGTGCAAAAAAATGACCGTAGAGCGACAAATCAATCCAAACAAAACCTTCTTTCTCTTTCATCCCAGAGGACATTGTGGATTTAATCGCGTTCATCTCAGTCATACAGATGGGGGCTTTCTGAAGATCTTTGCTTTTTGGGGGTTTTAATCGTATTTCTCTAGTTTTGAAGTACAAGACGCTATCCTTCACATTCGTCTCAAGTTCCATGACTACTACGTATAGCATTTAAAATCATGTAATAATTTTTGAAAAACGAAGAGGAGGAAATTCTAAAATTATTACTATTAGTTTGAGCCAGGCTTTCTACTCTTTCCTCTGCCTTTCTTCTTCCAGCGGCATGGATCTTTGTTAGTTGTTCGGAATGCACGTTAAACTCTAATTCCCGGTATAATTAGCCTAAAGTGTAGTGTGCAGAAAAATGACGGCAAATCAAATCTCTCTTCTTCCAATGAAATGGCGACAATCACACCTTTTCATTTTTTAGCTTGTTTTTACTAAACCACAAAAGAGATAGCAAAAATAATAAAATGACAATAATAAAAAACATGTCGGCTACAACACATTACTTTTTTTAAACATCTGTAGGTTTCTATTCCTCAAATGTATGGTACGAATAGCCCATCGACTAGGTATGACGGAAAGAGGACTATCGTCTTGATTGTCTACCTATACGGGGTAATTATTTTCGTTAATTTTCAATGTGTGCTAGATAACAAGCAAATTTTATCTCTCAAATTTTAATGATTTAGATTTAGTATACAAATCCAATTAAGGACAAAAAAAATTCTTTTATTCGTTAATTTTCAATGTGTACTTCTTCGACATTATTTAATTTAATATTATATAAATAAGAACTTTAATTAAGTTAATTAATTTAATATTATATATATCTTATACTTGACAAGTATAAGATAATATATAAAATATAACTAAATGGATTGCTTATAAAATTATATAATTACTTCATTTGAAGCTCTATTGATATTATAACAAACATGAAAAAGCAATTATTTACTTACTAAATATTTGTACTTAGCTCCCAAATCAATATAAAGCAAGGTCAACAAAGAAAAATTTTATTTTAGTTAGAGAAATTTTTTTCCCCCACATAAAACTAAAATTAATTAAATAAATTTAATTACTGAATTAATATTTGAAAAAACTGTATTAAAATCCAGTGTCTTCCACTACAAGTTCAGAAAAATGTATTTGAACTTGAGTGGATGAATAAAAAGTATTTCATTAACGATTGAAAATTTGAACAAGATATATATAGGGACAGCGTGACCTAATAGTAGGAATTGAAAAAAAAAGTATATTTGAATTCGCAACTTAGACTTGCAGAGAACCGGGCTAAAACAGAAAGTGATTCTAAAGAAGAACACGGAATAATTGGATTTGACAGCTTTCTCCAACTGTCTAGATAACCCATCATTCCTTCTGTAAGGGATGCTTTCTGGATGACGGCCAGTTTCATCGCGTCACTTCTGTTTTATTGCAGGGAAAAAATTAAATCTCGTGCTCAATACTCATGAAACTCAACGGCATCTTTCACAGATAGATAGTGCAAATGCACGCAATAAATCATTATCTTACTACTTGATATAAGTAGAATAGAAAGCTATTCATTTAATTATCCGCAGACAAAAATATTAATCATGTTAAATCGTTTTTTTAGGGAAAAAAAGTTTCTATGGATTTTTTTCATTCTATTAGCGATTTTTCTTATTTTATATGGGATTTTTTTTCTTCATTTTGAATTCAATTAAATTTAATTCATATTATTTAGAAGTTGATGATGAGAAGTTTTATTAAAATAAATCAATATAATGTATTAGCAATAAATATTAAACTGTGGATAACTTTTTTGATGGATTAAAAAATAATGGATAATTGGGATATCTTTTTTTTTTATTTTAAACAATCGTTAGAATTTATTCAAAAAATATTATAACACATTTTTAATTCCATATAAAGTATAATGTATATAAAACCACTTAAAAATAACCATTGCATAACCTCAAGTTGTCCTAAAACAGATATTTTTCTTGATAACATTAATTAGAAAGCATTTGAAATAATCATTCTGTGAATGTTATAGGAAAAATCTTGAAGTTTCTAAGTCATTAAGAATTATTTTATTATCAGAATAAAAAATATTTTAAATATAATTATTTTAAAGCTTATGTTAATTACCTGCATTGACATAGAACTCTACAATATACAAGATTCTTCAAAAATTGGTGCGAAACTAAAACGTGATAAAAAAGAACATTTATGAGTTTGAGTATCATGCAGTTTGCAGATTAATATTTACTGGGGTAAGCAATTTTTTGATGTGAATTTTTTTTTAAATCTATAAGTGTGATACTAAAAATATGTCTATGAAAATAATATGTGAATATCACTCACAGAATGCAAAATTTTAATACTGTATGAACATTTATAGCAAGCAAAAATAATTACGGTGAATAATAATGATATGATTGAAAAATTCACTATTTCTACTTTCAATTTTTTACCGTCATATAAATTGAATCAGGTATATCTGCGACTACAGTTTGAAAAGCAAGCGAAAGTATACATTTAAAATTCAACATATCCAGCAACTATTGCTACTGCCAAATTAAAGTACAAAGAATTTGCAAGGTGGACCGTTTCGTAAATGGAAATGGATGTCAATTTATTATTTAGCATTTTATGGACGGATCAGGAACATTTCTCGCAAAATGAAAAATTCAATTCTCAAAATGGTTACATTTGCACTACTAGCAATAGAGTGCGATGGTTGCAGCCAGAAAAGGCCACTATGTGTAATGGGTTTAACTCATTGCTCATGCACAGCTCTTTGAACTTGGATTATTGTTGGGTCACGAACCTACAAGTTTCAACACGGACAAGGTGTTATAATATACTATGCGCCATTATCCTTCCTGACCTACATGAAAGCAATGAGAGGACCTTTTCATGCCTTATACAGTTGCACCGCTTACGGAAATCAAGTGAATGAACTTACTATGGTCAACATTTGGCATTGATCGCTTTTTGAGCAAGCATTGTTGACATGAATGATCATAAAATCACAGTAAAGATTAGGATTCATGAAAATGTTTGTTTAAAATGTTAAATGTTTGTTTAATGGTGAACATAAGGCGAATATGATTATTGAAATGTTATAAATAGACGTTGATTATTGATTATCAACGTTGACATTTATTTTCTACAACGCGAAGCAATCAATTAACTAACAAAGCAATGATCAACTAGCAAAGCAAACTCTCTCTAACTTGCAATCTTTAAAATAATTCTCATTTTAAACTAGTAATGCTTATTTAAACATTTTTCTTTTTCTCTCTGTACGCAGTCAGCTATATAGTTCTTGTGCGAATTCATAGCGGATTCTTACTATCACCATTTCTGCCTTCCAGGGATTTCTCGTCGTGGATTTACAAATCACAGGTGTAAAGAGGAAATCCCTGGTTCTTACCAGCAGTGAAAGATGCCATGCGTCAACAAGTAAGAGCCATCCCATTAATTTGCTGTTCCTTGCTGCATCGAGTATAATACCTCAACTTCACTCAGCGTTCAATATGGTGGTTGATATATTGAGCATTTACATTTACAGTCATAATGATATAAAGGCCTCATTTTATAATTATTACCACTCTTTTTTTGTTCTTCTGCAAAATCCCTATGTGGTCAGGGTTTTTTTTTCTTTCAACGGTCATTTTATGCACACATTGGGGTAATTAGACTTATCCCACTTGATAGACAGCAACATCTAGACCAAGTCCAAGAATACATGTGGTCTCATGGTAGGAGGAAAAGGGAGGGGGTGCAGTTTCAGTTATGATGGTTTTGTTTGTCTAATTAGAGCGGAGCCTGCAGTTTAACGTGAATTCCGAACCACTAACAAACAACCGCCAGGATTCGAACCTGAAACCTGTGCTACCAACGGCGAGAGCGCTAGCGGTTTAGCCATCAGGCCGTCCCTATTTGTTCAAGATGTGATGATTATTTTCGTGTCAAACAAAATTCCGTACTATAGTGAATATTAATCTGCAAACTGTATGACTCTCCAACCTATAGATCTTTTATTTTATCTCATTTTACTTTCGCACTGAACTTTAAATGACCGTGTATTTCCATTGTAGATAGTCTTTACTAATAATTGAATATAAAATAATAATAATATACACTATATACTTCATAAACATCATGATGTTTGATAAAACATAAAAGTACTTTGTTTCAGCTGCATATATATTATATTAAAATCTAAAATATGTATTCAATTGATGTTTAGTTAAATTGAAATAGATCAATATTTTAATTTTTTGATTTGTGGCGAAGTGCTTGTACATGTCACACAAGAAGTGTTTAACAATTAAAATATGTAAGTACGTTGATGTAAAAGTGATAGAAAGTGATAGTTTTGATAAAATGTGACATGTCTTATATCTTTCAATGTAATATGGTAATGTTTTTTTTCTTATATCATTTGCTGATAAAAATATTAATACCTTAATTTATTTAGTAATTAATAGTTAAATAAGAGCAATAGCTAAATTTTAAATTTTCTTTCATCTTCAAATAAAACATGATTCGAATACATTTTGGTTTATTTATCATTGATTTTGCGAATCGAAATCTAAATGAAAAATTCATGTTTGCGTACCGTAAAATTTCTTCGGGCATAACACCCATTTAACTTTACTGATTTGAGCATTTGTCAAATGGTTTCAAGCGAAATTGTAGTACAAAATTTTTTAGTAAAATCTCGCGAAATTTCTACAGTACACTAACGTGAATCTTTCTCGCATTTTCTAACTATAAATTTCTGATCACTTTAAGTTAGATTTTGCCGGAAGCCTTTTTTTTTTTTTTTTTTTTTTTTTTTATCCTCACATATTGCGCTGCAGAATTGGATATATTTAATAATTTAGTGAAATTCCGAGTTAATTTACCATTAATATGATGAAAAATAATCAATCTACGAACTACGAGCTATTTATTATTATGAATTTACGACTAATAATCTTCTTACGACTACGAACCATTTCAAAATAATAAATAGAATAAAAGAATTAAGCATTGAAACATTGAAGCCAAACGATTTTTAAATGTCACCATATCGCAAAAAGTAAAAATAAATAAATAAATAATGGTTTAACAATTTTATTTATGAATTCATTCGAAAATATTTCAGAGTACGATCAATTTTGTGATATACTTTTTATCGCCTTTTTCCCATTTCATTCATTTTTTTGCATTTTTATTTTTATAAAAAGAAAACCAGCAAATATTAAAAAAAACAGTTCGATTTTTCGAATTCAATCGTTCTGTTACAAAACCTTTTTTTTTCCTTCAAATTTTTAAATACGTAGCATATAAAGATGTTTAGCAATAAATTTACGCGCTTGTTTGTGTATGTTTGCAACATTTCTTATGATTTTAAGGCCGAGGCACTTCGAGATTAATTACTTCCCTCTGAATACGTTATTTTCTTATCTAACAAATAGTTAAAAGAGCGCGAAAAAATTATATTTGTGATGAACTATCACTGCTAAGGTGCATTTTCATGTGCTGTCTTTTCAAATAGGACTCCAGTTGCCTTTAATTATTTTATTTTAACACAACAGCACTTGTTCCGAATCCCTTTTAAACCGTTGTTGTGATTAATCCTCAGTGTCCTGCAGTGCGGGACGGACAACCCATGAGTAATCTACTCACGGATGGAGGGAAAGGTGACAGCTTCTGTTGTGATGGAGCACCCGTAGGTAGAAGTCTGACTTGGCTCCGTGACGCTCTTTACAGTCAAATGAGACCGGGACCTACGGCTTAAAGGAGATTCCGAACTACTACAAACAATCATGGCACCGCCGGGACTCGAACCCGAAACCTGTAGCACCGAGCGCCAGACACTCGGCAATTCAGACCCATTTTAAACCGTGGGTCCCGGTATTATATGACTGTAAAGCGTTGGGTGTAAGGTTGACAACCCTGCTCTATAAAAAGGAAACAACTTTCTTCTCGAAATTGGCCGGTCTAGACGGCATTTGCCCACCATGGAGGCTGTTACGCCAGTGATGATGGCGACAACATCCCTTGACAACACACACAACTCGCATATAAATCTATTATCCCTTTATAATGTAATTTCCAAATCGGTTTATACCTATTCCAAATGAGGTCCAAATGCCTCAGCCAATTCCAATTTGATGAATTCGCCAGGAATAGGGAAGATACGCGTTATAGTTTACCTCTTGCAGGGATTATCAAGTACCCTTTGCTCGAGTTGCCACAATATCTTAATAAATATAATTAAAAATAGAGAGTTTTTTTTAGTGAGATTGTACTGTTCAATCATTTATGATAATTATCTATGCTAGAGCTCATTTGGAAAAGAGCATTTTTTTACATGCTTTTTTTTTTTTTTTTTTTTCGTGATTTGCAGTTATTTTTATTTTTTTCCTTTAAGTTTAAATAAACAAAAATTAAAGAATAAATAAAATTTTCTTCCTATTTAATTTCTACTTCTTCTTCAATGGCGCAATAGACCCAAGGTGGGCTATAGCTGTCTGCCTACTGGCAGATTTTGAAACAAGAGATGTTATTTTCTTTTTATGGGGTAGGGTTGTCAGCCCTACGCCCAATGCTCGGTAGTCATATTAAACGGGGAAGTAAGGTTTAAAGTGGATTTCGAACAACTACAAACATCCTCAGAGACACGAACCCGAAACCTGGGACACCTAGAACCAGAGCGCTAATCACTCGGTCGTCAGTCTCATTTGTATATTATGTACTTATTTATTCAATATTTGGTTTATATTTATTTATTCAGTTTATCATGAAAAAAAATTTTAGTTGCACATTAGAAAGATTTGTTTGTATACATCTTATCCATAATTACATATATATATTAATGTTTCAATTGAGTGTACCGCTAGGGAGCAATAGGACGGAGGTTCAATCCGCTGGTGGCTTTGTTGTAGACACTGTTCCAAAAAACCAAGGAGGTTTGATGATATTTGGGATATTTCTTGTCTCGTTAGTCGGACTACCTCTAGTGTACTTTTCCGGATTTTCTCCCATACGATGCGCAAAAGGGAAGTAGTTCCCTCTAAAGGTCCTCCCAGAAGGCACTGCCCTCCTTTTTCAGCGACTCAGTGTCTTCTACCTACGGGTGGTCAATAACAACAGAAGCTGCCCCCTTTCCCTCCATCCATAAGTAGACTACTCATGGGATGTCCGTCCCGCACTGCAAGACATTAAGTATTAGACAAACCGAACATTTCAATTGCAATGATATTATATATCATTAGTGGAGCAACAGCCTCATGGTGGGCCAAGGCCGTCTATGCACTTTCAGATTTCGATACAAGAGACGATTCGCTTTTACAAAGTACGGTTTTCAGCCTTACGCTCTACAGTCATATTAGACCAAGACCTACGATTTAAAGTGGATTCCGACCACTACCAGCTTCCGTGACTCCAAGGCGGGACTCCAACCTGAAACGTGTGGCACCGATCGCCAGAATGCTACTCACTTGCCCATCAGGCCCCAATGATATTATATAGTTCGTGGAATATTTTATAGTTTTCCAATAAAACTTACTGAAATAAAACAAGAATTTTATTTTAATGTTTTTTAATAAGCATATTGCCCAATATACAAAATGCGTTCTTTATTAATCAAAAAGCATTAAAAAGTCGTTGCTGTTTTAGAAACTATGCACGCTTTCCAGTTTTATCCATTTCTTATTTGCCAGAACTATAAATGAAGTAACTGGTTGTGAATATTCATCATAGTACATAATGCCATTAAATGCACTTCAAATCTATTCGGTATGCAGACAGTGTACCCAAACCATGGGCAATATTTGAATAGCTTTAAGTAAACACAACTATTGCAAAGCGTTTGATTGCACGAGCACTTAACTGTGCACACATCCCTCTGAAAATTCGATCCTGAGAATAGTCGCCTCAAAAGTTAGCAAGTATTGCGCATTCTATTAATATTTCTGCTAATGAATAAAAATCAGATTTTTATTTTATTGTAGGGATGCGTGCAACTTTGATCCTATTGAACACTACTGGTTAAACATGTTTGCAGATTTGTTTTGATGTTTAAGGCCGTCTACCTACTGCCTGACTCTGAAACATGAAATTTTTTCTTTTTTTTCGGGTTAGGGTTATCAACGCCCAACATTCTACGGTCATATTACACAGGGACCTGTGGTTCAAAGTGGATTTCGCACCTCTACCAACATCCATGGCACTGTCGGGACTCGAACCTGAAACCTGTGGTACAGAGCGTTAGAACACTAGACATTCTGCTATCAGGACCTTCGTTAGTTGGATTACCTGGTGGAAATTTACCAAGTTTTCCCTCATACGATTGATAAATGTAGGGTAATTCCCACTAGAATTCCTCCCAGAAGGCACTGCGCTCCTTCTTAAGAGATACGGAGCTAAGTCAGACTGCACCATCACACCAGAAGCTGCTCTTTTCCCTCCATCCAAGAGAAGATTATTCATGGGATATCCGTCCCACACTACAGGATACTGATAATTAGACACACTTTAAGTTTCATTTGCAATAATATATAATTCGTCGTTAAATATTTCTTCGAATGTTTTATATTTTTCCAAAGAAACTTACTAAATAAAATATGCGCTTTATTTTAATTTTTCTTAGTAAACCTGCTGCCCAATATACAAATATTTTTTTTTAATTAAGCATTAAAAAGTCGTTGTATTTTAGGAACTATGCACGTTTTCCAGTTACGTCCATTTCTTATTTGCCAGAACTATAACTCAAGTAACTGGTTGTGAATATTCAGTATAGCACATAATGCCATTAAATGCACTTCAAATCTGTTCGGCATGCAGACAGTGTACCTAAACCATGGGCAATATTTGAATAGCTTTAAGTAAACGCAACTATTGCGGAGCATTTGATTGCACGAGCACTTAACTGTGCATACAACCCTCTGAAAATGCGATCTTGCGAATAGCCGCCTCACCAATTCGCAAGTATTGCACATTCTATTCATATTTCTGCTAATGAATAAAACTCAGATTTTTATTTTATTGTAGGGATGCATGCAACTTTGATCCTATTGAACGCTGCTGGTTAAACATGTTTACAGATTTGTTTTCCAATTCTTGCTGTTTCTCGATTTCTATGAAGCTTCAGGATTACTCATTGAAGAAATGCAAAGCTATCCTTTACAAAAGGGTACCGATTGTTAATCTAAAGGAAAAGATATCTTCTTAGACATGTCGTCCTTTTGAATAATGGTTGAGGTACATTGTTAAGAAAACTGGAGCTGATGTTTACATGAAATCGATATCAAAAGTGAAGGAATTTTCGATGTTTTTCAAATTGAAGTTACGAATTTCATTTTCAGTAACAAAATTCTAAATTTGTTAGAAAAATTGATTTTGTATTTCTATTATAACAAAAATTATTTGTAGTAGTACGAGTCCCATGAATTGATAAAATGAAAAATCTTGATTTTATCTAAGCAATTTGTCATTGATAAAAAAAAATTGTCAATTCTAAGCAATTTGTCTTTAATTAAAAATGTTGTTTCTTATCCCACTTGAACATTAGATAGTTTTGTTCGTATGCATCTTATCAAAAATTATACAGATATTAAAATTCTAAATGCAATGATATTTTATCCTCATCATGACACATCAACCCCAAGGTCGGCCAAGACCGTCATGCTTATTGGCAGATTTCGAGATAGGAGATGTTTTATTCTTTTTTTCTTACCGGGTAAGGTTGTCAAAACCTACTTCCAACGCTCTACAACCGTATTAGACCAGGAGCTGCGGTTTAAACTGGTTAAAGCCATATTAGACAGAAGCACTACAAACATTCATTGCACCGCTTGGACTCGAACCTAAAAACGTGGCGCAGAGCGCTAGTCATTCGGCCAATGATTTGTTATAGTTTGTCGAATATTTTCTAGTCTTCCAATAAAAATAACTAAAATAAAACAAGCATTTTACTTTAATGTTTCTTAGTAAACATGCTGCCCAATATATAAATATATTTAATAATTAAGCATTAAAAAGTCGTTGCTATTTTAGGAACTATTTCCTTTTCAGTTTCAACCATTTCTTATTTGCCAGAACTATAACTCAACTAACTGGTTGTGAATATTCATTATAGCACATTAAATGTACTTCAAATCTGTTCACCGTTTCGGCATGCAGACAGTGTACCCAAACCATGGGCACTATTTGAATTGCTTTAAGTAAACGGAACTATTGCAGAGCATTTGATTGCACGAGCACTTAACTGTGCACACAACCCTCTGAAAATTCGATCTTGCCTCAACAGTTCGCAAGTATTGCGCATTCTATTGATATTTCTGCTAATGAATAAAAATCAGATTTTTATTTTATTGTAGGGATGCGTGCAACTTTCATTCTATTGAACGCTGCTGGTTGAACATATTTAAGGATTTGTTTTCCAATTCTTGCTGTTTCTCCGATTGTTGGTTTCAATGAAGCTTGAAGATTACTCATGGAAGAAATGCAAAGCGATCCTTTACAAAAGGGGATCGATTGTTAATCTAGTGGAAAAGATATCTTCTTAGAGTTGTTGTCCTTTTGAATAATGGGTGAGGTAATACATTGTTAAGAAAAGTGGAGCTGAAGTACATGAAATCGATATCAAAAGTGGATGAATGTTCAAGTTTTCAAAATGAAATTACGAATTTCATTTTCAGTAACAAAATTCTAAAACTTTTAGAAAAATCTGATGTAACTCGTAAAAGTGATTGTTGTATTCTTTTTTATATTTCTGTTATATCAAAAATTATTCACGGTAGTGCGAATCTTATGAATTACTAAAATGAATAATCTTGATTTTATCTAAGCAATTTGTCCTTGATAAAAATTGATTTTTGAGAAAATTAAAAATGTTGTTTCTTATCCCACTTAGTAGATAGCAACATCTAGAAAAGTCCATGAATCCCTGTGGTCCTATGGAAGAAGGGAAATGGGTTCAATTTATCATC
The DNA here is from genome assembly GCA_021605075.1 of Caerostris darwini. Lineage (NCBI taxonomy): Eukaryota > Metazoa > Arthropoda > Arachnida > Araneae > Araneidae > Caerostris > Caerostris darwini. The sequence continues at coordinate 292,456 of BPLQ01006085.1, read as the reverse complement.
CTAATGTCATTTTTTTGCACATTGTAGGCAAAATATTTAATACAGTTTAAAGTGGATTCTGAATCCCTACAAACATTCATAGCACCACCAGGATTTGAACCTGAAACCATTGGCACCGAGTATCAGAGCGGTAGTCACTTGGACATCAGTCCTCAATGACGTTATATAGTTCGTTGAATATTTTATAATTAAACTACAAACTATATTAAAACTTATTATACTATTACTTAGTTACTATACTACTACTTACTGACTATTAACTAGATTTAAACTCACTATACTACTTTTCACTTTCTACTAATTATATTAAATCTCACTATAGTACTAGTTACTACTGACTATATTAAAACTTACTAAAATAAAATAAGCATTTTATTTTAATGTTTTTTAATAAGCATATTGCCAAATATAAAAAATGCGTTTATATTAATTAAACATTAAAAAGTCGTTTCTATTTTAGGAACTACGTATGCGTTTCAGTTTCATCCATTTCTTATTTGATAGAACTATAACTCAAGTAACTAGTTGTGAATATTCAGTATAGCACATAATTCCATTAAATGCACTTCAAATCTGTTCGGCATGCAGACAGTGTACCCAAACCATTCTCAATATTTGAATAGCTATAAGTAAACGCAACTATTGCACAGCATTTGATTGCATGAGCACTTAACTGTGCACACAATCCTCTGAAAATTTGATCCAGTCTCAACAGTTAGCAAGTATTGTACATTCTATTGATATTTCTACTAATGAATAAAAATCAGATTTTTATTTTATTGTACGAATGCGTGCAAATTTGATCCTATTGAAAGCTGCTGGTAAAATATATTTTCAAATTTGTTAAAGCCGTCTACCTACTCCCAGATTCAGAAACCAGAATGAGATGTTTCCTTTTCGGGGTAGGGTTATCGGCACTACGCCCAATGCTCTACGGTCATATTACACCGGGACCTGCGGTTTAAAGTGGATTTCGCACCACTACAAACATACATGCTATCGGACCCAAACCCTGTGGTACAAACCGTCAGACTAGACACTGGGCCATCAGGATTCTCGTTAGTTGGACTACGTGGTGGGAATTTTTCCTGGTTTTCTCTCTTACGAAAGATAAATGCGACGTAGTTCCCCCTAAACTTCCCTCCAGAAGGCACTGCCCTCCTCCTCCTTCAGACATACGGAGCTAAGTGAGACTGCTCCAGCACAACAGAAGCTGTGCCTTTTCCCTCCATCCATGAGTAGAACACTCATGGGATGTCCGTCCCACACTGCAGGACACTGATGATTACACGCACATTAAATTTCAATAATACTAAATAATTCTATAATACTAAATAGTTCGTCGAATATTTTATAGTTTTCCAAATAAACTTACTAAATAAAATGTTTTATTTTAATGTTTCTTAATAAACATGTTATTTTAAGAACTATTCAAGCTTTCTAGTTTCATCCATTTCTTATTTGCCAGAACTATAACTCAAGTAACTGGTTGTGAATATTCATTATAGCACATAATGCCATTAAATGCATTTCAAATCAGCTCAACATTTCGGCATGCAGACAGTGTACCCAAACCATAGACAATATTTGAATAGCTTTAAGTAAACGCAGAGCATTTGATGGCACGAGCACTTAACTGTGCACACAGCCCACTGAAAATTCGATTCTGCGAATAGCCGCCTCAACAGTTCGCAAGTATTGCTCATTCTATTCATATTTCTGCTAATGAATAAAAGTCAGATTTTTATTTTATTGTAGGGATGCGTGCAACTTTGATCCTATTGAACGCTGCTGGTTAAACATGTTTACGGATTTTTTTTTCCAATTCTTGCTGTTTTTCCGATTGTTGGTTTCAATGAAGTTTGAGGATTACTCATGGAAGAAATGCAAAGCGTTTCTTTACAAAAGGGTATCGATTGTTGATCTAGTCGAAAAGATATCTTCTTAGCGTTTTAGTCCTTTTGAATAATGGGTGAGGTAGTACATTGTTAAGAAAACTGGAGCTGATGTTTACAGGAAATCGGTATCAAAAGGGAATGAATGTTCGTGTTTTCAAAATGAAATTACGAATTTCATTTTCAGTAACAAAATTGTAAAACTTTTAGAAAAAATGATTTTGTATTTCTATTATAACAAACATTATTCGTTTAGTAAAATCTGGATTTTATCTAGGCAATTTTTCTTTGATAAAAAAAATTTGTCAATTCTAACCAATTTGTCTTTAATAAAAAAATCAGTTAATTCTAAGCAATTTGTCTAATTAAAAATGTTGTTTTTTATCCGACTTAGACGTTAGATATATTTGTTTGTATACACCTTATCCATAATTTCATATAGATATTAAAATTCTAATTGCATTGATATTATATAATCCTCAAAGACACAGCAGCTCCATGGTCGGCCAAGCCCGTCATGCTTATTGGCAGATTTCGAGACAGGAGATCTTTTATTCTTTTTTTCTTACCGGGTAAAGTTGTCAAGACTACTCCCAACGCTCTACAACCATATTAGACCGTTTGCTACGGTTTAAAATGGTTAAAACCAAATTAGACCAAGCCATTACGAACATCCATGGCACCACCGGGACTCAAAACCCACAAAATGTGTCACAGAGCACTGATCATTCGACTATTTGGCCCCAATGATTTCATGTATTTTGTCGAATAATTTTTATCCTTCCAATAAAACTTACTAGAATAAAACAAACATTTTACTTTAATGTTTATTAATAAGCATGTTGCCCTATATACAAAATGAGTTTTTATTAATTTAAAAGCCTTAAAAAGTCGCTTCTATTTTAGGAACTATGCATGCTTTCCAGTTACATAAATTTATTATTTGGCAGAACTATACTTGCAGTTCATAGTTGTGAATATTTATAATAGCACATAACGCCATTAAACGCACTTCAAATCTGTTCGGAATGCAGACAGTGTACCCAAACCATGGGCAATATTTGAACAGCTTTAAGTAAACGCAACTATTGCAGAGCATTTGATTGCACGAGCACTTAACTGTGCACACAGCCCACTGAAAATTCGATCCTGAGAATAGTCTGTGCCTCAACAGTTCGCAAATATTGCACATTCTATTGATATTTCTGCTAATGAATAAAACTCAGATTTTTATTTTATTGTAGGGATGCATGCAACTTTGATCCTATTGAACGCTGCTGGTTAAACATGTTTGTGAATTTTTTTCCAATTCTTGCTGTTTCTCGCCAATTGTTGGTTTCTATGAAGCTTGAGGATTACTCATGGAAGAAATGTAAAGCGATCCTTTACAAAAGGGTATCGATTGTTAATTTAGTGAAAGATATCTTCTTAGAGTTTTCGTCCTTTTGAATAATGTTTTGAGGTAGTACATTGTTACGAAAACTGGAGCTGATGCTTACATGAAATCGATATCAAAAGTTGAATGGATGTTCATGTTTTCAAAATTAATTTCATTTTCAGATACAAAATTCTAAAACTTTTAGAAAAAGTTCATGCAAATGGGAAAAAGTAATTATTGTATTGATTTTGTATTTCTATTATATCAAAAATTATTCGTGTGAGTCTTATGAATTGCTAAAATGTAAAATCTTGATTTTATCAAAGATTTTTTTTTTTAAATAAAAAACTGATTTTTGAGAAAAATTAAAAATGTTGTTTTTTATCCCACTTGATAGACAGCAGCATCTAGATCAAGTCCAAGAACCTTTGTGGTTTCATGGAAGGAAGGAAAGAGGGGGCATTTCCTGTTGGGATGAAGCACCTGTAGGTAGAAGTCTGACATGGTTCCGGGACGCTGAAGTTAGAGGGTAGTGCCTTCCGGGAGGATTTTTAAGAGGGACTTCCCCGTATTTGTGTATCGTATTGCAGATAAGTAAGAAAACTCCCACCAGGTAGTTCGACTAACGAGGCAAGATGCTGAACCTTACAAACACCGTCTCGACTCTTCGTTTTTGAAACAGTGGAAACTGGCGGATTGAACTTCCACTATAATGCTCATTATCGGTGCATGTTGCCACCGTGCCACGAATCAAGCGAAAATTAAAGATAAAAATTTTATTTCGCATTAGAACGAAGAAATCAGAGTTGCTTGCCAAATAGTGCATTGAATTTCAAAATTGAGATTGTTCAGTTCAAAACTCAATAAACGATGCCGATTTGAATGCTGTCATCTCGTTGTTGAAGATTAACTGATTAAATTAACAGATCGAAAAATCATTTCGTTGTATTTCAAAAGTAAAGGAGAAAGAATAAACCAAAAATGTATTTCCACCCTTGCAAATGTTCATCTAAAATTACAATGGAAAATGTAACACTGAAGAATAGCAGCCCTTTCCCCTGGATAAGGCTGAGTCTGCTACATCATCTGCCATTCTAGCAGGAAATGACTATGTTCAAAGTGACTTGCATCCGAAAATTGGAAAACAACCATATAATATAATAAAGACATTATATATTTTAATCACTATTTTAGCTAATATAATGAAAGGATTATATTGTTAAATTAATTGATTTTAAATATATTATACATAGTTTTAACTTTTATTAATCTGATATAGAGTTTTTAATGTAATAAGAGCTACATCAAAAATAATCTTCTGCTGAGGTGAACGAATAACCACAAGAATTTTCACCCTTGCAAATGTTCATTTAAAATTACTGTGGCAAAATATGCCAATGCAAAATAGCAGCCTTATCCCCTGGATAACGCTGAATATGCTACACCATCTGCCATTCTAGCAGGAAATGACCTTATTCAAAGGAACTGACACACGAAAATTGGAAAACAACAATATAATATAATAAAGACATTATTTTAATCCCTAATTTAGCTAATATAATAAAAGGATTATGGGTTAGTGTTACTCGCGTCCGTAGAATATCTTCAAGCTACACGTGCCCCCTGGGTAGTGCTAAAGGAGTAACAGCTGTGCAGCCCTTGCTTATCGCATAAAGATTAACTGCCTCTGTACTGCTGTATTAGAACAACACAAAATAATTATACGGTTAAATTAATTAATTTTAAACATATTAGACACTGTTTAACTTTTATTAATCTGATTTTACGCTTTTAATGTAAAAGCTACATAAAAAATAATCTGTATATACAAGAAAATTAACAATTTTATGTTAAGAAGCATTTATTTAATAAAATAATTTACCACATATTACATTAATGTAACACATTTGAATCTCCTCAAATCAGGGAAAACGCTCCTACGAAATGTTAATCTTGAAATTTAATGTTGTACGAGCCAAATTTCCAGACATTTAGTAATTAAATTTAAGTAATTAAGGGCAAGTAATTATATGCAGAGTTTCATAATTAAGTTCCTAAAATATTAAAAAAGTCTATAATTGCAAACAGTGGAGGTTTATAACTAACTCGCATATTCTTAATTGCAATAAAATATACATTAAGGAAAAATATTTGTCCAATTAAGCAGTAAAAGATTTAACCAAAAATATTTTATTTGAACGTGGTTTGTATTTTTTAAGACTTTGTATTGTTGAAGAATGTTAGAAGCATTCATTATTTTGTTATTGAAAGCCTGCATGTATTGAAATCATAAATTAATGCAGTAATTGTAACATATAATGTGCGAATTTAATGAAGATATCGAAATGAAAATATACAACGATGATGTTTGAAGAAAATTACAGTAATAATAATAATAAGTAAAAATTATATTAGTTATTGCATAAATAATTAACTAACTAGCTAACTATCCCTCACTACAGTTAATGTTGGATCATGAGCGCCCGCCTACTGGCAAATTCTGAAATAGGAGATAATTTCATTTTATGTGTTAGGTTTGTCAGCCCGGTCATATCATTTACGGTCATATTAGACCGGGACATACGGTTTAAAGTGGATTCCAAATATTTTAATGAATTTTGGTTTTTCGTACTGCATTCTTTTTCATATGAACACATATTCTTCCTTCATATACATACAACGATATAATTCATTCGCTCAAAAACTCCACGGTGAGCCAAGGCGTCTACATAATTGCAGATTCCCAAACATTATTTATCAAAATAAAAATACATGAATTTATTAGTAATAAAAGCTCAACACATTTAAAGGATTAAGAAAAAAATTACCTTCGTTCTAGTTAGTAGTCTTCGTTCGAGTTGTTGTTTGATATAGCGTAATTGAAGGGAGGAATTGGAATTTGTAAGAAATTAGAAATTAAATTCATTATGCATGTGCAATTTCTGGTGACGTTTGTTCTACATAATAATAAAAAAATTAATTTAGATTGGTGATTTTTGAATTGGGCAGTTGTAGCATAGCCGAGTGACTAGTTTCGAGTTCTATTCCCGGCTGTGACATAGATGTTTGTAGCTTTTCGGAATCCACTTTAAACCATAAGTCCTGTTTTAATATGATTGTTGGGCATAGGATTGACAACCCTGCCTCGTAAAATTAAAACATCTTCTGTCTCGAAATCTGCTAGTAGCAGCCGGCCTTGGACCACCATGGGCAATAGTGCCACTGATTGTTTGGGGGATTTATCCTCTATATGACACGCAAATGTCAAGCAATCACCCCTCAAATTTTTCCCAATAATCCTTCAAAAAGTATAAAGCAAGGCTCTTCAGTAGTTGTTAATGACATACATAAGTAGAACACCAAGCCAAACTATCGTCAACAGAAAAAAAAGGCACAGATAAAGTTAATTAAAAAAATGCTTTTAAATTTTTTTTTCAAAAATTGTATAGTAATTGTGATGTTCACTTTCACAGAAAAAAAAGTGTCTCCACTTCTAAATGCTCTTCCAATCTCACTTTATTATGAAGAGATATAGAGAAGTCTGAAAGAACGAAGTTAATGACACTAACATCCACTTTTCTGATTTCTATTTAAAAATTAATTTCTTTTTTTTTTTTTTCCTACTTTCCACGTTCTTTGCTGATGCGAATTCTTCACTTCAAAAGAAATCTCATTAAAGATCAAGTTATAGGTTTCAATTTCAGCTGTGACTCGTTTTTCTTTTTTTAGATAAATTTAGATAGAAATGAGAATCTTCTGAAATGAAATTCCATTTAAGCGACATGATTTCTTACTTTCAATTTCGAAAAGTCTTTGGAAGAGAAGAATCAAATTTATTCCTCTTTTTTTTCAAATTTGAATATTGAGCTCAGTTAAAAACACTCAGAATAATTTATCTAATTTCTTGATGTCAGGGAACAGGATTTTGACAGAAAATATATTGATCAACATATTTTTTTTTCATTTATTATATCATAATATTTTTTATCATCTTTAAAATCTATTCTTTTTTCTTCATATACATTTAATTATAAGTTTTTTCTACAACAATTTTGACTTATTTCACTAGATGGGAATTTAGTGATTAAAGACACAGTAAGTTAATAATAAATAATTCTTATTCCAATTAATTAGATTATAAATGTATGTAGCAATTTCAAAAAATCAAGTAAAACCATTAAGTTGGTATGCAACAAAGAGCGTTCATATCAAAAAGGTTGAAGCATAGCAAAATTTTATTTTGGTGTAAGGATATGGTTTAATTAAATTTGCTGTAAGGATAGGGTTTAATTAAATTTGCTGTAAGGATATGGTTTAATAAAATTTGTTGTAAGGATATGGTTTAATTATATTTGCTGTAAGGATATGGTTTAACTAATTTTTTTGTAAAAATAGGGTTTAATTAAATTTGCTGTAAGGATAGGGTTTAAATGAATTTGCTGTAAGGATATGGTTTAATAAAATTTGCTGTAAGGATATGGTTTAATTATATTTGCTGTAAGGATATGGTTTAACTAATTTTTTTGTAAAAATAGGGTTTAATTAAATTTGCTGTAAGGATAGGGTTTAAATGAATTTGCTGTAAGGATATGGTTTAATAAAATTTGCTGTAAGGATATGGTTTAATTATATTTGCTGTAAGGATATGGTTTAACTAATTTTTTTGTAAAAATAGGGTTTAATTAAATTTGCTGTAAGGATAGGGTTTTAACTATATTTGCTTTAATGATATGGTTTAATAAATTTGCTGTAAGGATATGGTTTCATTAAATTTGGTTAAAGATATGTTTCACTCTGCATGAAATTTAATATATTAAATTAGTTCTTTCAAATTAAATTGGGTATAAGGGCTTTTATACCAAAAATAAATTTGGAATGAGGATTTTTAAAAAAATTAAATTTGGGTATAAGATATGTTCTAATTGAATACTATGGCCCGTTATACTATAGAAATAGCATTAAGAGGGTGCGGAATTTTTTTCGTCTTGAAGAATAGACCACTGTAAACCTTCGTAGGCCATTGTAGTATATGAAATGTTACACAGGATCTTGTTTTACCATTTTAAATAAAACAAGTTCATGTAATGATAATCGAACTCGTAACCTGTTCCTCAAAGTAAACATTAACCAACTCTAATAGAAGCCCTTTTAGTGGACCAAATATAAAGTGCATAGATTTCAGTTAATTTGTGGCGTTCGTTTCAGTCACTGTAGTCACAAACGAGGAGATACGAAAACAACAGAGACTGTGAAAATAACTTGCATCAAAATCAGGTTTCCCTGTGGAAGTTTTTTGGGCTTTCTCTCATATGACACGCAAATACGGTGAATCTAATCCATAAGAAACTCCCAGAGTTTTACAAAAAGAAAAAAAAATCTGTATAATTTATAAATGAAAAAATAAATGTAATGAGATTTGAAAACTGTGTATTTACAAAAATAAGAATTGTCAATTATAATTCATTTTGTTAAGGTTCATATACAAACATCTAAGTAAGTGTAATTCAATGCGATATAATATTTTAATTTTAAACATTTAAATAACAGAAAATTAAATTATATACATTTCTATATAATTTATATAATATGTTTTTTTTTAATTAAAAAATTATTTTGAAAAGAACAACTAGTTTTGTTTTTCATTAGTTGTTATTTTGTTTATTATGCACACTTATAATACTCCACCTAATCAAAATTGATGTACTTACTTAGAATTACATATATAAACTATCGCTTCATATATTGCAAAATATACAGATAAATTAATTAATTTAAATTTCTCTGTCGTTTCTAAACATTGAAACGGTTTTAACGGCAAATTTCATTATATTATTAATCCGAGTCTTCAGTTAAAATTCTTCAATTAATTATGCATATTATTCAGGTATACTGCAGTCTAAAATATTAAAGTGCAATATCCGTATTAAATCTGCTCGTAAAATTTAATGACTCGACTAATAAGCTTTTTAATGGAAAGTACATGTACCGTTAAATTTTAAAAGGTAGCATTTCTGAAATAAATCCAAATACACAGTAACCCTATTATCAGTTAATTTTCAATGCAATGGCTTAATTCAAAGCGACTTAAACAACGTCTCTTAAAATGTAATATTTCTTTGAATATTCACTGTAAAATATTCGAGAAAAACTATACATTTCACTTATTTTATACCTTAATTTATTACTTTTACTTATAATTTTTTCATAATAAAAAAAGTTTCGATATTTTATTTACCATGAGTGGAAAATTTTATTTTTATAATTTCGTAGTTATATATTTAAACGGTTTAATTAAATTTAAAAAAAAATTTTTTGCCTTTTTTTTTTAAATTCCATTAGTAAGCAAAATTTTATTTATTATGTATCATTATTTGGCTGATTTTTAATTTTTCGTATAAATATATGTTTTGTAATTATTTGATACTTTTTATAAATGTTTCTCTTAAAGTTTAATATTTATTTTAATATTCACTGTAAAATATTCGAGGAAAAACTATACATTTCACTTATTTTATACCACTTATATAGACATTCTTTTATTTTATTTAATTTAATTTATCACTTTTACTTATTATTTTTTCGTAATACCCATGAGTGGGAAATGTTTTTTTTATAATTTCAATAATTGATTTTAAATTACATTTTTTATAGAGATATTAAAAATTAAATAAATAATGATGTATAATAAATAAAATTTCGTTTTTAAAAACGAATTTTGCTTAAAAAAGGCAAAAAAGCAAAATTCCCTTAAAAACGAAATTTTATTTATTATACATCATTATTTATTTAATTTTTAATATCTCGCATAAATATAAGTTTCGTAATTATTTTATACTTTATTTTACATTTATTCGAGAATATGAAGTATGGTTTATTAACTTTTATGAATATGATTTAACTATTGAAACTTGAAATTATAAATTCTGTTAAACAACTTAAAACTAACACAAAACAAATTTTTAAATCATTTTTATGAATATATAATTAAAATAAATTGTATATTATTCAAAGTATTTAAATTAGTATGATTTGATTATGGATTCAGATTGCTTATTAAAATACACTTACCTTTATCACAAAAGTTTCCATCATAGTCTCCAGTTCCACAGTCACAAATGGCTCCACTGTCTGTGCTGATGCAGACACCATTATGTTGGCAAGGATCATGATGTTTGCAGGCATCAAGTTCGTTAGACCGTATTCCTTTGAACTCCACCATGTCCTGTTGGCGAGTGGTGCCATCTTCACTTGCGTAGACAACGTTCCGAATAGATCCCTTTAAATGAGGTTCAAAGTACACAGACGGCAGAGACATCTGAGTTAGTTTGGCACTGTACCAGCTGGGAATACCGCCTATGTAGACAAAACTGTTACTTGAATAGTTTCCGAAATGGTAATCGATACCTTTAGTCACCTTACTCTGAGTTTCCTCATCTACCTTTAGAATAGTCTCTTCTATACTTCTGGTCAGTTCCACTCGATGCCACTGATCATCATGAAGATTCATGCCGGCGTGTGTTAACATGGCGCCACCTCCAAGATTGAATCTGAATCTTATAAAGCCATCAACAAGTTTCAGTTCAAAGAAATCGCCAATGCCACCATCGTCCAAATATAGAAGCAAGCCATTTGGTTCTGTTGTCTTGAACTCGAAGGACAGGGAGTCTGTCATGCCAGCATACCATCGTTTGAACTGCGCATATGACGTTGGAGAACCTTCTAAAACAAAAGCCTCAGTGCTGGTTTGTAGAAAAAGGATGAAAAACAACCATCTCCATCTTAGCTGAAGAATCGCCATGCTTAAATTACTTATTTTAATCTCTTCAAATCTTCATATTGATATCAGATAGCCATTATATAGATCTCATTTTATTTCGTGGATATTATATCCATAGTTTGGAATATCTACAGGATTTACTGTTGCATGTCATAAATAAAAAATATCTTTCTCAGTCATAAATCAAAATTAATTCTAAGCTTACAGATTTCTGGACAAGACTTCAGTGGGAAGGCTTTTCGTATCTCCAGATAATCAACTAGATGGGAATCATTTATCAAAGTAAAATATTAATAGCCTTCAACTTTGTGCCATTCATTATCAGAGATATTGTACTTTTCTGCACATATTGTCATTTTGGAGGCCAGCTTTGTTACCAACTCCATTCAGAGTCTTTAAAGCAGGATCATAAGTACCGCTTAGCAACGATTTTATCTAACGAGGTAACGGGTACCCTTTTTTTTTCTTTTTTTCTTCCCCTTCTAGTTTTTCTAAACCAAAACAAGCTTAGAAACACTAATTTCCATTAATTCACATTACTTCCATTCAAAGTGTCACTTGCCTTTTGCGAAAAGCGGATCTTTTTTAAAAAAAGAGAAAACTCATTCATTCCTAAAAATAATTACCTCCACGCTCTTTTGCGTCAAAATTAAATCGAATGCACCTCATTCTTAATTAATTACCTCCCAGACAAAAAGTTCCGTAATGGCAGCCAAACAAATCTCTAGATGATTATTTCCAGAAAATAATTAATCAAAATCTCTGTCATTTTGATAAACATAAAATGATATAATAGCAATTTAATTTAATTAAAATTAATTTAGTAATTGTACTTCTTTCCCTGTATATGACCTTGGCTCGTATAATCTTAATTTAATCTTTATCGCATGTTCGTGCTTTAGAAATAGATTTTTTTTTCAGTTCCTATTTAATGAGTAAGTTATGTATGTGTCATGTATCATTAAGTCTGTCGTAAATATTTTGTTCAAATTCTTGCTGCTTCAAATCTTATTAATTTTCCGTGTAGTTACTTATGAAATTAAATCTTGGGTTGTTTAATTAGATTAGCGAGAAAGGATACTACCAACATAAAAAAAGTCTTTTGTTTCTTTTTTTATATATAAGGTTGTATTTATCTTGAGAAATTAGCAAAAACCTCGCTGACACAAAAAATGTTTAAGCTCAGGAAAGTTTATCTTGCTTTTTATTCATCAAATATTTATCATCATTAAATATTTTTTATAACTGTTTTTTCCCTTGACTTTGTAGGTTCCTTTAGAAAAACTGAGGAAAACTCTTGGTGGTCTCTGTAAGAAAACATAAGAAAAAAAAATGTTATTAAGTGAAGCAATTAACACAAGCAAATAAGATTTGAGTTTAAACATACGTAATTTTTATTTTTATTTGTGTAATTAAATTATATTTAAGATAGTTTTTAAAATTTACATGAGTTATATTAAATTAAATTAAATTTTCAAATTTAATTGCTGATTGATGAAGAATACAGAAGGTATCAACAAAAAAATCAGAGAAAATTTTGGAAAAATAGACGGGCAAATAAATTTGGGGGCTCCTAACTTACAAAGATACTTTAATTAATAAATAAATATAATTTTTCCCATTTTTTATCGGTGTTTTCTTAGCCACATGCTTCAACACCTAGTTTAATGTTAAATGTAGTGCAACACCTTAAAACTTTACTAAATTCTACTTCTTTCTGTTGTTATTGTTGTTTGCTATTCCATTTGGTTGGCAGCAACATCTAGGTCCATGAATCCTTGTGTTCTCATACAATAAAAAATCACTCCAGGACTTGATCACAACTAGCTCTTCTGGCAACCAATGCAAGTAAAGATAGGGACAGGAGTGGCTTGAGTAAGGCTACATTTCGGGCAAAGGGAATAGATTTGAAGGCCTGACGAATGACGTTGAGCATGAAGAGGCATGACGAGTCATAGTAAAAGGTAGAAAAATGCAGCTTTTTTTTATCCTTGACCTTGCGGCACAAAGACATGGGGCATCCAAAGGGAGAAGTCTGACTTTACCCCACTCGGTTATATCCCCGGGCCCATTTTAGTTGCCTATTATGACATGCATGGGCTATAGTGGGGCTATTCTAAACATGATCTACACGGGGACAACTTCTTTCTTATTGGGACTATGGAAGGTCCACACTTACACGATGTCCACACTTACACGATGACAAAAAACAGTCACAATGCTGCAAGAAATCAGCATTCGTGTGCTCGAGCATCCGTGATTAGAGACATATTTTAATAAACATGACATAACATTAATTATAATGCAGATCCTTTACAGATAACTGAAAGGGGCTGGATATAATATTTATGTTTGGAATAAGTTTTTCTTTATATACTGCTATGATATACTAATATGACCTTTATTTTGATATATATGAGCCAGTTATTGTCACAGGTTATCTGTCAGTAATTTACATGTATAAATTTCTATTTGAAATAGAATTTTATTAAATAAAATTGCTTCTTCGAGAAATAGAAATTATTTAATTCTTATTTTGATCCATTAAGCAACTTGATCGAGACGTAGATCCTTCGACTTTCGGAAAACTTGCTTCCCAGGGAGAACCCTCATTTTGTCTCTTCTTAAACCCCTTCCACACGAGAGTACGAGAACTATGTCAGCGTAGTTAATCAATTATAACCCTATATTTCCCAATTGTTCGTGTATGCCATGTGTCTCAACCACGTTTTTTCTGCACTTCAAAGAGATTCTCGAGGGCCGCATTTACAAGAAGTTGTCACTCACACCCAGAGATAAAACAACTTATTTCTAGAGGTCAGAAGGAGCGAGATAGACTGACTTCTTTCGTTCTGTCGCCTAGATGTCGCTTTACCGGAAACGACCTGACGTCAATACCTTGGTATTTGTGTGGGTGGTCTGGCAAAGAAAGCAATCAACCAACTATCCCATCCCTGACATTCAAGGAACAGATCTGCGAAAGACAAATTTTAGGTGATCGATTTCCACTTAAAGGGGTGGCCTCAGAATGGTTTAAGAATTTGTATTCTCGTCTTTATTTCAATTTCTCGTTATAATTCAATTAAAAATAATTTGTGCATAAGGTATTGTCCATCTCATTATTTAATGTCGGGAGAAAAGTCTTTATCATTAGCACTTCATTATTTAATAATGAGGTGTTATATAATGCTGAGGATAAGGCTTCATTCACTCTCAATTGATACTCAAACATTTATCAAAATATTTTGATAAATTTTGAACAAAATGTATTTAAAAAAACGCAAACGAGATACAAAATATTAATAAAAGTATTTTTTTAAAGTTGGAATAACATTCATTTTTCAGCTGTTTAGAAAATATTTAAAATTACAATAACCATAACAAACACGAGTACATATCTGATCTGTGGGAGGAAACGATAATTAAGAAATAAAATGAAAACAAACACAATTTTAGAAATTAAAGCATTACACGAAAACATTGTGTATTTAAAATGATATTTTTATCGAGTATATATTATATAGAATATCCTTATACTCTTTAAGGGATTTTAAAAAAAGATTTTCATTCAAAGAAGATAATAAGATTTATTATCATTCCAGGAAAACTCGACAGCTAACATTTTGAATGAGATAGTCGTATGACCTTTAGCAAAATCTAATAAATAGAAGTAAGACTTTTCTCTGGTGTACAGTAAAGTACACATAATTTTTCGGATATGTCAACACAATTTAAAAAGTTTACCTGAATACACATTTGTTATATTCTATTTTACTCTTTTAATATTATAAAAAAAAATAATAAATAAAAACATTCTACATACATTACGGATTTTATTTTTTATGGCATTTTTCATTTATAAAGAATATATTTTACAATCATTTCTTTATACTACCTAAAATAACTACCATCAGAATTAATATGTGGAAAATCTTATTTATATCTTGCTTTGAAATTAATGTTGAATATAATACTACGTTTCTTTTTTATCTTGTAATTTTTTGCTATAGTACTTGCACAAAAAATATTAATTTAGAAGATCGTAATATCAATGTTTTTTTAATACTTTTTAAAATTAGCCTCAATCGTAATCATGCAGGTTATTAAATATTATGCTCAAATTTTCTTAAAACTCATTCTAATAAATATGTTACCTACTTATATATATATATATATATACTTTATATAATTATATTTTATTAACAATAAGTTATACTCTGCTGTATGTCTATATCTCTGCTGTATCTCTCTATATGTTATACTCTATAATTATAAATATATTTATAATTATATATTATACTCTGCATATATTTATAATTATATGTTATACTTTACATATTTTTATAGTTATATGCTATATCTTACATATTTTTATAATTATATGCTATACTTTATATATTTTTATAATTATATGCTATACTTTACATATTTTTATAATTACATATTTTACTTTACATATTTTTATAATTATATGCTATACTTTACATATTTTTATAATTACATATTATACTTTACATAATTTTATAATTATGTTGTTGTTGCATATCCCCTTGATTTTTATAATAAATAATTTTATAATAATATATATTAATAAATAATTATATATTATATTTTGTAATTTTGTGAAAAATATAGAAAAATATATAAACTAATTAATAAAATCTAACAAGCTATTCAGAAAAAATAGCTTCCTATTTATTTTTTTTCTAATTAAAATCGTTACTTTTATGTTTTATACGAACAATGTTTACGAAATGTTTACGATTGTCTCTTTTCTCTCATATTATTGCAACTCGTTTTTTCTTACACAAATAAATGAGGAGTGAATCTTTTCTTTTAAATTATAATTAATGATCAAAGTTTAACTTCGCATCATTTAAAAATTATTAATCAAAGCCTTGTTCCAACACTTAACATCCATCTGGTGTTAATTAATGATCTACAACTTTTTTTTTCTTAGCAAACGTAAACATCAATCAAATTATTGGCAACTATTTATTTAAGCAATTTATTTAGAAGTTTCAAGTTTCAAAGAAATTTTGATTGATGATTATCATGGAATGATAAATTATTTTTAGGAATCCTAAAATTATATACAACTTATCTTAACTTTTAACATTTTCGGAGAACAGTAGTCTGGGAGAAAGTTTCTGGTGTGTTATACTATAGTTTCTATACAGTAGCCTGGTGTGTTGAGTTTCTATACTAGGGAAGTCGAGTTCTAAAATCGACAACTTCCGTGCCCATGCTGGTGACGACCATGTAGGCTGAATCTGTAGGCTGAAAAATCCATTTGTTGTTCTTAAGAGGAAAGGAATGAGGGTTCACCACTCCTGATAAGGAGTGCTCCACCCTAGGTAATGTTCGTTCAAAATTGTGGTAACGTCCATTAGGTAACTCTGAATCTTTTACACATCTGGCTTACTATCAATGGAGGTTTGGTTTGGTTTGCCGCTCTATGGTCATTTTGTTCGCACTTAGGGCTAAACAGACCGGGACCTACAGTTTAACGGGGATTCCGAACCACTAACAAACATCCATGCCATCTGCAGGATTCGAACCTAAAGGCTAAGCACTAGCCAATTGGCCTGCCGCTATCAATGGATGATCTACGGTCAGGATGTCCTATACTCAGAAGCACCAACATTAACATTTTCTAGATTTGGTATTATGATAAAGCAATAAAAATGGTTTTAAAGAAATAATAATAATATTATTATATAATAAATAAAATAACAAATATAAACAATAAATTAAAATATTTTAAATTATATTATTCATTGAAAAAATAATGTTCCCTAAAATATTTTTAATTAGCTAAGATATTCCTTTCTACCCACATGTATAAATTTTATTTATCATTTATTTCCTTTTCATTTAACTGTTTATTAATTCAGGGGAAGTTGTTTTTTCACATTCTGGCTGTTAAAACTATTAACGTTATGACAACCGCACCAGAAGAATACTGCTTCAGTATGTCCGTGTTATTTCCCAAGTAGGGCATATATGTCTACTGGCATATAAGACAGTATTGTTTGCCCAAATTGATGTGAACCTATTAAAATCATCACGTAATCTGTAAGTCGCCGCCGTAAGTCGTTTAAGTCGCCAACATTTATATATAAGTCACCACATTTATATATAAATCACCACATTCACATTCGTAACAGTTATAAATAATTTGTCGCGTTTATATAAAAGTCGAAACATGCATGATGGTCATGCATGGTCTTTACAATAAAATACAATACAATGCCATGGTCTGTACAATACAACATACATGGTCTTTAAAGTATTTCTATTTAATACCTTTCCTTTGAAAGATTGGATGGTACTTCTAAACTTACATTGCGTTAAACATCTACAGTGAGCCACAAAATTGAGTATACAACTCTAAAACTTTTAGACTTCTTCCAATTACAAATTAAATATTGATTTAAATAGATAACTTTTTTTATCCTAGATACTTTAACCTCTGCTTTGCCATCCTATAATAACACAATTCTATAGTTAACTTATTTATTACGAAAAAAGTTAAGCGATTCGAAGAAAAGATAGAAAACCATGCCTCAAAATTGAGTATACACTTCTTATATTTGTAAATTATGCCACCACTTTTTTTTAGTTTCAAATTTTCTTTAAAGAGTTTCAGGAGTAGCTGCTGCTTATAACACGTGCTATTGCACTTCAACGCTTTTAAATAGTATTTTTTCTCATTAAGAAATTAAAATGTGCTCTCGTAGAGAAAGTACTGAATCTGAGCGTTTATTGGTTGTAAAATGGTCGAAAGTGGGCAAATCTCTTCGAGAAATCGCTTCGTTGATTGGTGTAACTCATGGTTGTGTCCAAAAAATACTACAGAAGTATAAAAAAACTGGATCTGTTGCCAATATTCCTGGAAGAGGACGTAAAGAAATACTGAGTACTACAGCGAAGAGGAAGATCATTCACTCAGTAAAGAAAGATCCGAGGGTGAGTGCCTCTAAACTAGCTTTATCGATGTCCTCTACAATCGGGAAAAAGATCTCAGTTGAAACAATTCGACGTGCCCTTCACCAATATGGGTTTCATGGCCGTACACCAATACGAAAGCTACTCATCAAGTATGTGAATAGACAAAAGAGAGTGATTTTCGCCAAAGAACATCGTTTAAAGCCTATTTCTTTCTGGAACACTGTAATATTTTCTGATTAAAGTAAGTTTAATCTTTTCGGAAGCGATGGACGATTTAAAATATGGAGAGAAGCTGGGAAAGCACTGGCACCTAAAAACACCATTAAGACAGTCAAGTTCGGAGGTGAATCTGTCCTCGTTTGGGGTTGTATGACGGCTGGAGGAGTTGGAGAGCTTGCTTTTATTGACGGTATTATGGGCAAACATGTATATTTGGGGATTTTAAAGGATAACTTGAAAAAAAGTGCCAGTAAGTTGGGGCTTGGGTCAAGCTTCATATTCCAGCAGGACAACGACCCCAAGGCTACAGTGAAGATTGTGCAGTTATACTTTCTGCACCATTGCAAGAAGCAATTACACACTCCAGCCCAATCTCCAGACCTAAACGGCATCGAAAATTTGTGGTCGCAATTAGAGAAAGCACGAAATCACATGAACACGAAATCACAAGCAAGGAAGTTCTCAAGAAGGTTCTGAGAGAAGAATGGGCTAAAATTTCTGTTGAAACCACTAAAACACTAGTAGAATCTATGTCCAGAAGATTACAAACTGTAATTCAAGCAAAAGGTTATACAACAAAATATTAATTTGTACGTTAAAAGGAAATTCATAAAGGTGTATACTTATTTTTGTGGTGTTGTTTTTCCTCTCGTCTCAGATCTTTTATTTTTTTCATAAAACATAAATAAACGTAACAATTTTATAAGTATAGTATGGTAAATCATAGACTAAAGTATATAAGGTAAAAAATTCAATCATCTTAAAGTAATATTTAATTTGTAATTGCAAAAAGTCTCTAAGTTTCTAAGGTGTATACTCAATTTTGTGGCCCACTGTATGTATAATGAAATAAACTGTACTGAGCAATTTAATTGTATCTCAAATAAACAGATAACTGTTTGGATCACTTTCCAAATTATGATTTTTTTAATTACTTTAACAATAATCCAATGATCATAAATCCTTAAACTTGAATTAAGGTCTTGACAAATTTTATTATTGCGGTTTAAGAAGTTTCAGAAACAATTCTTACTACATGAATGGCGTGAAGACACTTAGACACTGGTATCCGATCGATAACCACCCCACCCCAAAAAAGAAAAAATATAAAGGTCACCATAAAAACAAGCCCAACACAACAACGAAAACTAGAATAGAACCTTTCTTAATCCTCCGCCAATGAATGAATGATTCCCCATTATTATTAACTTCCGAGTTGCCAGAGAACCATTCTTTGCCAAACAATTGATTTCGGTTCCTTCTTCCCTGCAGTAACTGCAGATCATCTCGCAGGCAATGTCGCTATTGCCGAGCCCTAATAATTCTCCAGGTGGTTTTCGGCAAAGTTTGGGTTCTGTCCATGGCATCGATCGAGATATTGTTTGCCACGCTGTAATCTCCCCTGACAATTGATTCTGTTTAATGCGATGCCCCGAATTCGAGCTTTTGGTAGCGGATAATGAGCGAAGGAGCATTTTCAGTGCACCGAACAATTGAATATTCGAATCTAAATAAGGTTCTCTCGATGTAGTGGGTAGGGCGGTGCAGCAAGTGCTGGTAATGTGGATTAAAGTTATCGTTGCAGAATGATCCGGTGATCTGGAACTTTGAATTATGTATTTAAGTATACGTTATACATTGACGTTTATTTTTACTTCATGTCATTTATTTTATACTTAAATTTATTGTTGTATTATATATTTATTGGTGGTATATTGGTATATATATTTATTTATAGTTTCCGAGTTTGGAATAAGAAATTAATATTAAAATGACGAAACATTCTACGTTACACATTTCAGTATAAATTATTCTGCTAATATTAGGGAATAAGATGTCTGTTAATCTGCAGTTCGTATCATGGGATTTATAGAAATGATTCATGGGTCTGAAATCCTAGATATATTCCTGATGGCACTCTAGGTGTCAATCTGTGACAGAGACTAGTCTTGACCAGCACATAATGATGCTATTTTAAAGTAGCAATAAGTTTAACAAATTATAGAATCAAAATGCATAAACATTAAAAAAAATAATTCCTATATTGTTAAATAAAATCTACTTAAAATTGTACGTTACCATACTTTTGAGTTAAGGATTTGTCGTTGCTATGATGGAATATTCCTTGTTTTCTTCTCATGCACAAACAATAATAATCTGTTTTAAATCTTTTCTGTAAAGTACTTTTATTTCTAGTAATTTCTAGTGTAACGACTCTTCCTATATTTGATCAATTATTGCTTCAAGAAGAGAGTCATTTTCAGGTCATGGGAACAATTTTTATTTACAAGCACTGTATATAAACAAATAATGAACTATGGGTTATTATAGAAGAAATGAAAAAAAAAATTGCACGAGTGCATGATTAAACGACGCAAGTGCACGATTAAATCACAAGTAGAGTTCACTCCAAGGTCAGATATTGTCAAAGTTCCCGAGTCTACGTCCAATCTAATTTCCTGGTCTGCGGCAGATCTTAGTTATCACATGACGTGATAAATGAAACACTGTTCACTTTAAAAAACTGGCGGAAAACTCCGGCCTATTCAATCACTTCAGAGAAAAAAATAAGAACACTTCCGGATCTATTCTGCCTCTTCTTCACCAAAAACCTCTTTTTAAGACAATCCCTCAAGAAGGGGGTCAGCTTCCCTCACTTCTCGTTAGAGTAGACATTTTTCTTCACGTAGTCTACCATCAATCACAATGGAATAACTCAGGTGTAGTCCCTATTCCATCTGTAATTGTTTCGATCTGTTAAGGTCGCACAGACATTCGCTAATTTTATGAGTCTCATTATACATGATACCGAAATATCTGCTATCAGATTGTTCAGATTCAGACAGGTTGTTCTCATTAGTAAAAAACACTACTTGTACGTAATATAACTACCCATAATAATTCTTGTCTGCTGTCACATTTGAGTGAGGGGTTGTTAATATATACTTGTCAAATAACATGCATTCCTCTCTCTTGGGAATGAAACTCCAAAACTCTTCCAGTGAGAAAAAAAATGCTACACTAGTCTTAATTCAAGGTTGTCTTAATTTATATAAAAAGGTCGTTCAAAAGTGAACAGTGACTTTGAAAATCAGCCACACTCCATAAGCCATAAGGTTCCAAATAAGTGAATTGGCATGAATGATAGAAAACTAGGAAACTAAACTAAGATTTTACAAAGAAGTCTCTTTTGTGAGAAATATGTGCCCTGCAATGGAGTATTATTTCGACATCTATCTTATTATGCTAACCAATTATTAAACAACAAAAGTACAAATTTTAATACTAAAATCATCCTATTGCAATGAAAAAATGGTTTCTAGGTATAAGTAATCAGATTTTAAGATTCAGTATTCTATGAAAGAAGAAAATTTGACACGATGAAATTATACATTTCACAATTAATTAATTTCACAATTTCAGAAATTACACAATTTTATTATAAATTTCTTAAATAAAAAATTAAATTCTAAAATGAATTTTAAAATAAAATTCAATATAGTTTTTTTTTCCTGATTTTACTTAAAACAGTTTTCATAAGGCAATTGAACTTAATGTAGCTTTTTAAATACGGGTACGAGTTTAAAAACCAGTTTGAATTATTATATCGGAAGGAAATCTGTTTTTAAAGTATACATTTCGGCAATGAAATAAAGCTGCAATTCTTGCGAAGATTACATTTCATTACGAAAAATGCAGGTATTGTTATTTCAATTCAATTTGCCTTGCAGTTTTTGAAATTTCTCCTATTGTTTAAATAGAGCGAGTTTACACAAAATAAACTCAACTCAATATATTATTCCGTTTGAACTGTTTAGTTGATAAACGTAAAAAAAACGTCTTTTGTGTTTTCTTTAAATAAAAGGAGAAAATCTAGTTTCAGAAATCAGAGAATCTATTTATTCATATATCCAAAGCTATATGAATACATAGATTTATGTTTTTAGCTCTTTTGATAAGCTCATTTGTTTAAATAATCAACTTTAAATACAATGTATTTTATTAATTATTAATTGTATCCATATAATTAAATATTTATTAAAAAGAACAGGAGTTAATCTTTGTTTAACGAATTTTTTTTCCTTATGCATTGTTACATTCTAATTTATATAAACAAATAAATATAAAATCTTTTGATTTGATTTATATTAACATTCGCTTTGCTATCATTTGATTGTTAAAAATGCATGTAATTCACATTTAAATTTGCTAATGAAAATATTCAAATTATATTTTATCCTAAAATACTTCTGATTAATTAAAAATATTCCAAAACGGTATTAACTGTGAAATATTCCAGCAATTAAATAATTAATTTGATGTCTAAGCGTTTACATATGGTTGAAAGAAATTTATTTGGAAATACATACATCATACGAAAAATGCGACATAAAATTAGTTTAATATAACAATTAATTTAATATTTTTAATGCTTCTATTTTCATTATCCAATTAGATTATTATTAATAAAAATCATTCTTATTGAATCATTCATTGATTTATCATCTACTGAAATGATATCTGCACTCTAAACGCAGGGCTTATGATAGCTAATTCAACTTCGATTTTTCAACAATCATCTTTTAGAGTAGCACGGATGGAGTTTTTATTAAAGGAAAGATTTCCAAAAGATAGCATTTCATTGTATTCGAGGACATTCCTAAGAGTTAATCCAAAAATCCAGCTATCTACATGTGATAAAATACAGACTAGCCTTTTCTGCCTACTGGCAGATTTCGAGATAGGAGAAATTTCCTTTTTAGGGTGTAGCATTTTTTCTCACTGGAAGAGTTGTGGCATTTCATTCCCAGGGAGAATGTATGTTCTTTGATACAGAATAACAACCCATCACTCAAATTTGACAGCAGATAAGCAGCGTTTTGGGTAGACATTACATGCAATATTACTTGCAATTAGTGTTTCGTACTAACGAGAACAACTTGTTTGAGAATGATGAGAACAATGTTTTAGAAGATATTCAGTGTCATGTATAGTGAGACTCATGAATTTAGCGATTGTTTGTCCAACCTTCAAAGATAAAAAAAATTACAAACGGAGTATAGACTTCCCATGAATTGTTCCATCGTGATTGATGATAGACCATGAGCTAAGAAAATGTCTATTTCAATGAGAAGCGAGGGAAACTTCTATTATTGGCCGAGACGTTACAACAGGACAGGATTGTCAGCTCTAAGCCGAACAGTCACATTAGAAAGAGACCTATGACTTAAAGTGGATTCTGAACCACTACAAACATCCATGGATACGGTGGGACTCGAAATCGAAACCTGTGGCACCTAGGGCCAGAGCGCTAGTCAATCAGCGATCAGGCCCAAAAATACCTTTCCTTCTATAAAATAAAATAAAACATAATTATTTCATTTCACTATCAAGCCTATTTATTAATTTTGAATTATTCATTGATAAGACATTTTCAAAATGTATTACTTTAGAAAACCCCTTTTTTTGATAATTTTTTTGGATGATTATTTATTATTTATGATTGATAACATAATAAAGCATTTTATTACTTCATTGTGATTTTTTTTAGCACTAAAATATTTTTAATTTACTTCGATAACTCACTTCACAGTTAAGCCATTAGCAAGCTCTTCCGATATTCATCTTCACACATTCCCTTAATTACACAAAGCTCAATTTAAAACTTTTAAGGCGGAATAACAAATTTAATTGAATCTTCTCTTTTAAACTAAACTTCAGCTTCTAGAACGACTCGTTATTGGTAACACGCCGTGGGGGAGAGTTTAAATTTCCCCTTTTTCCCTGCAGTCCGAACTTTTATGACTGGTTTCCTTTAACCCCTGAAGGTAAGAAATAATTGGCTTCCTCCAGATTAAACAATATACCATCTTGGAGAATGCGATCCTAGAAAAATGCTGTACGTGCCCCGCTGGTTTGTTGGGTGCAGACTGTTAACTGGAAGTATGAGCTCTTCCGGAACGAGTGTTGAGTTTCTACAGGAAGCTGCTTCCTGTGATCGCTTATACGTGAAACTCTACACCCCGGCAAGTTTCCAAATGATCGGCGCTCGCTGTATTGATTTCATGTGCTTGGTGCAGTTGCAAGATTTTTAAAAATAAATTGGAGTCGCATATTGGTTGTTTTAGTAGAAGAGAAAGAGGATTTTTAATAGCAATTAGAAGAAGGCATTTTTCAATGATCTTTTGCCTTCCTTTCGTATAATTATTGGTTTGAATCGGTTCGATTATTAATGCTATTTTCGTAGTTTATTTTTTAAAATTCTTTTTGGTAATTGCTGATTTAAGCTGGAACTATTGGATTCTATTTTTGTATTGTTTTTTTTTTAAATAATATTGTTGAAAGGTAATATTTATTTTGTTTACCAGAGTACGATTTATTTAAAATTAAATCTGATATAAAGCTGGGGTCTGATGGCTGAGTGACTAGCGCTCGGTGCTACAGGTTTCGGGTAAAAATCACGACGGTGCCATTGACAAGTTGATTTCAAACCGCTGCAAATATCTGTGGCAAACCCGTGACTCCAACTCTAAAACTGTGGCGCCGAATACCAGAGCGCTAGTCACTCGACAATGAAGCCCAGCCTTAATTTAAAATAAATCGCACTCTGGTAAATAAACTAAATACTACCTACCAACAATACTATTTTAAAAAAAACATACAAAAATAGAATTCAATACTTCCAGCTTAAAACAGCAATTACTAAAAAAAGATTTTCAAAAAAGTTACTACGAAAATAACAAATTGTTTCAAACCAATAACTACACAAAAGAAGGGCAAATGATCATGGAAAAATGCCATCTTCTAATTGCTATTAAAAATCCTGTTTCCCTTCTACTAAAACAACCGATATGCAACTCCAATTTATTTTTAAAAACCATGCAGCTGCACCGAGCACATAAAATCAATACAGCGAGCGCCGATCATTTGGAAACTTGCCGGGGTATAGAGTTTCACGTATAGACGATCACAGGAAGCAACTTCCTGTAGGAACACAACACTCGTTCCGAGTAGAGCTCGTACTTCCAATTAACAGTCTGCACCCAACAAACCCGCAGGACAAGTACAGCATTTTTCAAGGATCGCATTTCTCCAAGACGGTATACGCACACTGTTTAATCTGGAGGAAGCCAATTATTTCTTACCTTCAGGGGTTAAAGGAAGCCGGTAATAAAAGTTCGGACTGCAGGGAAAATGGAAAGTTAAGTTTTCCCCCACGTCATGTTACCAATAACGAGTGTAATTCCAGAAGCTGAAGTTTAGTTTAAAAGAGAAGATTCAATTAAATTTGTTATTCTGCCATAAAAGTTTTAAATTGGGCTTCGGGTAAGTAAGTAAATGTAAAGGCTCAACTGTGAAGTGAGTAATCGAAGCTTTTCTGCTTGAAGCAGATTCAGGGAGTAAAAATTAAAAATATTTTAATGTTCAAAAGAAATCTCAATGAAGTAATAAAAAATTTTATGGGGTTATCAACTATAATTAATAAGTAATCATGTAAAAAAATAATCTTAAAAAATGGTTTTTCTAAAGTAATAAATTTTGAGAGTGTCTTATAGATGAATAGTTAAAAATTAATAAATAACCTTAATAGTGAAATGAAATAAATATGTTTTATTTTATTTTATAGAAGGAAAGGTATTTTTGGGGCCTGATGGCTGAGTGATTAGAGCTCTGGCGCTCGGTGTAACATGTTTCGGTTTCGAGTCCCAGCGGTGCCATGGATTTTGTAGTTGTTCGTAATCCACTTTAAATAGTAGGTCTCTGGTGAATATGACCGTAGAGCAATAGGCGTAGGTCTTATCACGTAAAAAGAAAACATTTCATGTGTCGAAATCTGCCGGTAGGCAGACGGCCTTGGCCCACCATGTGGCTGTTTCGTCACTGATGATGATGCTGATGAAAGTATTTTTACTTAATCATAAATATCCATAATTTTTAGTTTTCTAACTGTTATGTGATCGCCAAGTGAATTAAATAATGAATTATATTTGAAAAAAAAATAATTTTGCTATTTGTAATATATAAGCACTGAACCATCTGGATCCAACCTTTTAACAGCATTAATTTTAATTAAATCGTCCTCTAGTAAACAAAATAAAAACTACCTACCAATAATAGTATTTAAAAAACATGGTGAAAAACATGGCTCCATCTTAAATCAGCAATTACTAAAAAAGATTAAATAAAGTTACTACGAAAATAACAAATCGATTTAAAGCAATAATTGCACAAAAGAAAGGGCAAAAGATCATTGAAAAATGCCTTCTTTTAAATGGCATTAAAAATCCTCTTTCCCTTCTATTAAAACAACCGATATGCAACACCCAATTTATTTTTAAAACTCAGACGACTGCACCAAGCACATAATATCAATCCAGGAATGCCGATCATTTGGAAACTTGCCGGGGTATAGATTTCACGTATAGATGATCACAGGAAGCAACTTCCTGTAGAAACTCAACACTCGTTCCGGGATGAGCTCATACTTCCAGTTAACAGTCTGCACCCAACAAACCCTCAGGGCACGTACAGCATTTTTCTAGGATCGTATTCTCCAATATGGTATACTAAATTGGGCTTTGGGTAAGTAAGTGAATGTGTGAGGATGAATATCGGAAGAGCTTGTTAATGTCTTAACTGTGAAGTAAGTAATAGAAGCTTTTCGCCTTGAAACAGATTCATGGAGTAAAGATTAAAAATATTATAATGCTCAAAAAAATCACAAATAATAAATCAAATAATAAATCAAAGTAATAAATTATTTTTATTATGTTATCAACTATAACTAATAAATGATCATCCAAAAAACTATTAAAAAAATGGTTTTTCTAAAGTTATCCATTTTGAGAATGCCTTATCGATAAATAATTCAAAATTAATAAATAACTTTAATAATGAAATGAAATAAATATTTCTTTTATTTTATAGTATGAAAGATATTTTTGGGCCTGATGGCTGAGGTGCCGCAGCGTCGGTTTCGAGTCCCAGCGGTGCCATAGATGTTTGTAGTGGTTCAGAGTATACTTTAAACAGTAGGTCCCGGTCTAATATGACTGCAGAGCGTTGGACGTAGTGCTGACAACCCTACCCCTTAAAAATGAAACATCTACTATACAGACCATAGGGCTTTTGCGCCAAAGATGTTGATGATTTTCAGAAGTCAGCATTTCGTTGTATTCGAAGAATTTCCTAATATAAAATACAAAAATCTAGCGATGTAAATCTGATAAAATACAAACTAGCTTTTTCATCATTGGCGCAACAAATCCATGGCGGGCCAAGGCCGTCTGCCTACAGCAGATTTCAAGACAGAAAATGGTTTCTTTTTTAAAGGATAGAGTTGCTAGTCCTACGCCCAACAGTCATTTTAAAGTGGATACCGAGCCACTGTAAACATCTATGGCTCTGCCATGATTCGAACCAAAAACCTGTGACACCAAGAGCAAGTCACTCGGCTATCAGGCCTCAGCATTTTATCAGCTTTAATTTTAAATAAGTCGTATTCTAGTAAACAAAATAAATACTACCTACCAACAATACTATTTAAAAAAACATACAAAAATAAAATTCAATGGTTCCATCTTAAACCATCCGTTACTAAAACAGATTTTAAAAAATTATTACCAAAAAACAAATCGATTTAAAGCAGTAATTACATAAAAGAAGGGCAAAAGATCATTGAAAAATGCCTTCTTTTAATTGCTATTTAAAATCCTCCTTCCCTTCTACTAAAACAACCGATATGCGACTCCAATTTATTTTTAAAAATCATGCAACTGCACCAAGCACATAAAATCAATACTGAAGCGAATGCCGATCATTTGGAAACTTGCCGGACTATAGATTTCACGTATAGACGATCACAGGAAGCAACTTCCTGTAGAAACTCAACACTCGTTACGAAAGAGCTCATACTTCCAGTAAACAGTCTGCACCCAACAAACCCGCAGGGCACGTACAACATTTTTCTAGGATCGCATTCTCTAAGATGGTGTACGCACACTGTTTAATCTGGAGAAAGCCAATTATTTCTTACCTTCAGGGGTTAAAGGAAACCAGTCATAAAAGTTCGGACTGCAGGGGAAAAGGGAAATTTAAGTTCTCCCCCACGCCATAATGCTAATAACGAGTCATTCTAGAAGCTGAAGTTTAGTTTAAAAGAGAAGATTCAATTAAATTTGTTATTCTGCCATAAAAGTTTTAAATTGGGCTTTGGGTAAGTAAGTGAATGTGTGCGGATGAATATTGGAAGAGCTTGTTAATGGCTCAACTGTGAAGTGAGAAATCGAATCTTTTACCCCTTGAAACTGATTCAGGGAGTAAAGAATAAAAATATTTTATTACTAAAAGAAATCACATTGAAGTAATAAAATGTTTTATTATGTTATCAACTATAATTAATAAATCATCATGCAAAAAATATTTAAAAATGGTTTTTACTAAAGTAATCCGTTTTCAGAATATCTTATGGATGAATAATTCAAAATTAATGAATAACTTTAATAGTGAAATGAAATAATTATATTTTATTTTATTTTATTTTTTAGAAGGAAAAGCATTTTTGGGCCTGATAGCACTCGGTGCCACAATTTTTGGTTTCGAGTCCCAGCGGTACCATGGACGTTTGTAGTTGTTTGGAATGTTCTTTAAGACGTAGGTAATGATCTCATATGATCGTAGAGAGTCAGATAGCACAATCAGACCTCTCATCTACACCATTCCCAAAATGTAAAAAAGCAACTGAGCTTTAGGCACAGCTATGGTTTGTTGTATAGCAACAGCTCGGAATCCACACTAAGTTTTAATTTCCTGTCTAATCAGCCTAAAATGTGCGCAAAATGACCGCAGAGCGACAAACCGAACCATTATATACATCTATGGCACCAACATGACTTTAAACCGATACTTGTCGTCCCGAGCACCAGAGTTCTAGTCACTCGGTCATCACGCCCCACGTTTTTTATTAGCTTTAAATTTAAATAAGTCGTACTCTAGAAAACAAACTAAATACTACCAACAACAATATTATTTAAACTAAATCTTGCAAAAATGTAACTCAATAATTCCATCTTAAATCAGCAGTCACTAAATAGAATATAAAAAAGTTACTACGAAAATAACAAATTGTTTCAAACCAATAATTACACAAAAGAAGGGCAAAAGATCATTGAAAAATGCCTTCTTTTAATTGTCATTAAAAATACTCTTTCCCTTCTATTAAAACAACCGATATGCAACCCCCAATTTATTTTTAAAACTCAGACGACCGCACCAAGCACATAAAATCAATACAGCGAAGGCCGATCATTTGGAAACTTTCCGGGGTGTAGAGTTTCACGTACAAACGAACACGAAGCAACTTCCTGTAGAAACTCAACACTCGTTCCGGAAGAGCTCATACTTCCAGTTAACAGCCTGCACCCGACAAACCCGCAAGGCACGTACAGCATCTTTCAAGGATCGCATTTCTCCAAGACGGTATACGCACACTGTTTAATCTAGAGGAAGCCAATTATTTCTTACCTTCAGGGGTTAAAGGAAGCCAGTCATAGAAGTTCGGACTACAGGGGAAAGGAGAAATTTAAGTTCTCCCCCACGCCATGTTACAAACAACGAGTTCATTGTAGAAGCTGAAGTTTAGTTTAAGAGAGAAGATTCAATTAAATTTGTTATTCTTCCATAAAAGTTTTAAATTGGGCTTTGGGTAAATAAGTAAATGTGTTAGTATGAATATCAGAAGAGCTTGTTAATGGCTTAACTGTGTAGTAAGTAATCGGAGCTTTTCTGCTTGAAGCAGATTCATGGAGTAAAGATTAAAAATATTTTAGTGCTCAAAATATCACACTGAGTTAATAAAAGGTTTTATTACGTGATCATCCATAATTAATAAATGGTTATCCAAAACAATTATTAAAAAAAAATGGTTTTGCTAAAGTAATAAAGTTTGAGAATGTCTTATCGATAAATAACACAAAATTAATAAATAACCTTAACAGTGAAATGAAATAAAGATGTTTTATTTTATTTTATAGAAGAAAATGTACTTTTTAAGCCAGAGGGCTGAGCGCCACAGGTTTCGGTGTCTAGTCCCAGCAGTGCCATTGATGTTTGTAGTGGTTCGGAATCCACTTTAAACTGTTGGCCCTCGTCTAATATGTCTGTAGAGCGTTGGGTATAATTTTGGCAAACGTACCCCCTAAAACGGAAGCATGTACTGTCCAGAAATGTGCCAGAAGGCAGCTTGCTTTGACCCCCCGGGGCTGTTACACCACTGATGCTAACGATTTTCAGAATTCATCATTTCGTTGTATTCTAGAGCTTACCAAATAGACAATCTAAAAATCTAGCAATAAACATCTGATAAAATACAGCCTAGCCTTTTCCTCATTTGCGCAACAAACACATGGTGGGCAAAGGCCGTTTGCCTACAGCAGATTTTGAGACAGGAAAAACTTTCTATTTTATGGGATAGTTATATCAGCCCAACAGTCATTTTAAAGAGGTCTCCGAACCACTGCAAACATCTGTGGCAGCACCGTGACTCGAACTCGAAATCTATGGAACCGAACGCCAGAGCGCTAGTCACACGGCCATGAGGTCCCAGTCGTAATTTTAAATAAATCGTACTCTTGTAAAAAAAAAAGAATACTACCTACCAATAATAGTATTTAAAAAACACCGTTAAAAAGTAGAATCCGACAGATAACAATTTAAATCAGCAATTCCTAAAAAAGATTTTAAAAAGTTACTACAAAAATAACAAATCTATTTAAACCAATAATTACATAGCAGAAGGGCAAAAGATAATTGAAAATGCCTTCTATTAATTGCTATTAAAAATCCCCTTTCCCTTCTATTACAACAACCGATACGCAACTCCAATTTATTTTTTAAAATCATGCAACTGCACCGAGCACATAAAATCAATATTACAGCGAATGCCGATCATTTGGAAACCTGCCGGTGTATAGAGTTTCACGTATAAGCGATCACAGGAAGCAACTTACTGTAGAAACTCAACACTCGTTCCGGAACGGCTTATTCTTCCAGTTAACAGTCTGCACCCAACAAACCCGCAGGGCACGCACAGCATTTTTCTGGGATCGCATTCTCAAGATGGTATACTGTTTAATGTAGAGGAAGCCAATTATTTCTTACCTTCAGGGGTTAAAGGAAGCCAGTCATAAAAGTTCGGACTGCAGGGAAAAGGGAAATTTAAGTTCTCCCCCACACCATGTTGCTAATAACGAGTCATTCTAGAAGCTGAAGTTTAGTTTAAAAGAGAAGATTCAATTAAATTTGTTATTCTGCCATAAAAGTTTTAAATTGGGCTTTGGGTAAGTAAGTGAATGTGTGAGGATGAATATCAGAAGAGCTTGTTAATGGCTTAACTGTGTAGTAAGTAATCGGAGCTTTTCTGCTTGAAGCAGATTCATGGAGTAAAGATTAAAAATATTTTAGTGCTCAAAAATATCACACTGAGTTAATAAAAGGTTTTATTATGTTATCATCCATAATTAATAAATGATTATCCAAAACAATTATTAAAAAAAAAAGGTTTTTCTAAAGTAATAAAGTTTGAGAATGTCTTATTGATAAATAACACAAAATTAATAAATTACCTTAACAGTGAAATGAAATAAATATGTTTTATTTTATTTTATTGAAGAAAATGTACTCTTTAGGAAAGAGGGCTGAGTGACTAGCTCTCTGGTGCTGAGTGCCACAGGTTTCGGTGTCTAGTCCCAGCAGTGCCATTGATGTTTGTAGTGGTTCGGAATCCACTTTAAACTGTTGGCCCTCGTCTAATATGGCTGTAGAGCGTTGGGCATAATGTTGGCAAACCTAAACCCTAAAACGGAAACATGCCCTGTCCAGAAATGTGCCAGAAGGCAGCTTGCTTTGACCCCCCTCCGGGGCTGTTTCACCACTGATGTTAATGACTTTCAGAATGCATCATTTCGTTGTATTCTAGAGCTTACCAAATAGACAATCTAAAAATCTAGCAATAAACATCTGATAAAATAAAGCCTAGCCTTTTCCTCATTGGCGCAACAAACACATGGTGGGCAAAGGCCGTTTGCCTACAGCAGATGTTTTGACAAGACAAACTTTCTATTTTACGGGATAGTATTATCAGCCCAACAGTCATTTTAAAGAGGTCTCCGAACCACTGCAAACATCTGTGGCATCACCGTAACTAGAACTCGAAATCTATGGAACCAAACGCCAGAGCGCTAGTCACATGGCCATGAGGTCCCAGTCATAATTTTAAATAAATCGTACTCTTGTAAAAAAAATAATTCCTACCTACCAATAATAGTATTTAAAAAACATCGTTAAAAAGTAGAATCCGACAGATAACAATTTAAATCAGCAATTCCTAAAAAAGATTTTAAAAAGTTACTACGAAAAGAACAAATCGATTTAAACCAATAATTACACAACAGAAGGGTAAAAGATCATTGAAAATGCCTTCTATTAATTGCTATTAAAATTCCTTATTCCCTTCTATTACAACAACAGATACGCAACTCCAATTTATTTTTTAAAATCATGCAACTGCACCGAGCACATAAAATCAATATTACAGCGAATGCCGATCATTTGGAAACTTGCCGGTGTATAGAGTTTCACGTATAAGCGATCACAGGAAGCAACTTAATGTAGAAACTCAACACTCGTTCCGGAAGAGCTTATTCTTCCAGTTAACAGTCTGCATCCAACAAACCCGCAGGGCACGCACAGCATTTTTCTAGGATCGCATTCTCAAGATGGTATACTGTTTAATGTAGAGGAAGCCAATTATTTCTTACCTTCAGGGGTTAAAGGAAGCCAGTCATAAAAGTTCGGACTGCAGGGGAAAAGGGAAATTTAAGTTCTCCCCCACGCCATAATGCTAATAACGAGTCATTCTAGAAGCTGAAGTTTAGTTTAAAAGAGAAGATTCAATTAAATTTGTTATTTTGCCATAAAAGTTTTAAATTGGGCTTTGGGTAAGTAAGTGAATGTGTGCGGATGAATATTGGAAGAGCTCGTTAATGGCTCAACTGTGAAGTAAATAATCGGAGCTTTAATACTAAAATAGATTCATGGAATAAAGATTAAAAATATTTTAATGCTCAAAAAAATCACAAGGACTTAATAAAATGTTTTATTGTGTTATGAACTGTAATTAATAAATAATCGTCCAAAAATAATTAAAAAGTGATTTTTCTGAAATTATAAATTTTGAAAAATCCTTATCGATGGAGAATTCAAAAATTAACAAACAGCTTTAACAGTGAAATGAAATAAGTATGGTAAGGTAAAGTATTTCTATCAATTTTTACTTGTTGTAATAAATGTGCATAATTTTCAGTTTCTTTTTTACTGTTATGGGAAGGCCAAGTAAATTAAATACTGATTTATAATGCAATAAAAACAATTTTGTTATCTTTAATATATTTAATGAATTATAAAAAAATTATCAGTTTTTACAAATTATAATCATTATTTAGTACTGAAATATCGTCCCTGTGACGAAAATGGTAGCATTACATACATTTTTCAAGTTAGCTGACAGTGTCAATATCGCCAAGTTTGATACAGAGGAAAAGTTCTAGAAATTTCTAATATTAAGCGTGTAGGGGGCAGGTTCAGCAATCAGACTGTAACTGGGTGGTAGGGTTCAGATTCAGGATCCACAGGTTGGAGAATTTAGAGCTTTATTTGCACAAGCACAAACGCGCATATAATTAAAGACATACGATATTTAAAGGTCTACTACTGTGCCCAAAAAGCTATTTATTATTTTTTTTTTCAAAAATTCTTTATTTATTCTTCCAAATTTATTTCATCGCCTTCAAAGTAATAAGTAATGCATTTTACAATTTATGAAAATCAAATAATACTTTAATGCATTTTTTTCTATCAATAACAATAAAATTGCTATTTTTCAAATCTATGTTATATTTTCAATAATCTAATGGATATCAGTAAACCTACTTCTGTACTTATATTTTTAATGAATTTTTTTTCTCATATTGAACAAAAGTAAAATTCATTAAGGAATTGGGACGGCTCGAAAAATAATTAAAAATTTCAAATTAAACTTGTTTTTAATCTCTTAGGCAAAGAAATTCAATTATTCCCGCTAAATCGGAAACACATATTATTCCTTCTTTTTTGACGGTTTCTTGTTAATAAGACTTTTCCTTTTTTCGGGAGAAATATTTGCGAAAGCTTATTTCTTTAATTTGTTTTTTCTTTCTTCTTGTAATTAAAATGTGACTCTGGAAAATCTGAAGGGCTCTTTTAGATGATTTCTGAGGGGCAAAGTTTGGGTAATGGGTAACTTTCTATTTTTTTTATTTTTTATTTTATATTTCCCATTACGGACGTAAAAAGAAGTTAAGGAATTAAGAATCTTTTTATTCTTATTTTCATTCCTGGGTTTTTCAAATAAAACAGAATGGCATCGGCAAGTTAAATTTCTTGCCAAGTAAAGATAAAATATGAGGTCGCTTGCTTACACAAATTCTGGACGAATTCCTCTCCTCCACATAAATTTTTTTTTTCATTTCTTTTCTAATTAAATATTTGAATGGAACATAAAATAAGAATTTATAGGACAAAAGTCCCCATATTATGAGGAGGACTTTGTATAGTAAGCACCGATCAGCAGAAAAGTTCGTAATTATTTTAAGTTCCTTAAAAAGTTCGTTTCCGTAAGTATTGGTTTTAGTATGAGAATGGTTAAGAGATATATTTAACATTCAATAAAGATTATAGTTTTCGTTCTTTCAACATTTTCTTTTGGACATTGCATTGAATTGGGAATTTAATTTAATGAGATGATTTAGAATAATTGTAAAGAAATTAAATTTAATAAAAGAAGTATCTGTAGGATAAAAGTCCTCATATTATGAGATGTACTTTGTATAGTAAGCTCCGATCAGCAGAATAGTTCGTAATTATTTTAAGTTCCTTATAAAGTTCGTTTCCTTAAGTATTGAATTTAGTATGAGAATGCTTAAGAGGCATATTTAACATTCAATAAAGAGTATAGTTCTCGTTCTTTAAACATTTTCTTTTGCCATTGCATTGAATTGGGAAAGAAAATTTAATTAGATGCTTTAGAATAATTGTAAAAAAAATAAATTTAATAAAAGAAGAATTTAGAGGATAAAACTCCCCATATTATGAGGAGGACTTTGTATAGTAAGCACCGATCAGCAGAAAAGTTCGTAATTATTTTAAGTTCCTTAAAAAGTTCGTTTTCTTAAGTACTGGGTTTTAGTATGAGAATGGTTAAGAGGCGTATTTAACATTCAATAAAGATTAAACTATAAACTAGTAGAAGGATTCCACTTCTAAGGCGAAAACCTGATACTCAGCTTCGCGCAGTATGAGAGAAATATGCTTCCTCTCCAGGTGAGAGTCGTTAGGCCAGTCGACCATTTCTTCTGAACGCCACAAGATGCTCTCTTGCCAGTGCGTGGGAAGAAGCATGGTGTCAAAATTAATTTATTGTAATATTTCTTGGACACTTATATAAAATCTCTCCGGTAACAATTAATTGATTAATCAAATTAACTATGTCTCAATGATAGAACGAAGAGACTTACGCTTATTGGCTCTGCTTCTATACAGAAATGATATGAAATCAAAATCAATCGGAGAATGATCCAGATATCTTACGATTGATTTATTTTAATTCAATTTAAAAAAAATATTGTTATTAGAAATACATTTTAAAATTGTAAATCAAATTGTTTAAAAAAAAGTAAATAAATGTCTAATTTTTGTTAAATGATAATTGTATTAAGACTATTTTTTAATTATTTAACTTATCTGACAATCTATGAAAAATAGTGTAGAATTTAGCCGGTAAATGTTGAGCAAAGCGAACGAGTAAAATAGCATCACCTTTAAGTTGGTGATAAATTCGGGAGCCAAATTGTGAGTTTGGTTACAAGTTTGTTGAGGTATTTGGCAAATGTTGATAAAAGATTTCTTAGAAACAAATGAACTTTTGACAAAAGGTAACTACTAAAACCAAGAGACTCTTTTTAAAATTTTTCATTGATTTAGTGAGTTTTAAAAGATTTCTACAGTAGTAATTATAGATACACGATGTTTCAGAAAGGAGTCCTGAACCTTGAAATGCCAAACAGTGATAGAAATAAATTAGTTATAAGGTTGGCTAACAGAGGGCATTATATTCGAAGTGCAATGTTCTTTAAATAGCAGGTGAAATTGTGTTTCATAAAGTGTCAAATCGCATTAGAATGGATTCGTTATGACCACCGTGTGTAGCAGTAGCATGGGACAAGTACTGCATTGTTGTACAAGTACAGCATGACACAAGTACTGCAGGCATTGCAGCAACAAGGAAAGGGCAAAGTTTGGCATTACGAACTGCAATATTTCTAATGAAATGATGCACATGTCTCACGGATGAACTGTTCGAGCTATTGCAACGTTTGAGGATTCTTAATATAAGAGGTGTCCATCAAGAAAAAAGTCGCGTGGATTGAAATACAAGGGAGTATGGAGTCTAATCCATGCCAATGCCCATCACCTCGGTAATAATGCAGATCAATGACACTGAAATATTTCTCGAGGAAATCAAACACTGTAGGAGTACGATGTGAACAGAAACCATCTTGCAAATACCATGAACTACTTTGTGCATGCTCTAAAGTTTGAAAAGTGGCACCATATTGTTATAAAATCGCAATATAGCGGAAAAAGTTCATTGTATTCCCCTTGGAAAAAGGCCCATTTGATCCCTTTGATGAATATTGCCGCCCAAACGATATTTTTTTTTTAAATGCAGTGGCTTTGCAAGAGACACACATGGATTTTCAGTACCCCAAATTCACCAGTTTTGTTTATTGACAAAACTCCAAATGAAAATGGCCTTTATGGGTAAACCATAAAGCAGCTAACTTCAAATTTACTCCCCTCAATCATTCTCATTTGCGAAGTCTTCTGTTAGTCGAAGAGCTGTATTTGTGATCGCCTGATGACACTGAATTTATACGGGAACAACTGCAGAGTCTTTGGTATAATTCTGTACATAGTGGAATCTAGCAATCCGGCCTCAGAAGAGAGTTAATACTTTCTTCAATTGCTTACCCATTTGAGGTGTCCTAACTGACCTTCTAAATCATCGGCTGCCTTGCTTATCCGTTCAAACTTCAAATTTCGAATAGTTTTCTGATCAGAATCATTTTTAGCATTAAATGTTTGGTTAAATTTTTATTGTTTTTATTTTTTTCTATGTTTCTGAGCACTATATTTTTGAACACTATTTCTCACTGTCCCTGCAACGCCCTTTATTAACCAATCTTGTGACTAATTTTGCAAACTGGTTTATTTACAATACCAGACCAACCTATCCAGCATACCATTTATTTCCTCTTTCTGTCTACCATTGTTTCGCAGTTGTGGCGTTTCTATTGTACGGAATCATTTAGGAAAAAAACCTTTAAATGTCCTTAATAAGTCTAACATTAATATTTCTGTGATTCGAGTAATTGATTTGCATATCTTTTGTTGTAAAACCTTATGTGTTTCTTCACCAAGCATTAAAAGTTTTTAATAAACATTCATATTTAAAAATAAACAGTTCTTATTGGTGGAAGATTCACTATATGATAAAATCAGAGAATCATAATTTAGTACAAGGGAAAAGTATTATTATTTCAATGTACCCGAGGTATAAAATCCTCGTACCTCCAGTTACTGAATTATTCGGTACAATATTTTGTTAGTTTGAAATCCACGTGCGTAGATATTTCAGGATCAATTCTCGAAGGAATATTTATTCATCAATTAATTCAACGACAGGATTTCTTTATTCATTTTTTCTCAATCTAAGAAAAAAAATTTATAAATTAATCAATTAACCTCTACCTATAGAAGAAAGACCGAAAGAATATCACTAGGTAGTTCACTCTTGAAAGTCAGCTCCATCAAAATTAATTTACCGAAATTAGCTTTTCAGCTTCTCTACTTGGAAGGAAAGAAGAAGAAAGAAGCAAAAAAATTTTTGTGGATTTTCATTAACAGTTTCACTGGGGGAGTTTTATTTTACACTATCAGTTAATCAGTCTGTTTTCTGCGCAATATTTATTTTTCCTTTTTTAGGGTTACTATGAATACTGCGGACGGAAGCTGCATATTACGAAGCTGCGAGACCTTAAATTAAGTTTTTATCCCATAGCCTTTCTCTTATATGTCCATCCAGCCAAAGAATTTATCTTGTATTTTTTTTTCTTCTTAACTTTCACGCTCCCTTACAAAATACATGTAACAACCTGGTATCTATTTCCTTTTAAACTGAACTTATTTGCAATTTAAATCGTTATCGCTTTAGCACCTTTTTTTTATATTTTCTTAAAGGTGTTCTTAATTAGATCCGATTTAGAATCAATGTCATTAACAGAAAAGGTTCGGCATGTTCAGATTCTGTCTGATGTTCATTAATTAGGTTGGAACAGAAAAATAATTACAAAACAGAACATTTTGGATTAGGAAAAAAATAAATGGTTTCTTTTGAAATTCTCTTAACTTCAGTAAATGCCAGACTCGATGGTTAGTTGTAGTGCACGTAACTAGCAACGAATTTCGAAACTTGACTCAGAGACGATTGATTTATTAATCAAGCTATCTGTAATATGCGTCACTTAGCCAGCAAAAGATTTCCTGAAATTCGTAAATAAATACATATTATTAATATATTTAGACTTATGACATATACATTTTGGTTTTATGATCACATAAATTTTTTATCATAATTTTTTATGATCTCAGTGTTATACACTAAAGTATGTTTCGTTTGGTTTGGTTTATCTCTCAAAGGTCATTTTGTGAACACTCTAGGATAGTTAAACCGGGATCTACAGTTTAACATGGATTCCGAACCACGAACAAACATCCATGCTATCGCCAGGATTCGAAAAGGAAGCCTGCGATACCAAACGCCAGAGCGCTAGACAATTTCCCCTCAGACCTCCTTTTTACTGATGGAAGATTCAATATATGATAAAATCAGAGAAGCAGAATTCAGTACAAGATAATATTACTTCAGAGTACCTGAGAAATAAAATCCTGGTACCTAAAATTATAGAATTATTCGGTGCAATATTTTATGAGTTTGAAATCCATGCACGTAGATATTTAAGGATCAATTCTCGAAGCAATATTTATTCATCAATTAATTCAAGGATAGGATTTCTTTATTCAACTTTACTCAATCTAAGAAAAAAAATTTATAAATTAATCAACTATCCTCTACCTATAGAAGAAAGAATATCCCTAGGTAATTCACGCTTGAAAGTAGGCTGCATCAAAATTAATTTACCGAAATTAGCTTTTCACCTTCTCTACTTGGAAGGAAAGCCGAAGAGAGAACGGAAAAAAAAATGTCTTCCCGCTGTGGATTTTCATTAACGGTTTCACTGAGGGAGTTTTATTTTACACTATCAGTTAATCAGTCTGTTTTCTGGGCAAATTTCTTTTTACTTTCTTGGCGTTACTATTAATACTGCGGACGGAAGCTGCATATTACGAAGCTGCGAGCACCTAATTTAAATTTTTATAACATAGCCTTTCTCTCATACGTCCATCAAGTTTCAAGAATTTTTGTTGTATTCTTTTTTCTTTTTAACTTTCACACTCCCTTACAAATTGCATGTAACAATCTGATATCTATTTCCTTTTAAATTGAACTTATTTGCAATTTAAATCGTTAACGCCTT
The DNA here is from genome assembly GCA_021605075.1 of Caerostris darwini. Taxonomy (NCBI): domain Eukaryota; kingdom Metazoa; phylum Arthropoda; class Arachnida; order Araneae; family Araneidae; genus Caerostris; species Caerostris darwini. The sequence goes on along the minus strand of BPLQ01006085.1, from coordinate 252,481 downwards.
AGGCGATTCCCTTTTTTTTACTTTTTCTTAAAGGTGTTCTAATTAGATCCGATTTAGAATCAATGTCATTAACAGAAAAGGTTCCGCATGTGCAGTTTCTGTCTGATGTTCATTAATTTGGTTGGAACAGAAAAATAATTACAAAAAAGAACATTTCGGATTAAGAAAAAAAAAATAAATGGTTTCTTTTGAAATTCTTTTAACTTCAGGAAATGCCAGACTCACTGGTTAGTTGTAGTGCACTTAGCTAGCAACGAATTACGAAACTTGACTCAGGGAGGATGGATTTATTAATCAAGCTATCTGTAATATTCATTACAAAATTCGATTCACATGGCCAGTAATAGATTTCCTGAATTTCGTAAATACATAATATTAACATATTTTGCCTTATGACACATACATTTTGGTTTTGTGATCACATAAATTTTTATCATAATTTCTTATGATCACAGTGTTAGGCACTGAAGTATGTTTGCTTAATTTATCGCTCTGCGGTCATTTTGTAAACACTTTAGGCTAATTAGACGACGACCTACAGTCCTAATGTGGATTGGATTCCGAACCACGAACAAACATCCATGCCACCACCAGGATTTGAACCTGTAGCCTGTGATACCAAACGCCAGAGCGCTTGACAATTTCCTCTCAGAAACCCCTTTTACTGATGGAAGATTCAATATATGACAAAATCAAAGAAGCAGAATTCGATACGAGGCAAATATATTATTTCAGAGCACCTGAGGGATAAAATCCTCGTACCACCAGTTACTGAATTATTCGGTACAATATTTTATTAATTTGAAATCCATCCACGTAGATATTTAAGGATCAATTCTCGACGCAATATTTATTCATCAATTAATTCAAGGATAGGATTTCTTTACTCAATCTAACAAAAAAAAATTTATAAATTAATCAACCATCCTCTACCTATAGAAGAAAGAATATCCCTAGGTAGTTCACGCTTGAAAGTATGCTCCATCAAAATTAATTTACCGAAATTAGCTTTTCACCTCCTCTACTTGGAGGGAAAGCCGCAGAAAGAAGCAAAAAAAAAATGTCTTCCCGCTGTGGATTTTCATTAACAGTTTCACTGAGGGAGTTTTATTTTACACTATCAGTTAATCAGACTGTTTTCTGGGCAAATTTCTTTTTTACTTTCTTGGGTTACTATTAATGCTGCAGACGGAAGCTGCATATTACGAAGCTGCGAGCACCTAAATTAAGTTTTTATCCCATAGCCTTTCTCTCATACGTCCATCAAGTCAAAGAATTTTTCTTGTAATTTTTTTCCTTTTAACTTTCACACTCCGTTACAAATTACATGTAACAAGCTGGTATCTATTTCCTTTTAAATTGAACTTATTTGCAATTTAAATCGTTAACGCCTTTGGCGGTTCCTTTTTTTTACTTTTTCTTAAAGGTGTTCTAATTAGATCCGATTTAGAATCAGTGTCATTAACAGAAAAGGTTCGGCATGTGCAGATTCCGTCTGATGTTCATTAGTTAGGTTGGAACAGAAAAATAATTACAAAACAGAACATTTTGAAAAAAAAAGGTTTCTTTTGAAATTCTTTTAACTTCAGGAAATGTCAGACTCAGTGGTTAGTTGCAGTGCACTTAGCTAGCAAGGAATTACGAAACTTGACTCGAGGAGGATCGAGTTATTAATCAAACTATCTGTAATATGCATCACAAAATTTGATTCACATAGCCAACAAAAGATTTCGTGAATTTAGTAAATAAGGACATATTATTAATATAATTTGTCTTATGGCATATACATTTTAGTTTTGTAATCACATAAATTTTTAATCATAATTTTCATGATCACAGTGTTAATAACTAAAGTATGTTTCGTTTGATTTATAGCTCTACGGTCAATTTGTGCGCACTTTAGGCTAATTATACCGGGACCTAGTTTAACGTGGATTCCGAACCGCTCACAAAGATCCATGCCACCAACAGTATTCGAAACTGAAGTCTGTGATACCAAATGCCAAAGCAATAGTCAATTGCCCTTCAAACCGCCTTTTATTGATGGAAGATTCAATATATGATAAAATCGGAGAAGTGAAATTCGGTACAATGCAAAGATATTATTATTTCAGAGTAACTGAGGAATAAAATCCTCGTATCACAAGTTACTGAATTATTCGGTACAATATTTTATCAGTTTAAAATCCATACACATAGATATTTAAGGATCAATTCACGAAGCAATATTTATTCATCAATTAGTTCAAGGATAGGATTTCTTTATTCATCTTTACTCAATCTAAGAAAAAAAAATTTATAAATTAATCAACTATCCCCTTCCTATAGAAGAATAACCAAAAGAATATCCCTAGGTAGTTCACGCCACAAAGTATGCTCCATCAAAATTAATTTACCGAAATTAGCTTTTCACCTCCTCTACTTGGAGGGAAAGCCGCAGAAAGAAGCAAAAAAGAAAAATGTCTTCCCGCTGTGGATTTTCATTAACAGTTTCACTCAGGGAGTTTTATTTTACACTATCAGTTAATCAATCTGTTTTCTGCGCAAATTTCTTTTTTACTTTCTTGAGTTACTATTAATACTGCGGACGGAAGCTGCATATTACGAAGCTCGGAGAACGTAAATTAAGTTTTTATCCCATAGCCTTCTCTCATACGTCCATCAAGCCAAAGAATTTTTCTTGTATTTTTTTATCTTCTTCTTAACTTTCTCACCACTCCCTTACAAATTACGTGTAACAACCTGGTATCTATTTCCTTTTAAATTGAACTTATTTGCAATTTAAATCGTTAACGCCTTAGGAGATTCTTTTTTTTTTCTACATTTTCTTCGAGGTGTTCTTAATTAGATTCGATTTAGAATCAATGTCATTAACAGAAAAGGTTCGGCATGTGCAGATTCTGTCTGATGTTCATTAATTAGGTTGGAACAGAAAAATAATTACAAAAGAGAACGTCTTGGATTAAGAAAAAATTAAATGGTTTCTTTTGAAATTCTTTTAACTTCAGGAAATACCAGACTCACTGGTTAGTTGTAGTGTAGTTAGCGAGCAAAGAGGTACGAAACTTGACTCAAGGAGGGTTGATTTTTTAAACAATCTATCTGTAATATGCGTCACAAAATTAGATTCATTTAGACAGCAAAAGATTTCCTGAATTTCGTAAACAAGGACATAGTATTAATCTATTTTGCCTTATGGTTTATGTACTTTAAAGATATTATTGCTATGAACTGCCTGCAATTTGGTTTAGTTTGTCGCTCTACGGTCATCTTGTGCACACTTTAGGCTAAACATACCGGGACCTACAGTTTAAAGTGGATTCCGATACACTACAAACGTCCATGGTTTCGCCGGGACTCGAACTGCCTGCGAATAACTTAAATTACTAGTTCCCAAACTGGGCGTTACCACTCTTTTAAGGGGTGGTAGAACGATCAAAGATGATAGCTTCGGGGTCATTTGAGGAATGTTTAATAATAATAAAGGGCCGATAAAAAGAGGAATATAATATAAAAAAATAGAAAAGTTTCTTCACTGCTTTAGGTTCCAGCAGGATAAGACTACTAGTCATTCCTCTAATTTTCGTTTTTCTTCAAGGTGCAAGAATCCTATGAGGGGCCACGGTCTTCTGCCTATTAGCAGATTCCGTAACATGAGATGTTTCTCATTGTATGGGGTAGAGTTATCAGTCTTACGCCCAAAGTCATATTAGACAGGGATTTACGATTTCCGAACCACTACAATCATCCATGGCACCGAGAGCCAGAGCGCTAGTCACTGGTCCATTAAACCCCAATATGTAAGTTACTAGGAGATCATCGACATTATGGAGCATTATTTTCAGTATGCAAGCAGTACAAATCATAACCAACAGGTCATAACAATAAATTACTGGCAAGCGATCATGTCACGCTTTCTCAGCTAGTCTAGCTTGAACTAGCAAGAATATGTGAGTGTAATGACTTGTTGAGAATAAGATATTATATGTAAGAGTAACGATCTCTACCATACAAATGTTAATATCCAGTGTTTACTTCACAAATATTTAAATTTACACATTACTTTCACTTCGTTCGCTTAAAAAAAAAAAAAAATTCATGGGGCTTTGAGTAATTTTTTTTTCTGAAAAGGGGGCGGCAGGGCAAATAAGTTTGTTAACAACTACATTAATCATTCACCATTAGGATGACAAATTCAGCATTATTCATGATCTTCTCCTTCAATGGCACAACAGACTCATGGTAGGCCAAAGCCGTCTGTCTTCAGGCAGATTCCGCGGCAGGAGGTGTTTTCTTTTTACGGGTAGGATTGTCAGTCCAACTTCCAACTCGTCATATTAGACCGGGATCTAGGGTTGAAATGGGGATTCCGAATCATTACAAACATTCATGGCACAGCCGGGCTCGAACCGTAAACTTGTGACACCGAGCACCAAAGCGCCAGTCACTCGGCTATCAGGATCCATTATTTATCATCTGCCAAGAGGGAAACTAAATCCACGTATTGGTACCAAAATTTTGAATATCTCTCCTAGAGTGCCATTTTCAGGCTATCTACCCTCCGGTCCTCGAAGACAGTAGAAGGGATCTCCGGCTGCTGGATTTACCATGTCTATGCCCGGCATAAACATGAAATTTTTCAGGGTCGGCTTCATTTATCACTTTTCGCCCGTAGCTCTGAAATCCAAATCCTTATCTCCACAGTACACATACTTCCGAATTGAACTTGCTTTCCTAAATGTATTGCCATACAGATATATTTTAAAGAATATTAATTACTATCCTTATTACAAGTGTTATATTTTAAATGAAATTGACAAAGGTGCTCATTGTTGTTATTTTTATATGGAAAATATTAAATATATACTGGAATATTTTGACTTCTCTTTATTGAAAATTTCAGCCAAATCACAAAATAAGGGCAGCTGGGATTTGGCGATTTTTTGCGGCGCCAACTGAGTGATAATTTGCCAAAATGTGTTAACTCGAGTTTCTTGTACTATTTGTAATTCACTTCACTTACAAACACAACCTGTTACTTCGCGGACTTTGGCGACAGTAATTTTTGACGCCAAATCCTTACGTCCCTTGTTCTGCGATTTTACCAAAATTTCTCTCAGACACTTAAATTACTTTTGCTACAGTTGTGAATAAATTTATGTCTATAAAATATTATCACTTTAAAATACTGAATAAACAAATTTGTTTTGATTAATTCGCTTAAATACTTGTATATACAGTCTTTATTCACTGGAACCCTTACATTTATTATTATAAATATCCTTTGAATAAACTGTAGCAGTAAATAATTAATGACGAAACATAATTTCGTGACACTATGAATGAGTAGATAATATTTAACATAATCTAACGTAATCATAATTCGTTAAATTATAGTTATCCGAAAGCTGCAGTTCGTTAAAAATGACTCAATTTTCCTGACAATACTATTTGTAAAATATATTGATGCTTCTTGATGTCTACTTTTTAGAGATATTTACATTTATATATTTATAAATTGTTTTTTTTTTCATAAGACATGTTCAAAATATCACATTAGGAGAAATAAATAATATTTAATATTATGCTGCTTTCACCAATGATGTTTAATTTTTCAAAGTGTTTTTCTTGTCTATCATCCATTATTAAACAGTTAACAAGTTAATTTTTAATTTATTTAATAAATTAATCTCTATATCTTATAACAAAAATATTCAAATGGAACTGTTATTAACAACCTACGACTCAAAGTTTAAAAACATTTTCGATATTTACATAAACTTTCCTATAAATTTGCATCAAAAAACCCTTATTCTAACCCTTATTATATTAAAATTTTTAATATATTTTTATTTATTGCGATTGTCATCTTACATTGGATAATAAGCTATTATTCCCTAAAATGATTCATTAAAAAAATGTTTTCACCTTAAAGATTTAGCTGTACTTAATAAAAATACAAATATTATTAATTAATTGTCAGATAAAAATATTTACTAAGTGTAAATATTTATTCGTGTTATTAATTTTTAATAACACGAATGCCGTCATGAATTTTTAATATTTTTAATAGTTAAAAAGTGCAATATCATTATTCTAATACAATATTTACATTGCTCAAATTCTTTTTCTGTCGATAAACAAAATCCCTTCGATAAAAATATTTTCCCTTTCAAAATCCCTTTATTGCTAAGTGAAAGAATAATCTCACGCATTGTATTTAGCATTTCTGCTGAATAATTCATGATCAACACCTTGATCGGAAAAGATTAGCTAACTTCTTCCAGTGAATATTGTGTCTTTCTTTTATTTTCTACCTCCTTATACAGGATTGTTAGTAAATATGGAGGCTTATGAAGGAAAATTTTTTCTTTTCATCCATTTGATGCAGTAATCTTATCAAGTTTTAGAAAGCTTTTCACAATATTGTTTAGCATAAAAGGAATTCGTTTCCGTGTTGGTGTGCGAAGGTTTTAACAGATTTGCAAAAATTAGTTTTATGAGAAAGAAGATATAGTTCCCCTTCTCTAAAGCGTTGCGTAAATAATAACTTTTAAAGAAATGCATATCTATGATGGAGGTTCTAAATATTCATTTTTTTTAAAATCTATTTTTTAGCCAATATATCTGATCAGTAATTTAAAAAGACTTTATTTTTTATGAATGGATAATAAGTTTTTGATATATTTCTTCAAAATTAGAGGAATAAATCTTATTTCAAAAGACAATGGAATATTTTAAAATAAATTAATTATTCTAATATACTATATTTCATTTAAATTTTAAGAAAAAGTATTTTTTTTTACACTGTAAAATATTGTTGGAAAAACATATTTCTTGAAGTATTATACATACCAATAAATAGAAACCGTTTATATTTTGACAAACAGTAAGGCATCTATCATAACGATCACAACGCCTCATGAATTTAAGAAAAAAATGCTTTATGTATTTTGTCACTTAAAAAATAGGGAATATAAATGAGTAGACAATATTTTACGTACTCTAACATAATTATGGAGCATTAAATTAGAGTTTTCAGAAAGCTGCAGTTCGTTAAAAAGACTCGATTTTTCTGTAGTATACTACTACTATTAGTACGATTTGTAAAATATATTGAAGCCTTTTAATATTTACGTTTTAAAGATATTTGCATTTCTATTTTTATAAATTGTTTTCTTTTTATAAGATATGCTGAAAATATCACATTAGGAGGAATAAATAATATTTCATGTTACGTAGCTTTCACCAAAGATGTTTATTTTTTAAAAGTATTTTCCTTGTATACCTTCCATTAATATACACGTCAACGAGTTAATTTTTAATTTATTCAACAAATTAATCTCTATATCTTATTTCAGCAAAAATATTCAATTGGCACTGTTATTAAGAGCCTACAACTCAAAGTTTAAAAACCAATTCTTTTAAATATTTACATAAACTTTCCTATAAATTTGCATCAAAACACCCTTATTCTAACTCTTATCATATTAAAATTTTTAATATATTTTTATTTATTGTGATTGTCATCTTACATCGGATAATAAGCTATTATTCCATAAACTGATTCATTAAAAAAAATTTTTTACCTGAAAGATTTAGCTGCACTTAATAAAAATATAATATTATTAATTAATTGTCAGATAAAAATATTTACTAAGCTCTTGTCATTAATTTTTAATAACACGAATCCTGTCATGAATTTTTAATATTTCTAATAATTAAAAGCTGCGATATCATTATTCTAAATACAATATTTACATTGCTCAAATTCTTTTTCTGTCGATAAACAAAATCCCTTCGATAAAAATATTTTCCCTTTTCAAAATCCCTTTATCGCTAAGTGAAAGAATAATCTCACGCATTGTATTTAGCATTTCTGCTGAATAATTCATGATCAACACCTTGATCGGAAAAGATTAGCTAACTTCTTCCAAGTGAATATCGTGTTTTTCTTTTATTTTCCCTTCCTCCTTATACAGGATTGTTAGTAAATATGAAGGCTTATGAATGAAAATTTTTTCTTTTCATCCATTTGATGCAGTAATCGGATCAAGTTTTAGAAAGCCTTTCACAATATTGTTTAGCATAAAAGGAATTCGTTTCCGTGTTGGTGTCTGCGAAGGTTTTAACAGATTTGCACAAATTAGTTTTACGAGAAAGAAGATAGAGTTCCCATCTCTAAGGCGATGCGTAAATAATAACTTTTAAAGAAATGCATATCTAAGATGGAAGTTCTAAGAATTGATTTTTTTTTTAAATCTATTCTTTAGCAAATATATCCGATCAGTAATTTAAAAAGAAAGACTTTTTAATGAACGGATAATATGCTTTTGATACTTTTTTTACGAATGTGGATGAATAAATTATATTGTAAAAGGTAAGGAAAATTTTCATAGAAATTTTATTGAAATCTTCACATATTTCATGAAAATTCACATATTTCACTGAAATTTATTTTAAATAAGTGATTTTTTTTTTTTTTTTACACTTTCTGTGTAAAATGTTTTAAAAAATGCATTTCTTAAAGTATTATACATATATTCAAACAAATAGAAACCATTTATATTTTGACATATAACAATACATCTATCATAATGATCGCAATATCTCATAGGCATGATTGGCCGAGTGACTAGCACTCTGGCGCCCGATGCCACAGGGTTCGAGTTTCGACCCTGCTATGGATATTTGTAGCGGTTCAGAATCCACTTTAAGCCGCAGGTTCCTTCTCTAATAGGACTGCTACTTCTCTAATATCCCTACCCAATAAAAAGTCAGCGACACGGAGCCTAGTCAGACTTTTACCTACGGGTGCCCATCACAACACGAGCCTTCCCTGTTTCTCTCTTTCCATGAAACCTTATGGATTCATGGAGTTGGTCTAGATGCCTACCAAGTAGGATAAGAAACAACATGTCTTACAAATTTTTGAATAAAAAACGCTTTATGTATTTTGTTACGTAAAAAAACTAAAATAATATTTATGCCTATTTATGATAGTTATTTAAAAAAAAAAAAAGATGCAATATTATTCCTGTTACAGATATGTAAATTGATGTGTAATTTAATTGATGTTTTAAAGGTCAGTCAGTCAATCAGTAAGTTAGTCAGATTTTCAACTAAGATATTTATATACAATAATACTGTGTCCAAAAAGTAAGACCAATTTTCAATTTAAAATTCCCGTGGCTTATGGAATTTCAATTTTTTTTTTTGCATGTATTAAAAACATGCACATATAAATCTAACTATTGAATTGAATATTGATTTTTAATGTAATTTCAGCGAAAAATTTCATTTCATTAAATACCAGATTTTCTTTAAATTTGTTTAACATCATCAAAATTCATATAAGATGCAAGTTATAATATACAAATTTTGTACGTTAAATTTTTAACTTATACATTTTTATTTTTATTTATATTATAAAATTATTATATTATTAAATTATTTATATTTTTAACTTACATATTTTTTTTATATTATATTTGATTAAACACATTATTTAAAAAGCTATTTTAAAAAAATTTGTTTTTATTTTATAAAAATAGTTTAATGCTATTTCTATTAAAATTAAATAGATTAAGAGATTTTGAAGCTAAATAATTGTTGTAAGCTCATTATAAAATCCACAACAAGGCACATTTATCTACGTTTATCTTAACATCAACCCTAATATAAGCCTTTTCTATATCAAATTTAATATTCTACTCTTTTAAAAAAGAAACTAGACTTATAAAAAGAATTAAGAAATGTGTAAATATCCATAATAAGTCATAATATTAAAATAGCAGCACTGAAATAGAGATAACACCTTTAGATTGTAAAGCTATTTATTTTGAAACAAAAAGAAATCTATATTTCATAAACGTTATTAGTGGATTTCCTTTTTTCAGTAAATATAAATTTTGAATGAAGATTAATGAACGGCTGAGCAATCATTAATTCTGTGTTAATAAGGAAGTATCATGTCATGATTAATTCTTCAGTAACAAACTACTGTAGTACATTTAATATTTAATAACACCGATGAATGTATTCAATGATGAGTTTTAGAAAAAATTTCAGAATATTAGTAGAAGAAAGATAGTGATGTATGAAAAAATGCCGCATTTGTTAATGTTATTATGAAAAATGTACAGCGAATTATTGAAATTTAGGGTACAAGTACTTAAGCAATGAGCTCTGCAATTAACAAAAGAAAATGAACTTTGATCTTCATCAATATTTAAAAGTGAAAAACTATGCAAAGACAAATTATGATTTGTATAAGTAGTATTTATATGTTTAAAGGACCAGTGGTTATATGTTTAAAGGACCAGTGGTTATATGTTTAAAGGACCAGTGGTTATATGTTTAAAAGATCAGTGTTAATATTCTGATTTGTATCAGTAAAATAATGATTGTATGATTACAGGAGTGTTAATATGATTTGTATCAGTAAATTAGTAATTGCATGATTACAGGACCAGTGTTAATACTATGATTTGTATCAGTAAATTAGTGATTGTATGATTACAGGACCAGTGTTAATACTATGATTTGTATCAGTAAATTAGTGATTGTATGATTACAGGACCAGTGTTAATACTATGATTTGAATCAATAAATTAGTGATTGAAGGGCTATTGTTAGCACTATGATTTAAATCAGTAAAGTAGTGATTGTATGATTGGACTACTATAAACTCAGAACTAGCAAGAGAACACAGATTTAAATTCACTGGGATGTGGTATACAACTGCTTTTTTATAAATAAGAAAACTCGTTGGCGATTATGTAAGCATCTTACATTGATAGTTAGGCTTTCAGATACGAATATGCAGAAATATCTTCAATGAAACGCTCTCTCTGAAGTTTGGTTTGGTTTGTCGTTCTACGGACATTTTGTTCACACTTTAGGCTAATTATACTGGGACCTACAGTTTGACGAGGATTCTGATTTAACACAAACATCCATGTCACCACTCACAAACACCCATGCCACAGCCAGGATTTGAACCTGAAGCTTGTGGTACCAAAGGACTGAGTCCTAGCTAATTGGCCATCAGGTCACGTGCTCTCTGAAGAGCGATATACTTAAATCCATCTTGACCAGTCAATTGTGGCATACATAAATTCAAACCAAGTTCACTGATGCAAAAAAAAAATTCGATTATAGTTCGTTTGCAGTTTATTCAATGAAAAAGGCTAAAGATTTAATTCCGGTTTTCATCTAAAGCTTTTTAAAGTATACACTGAAGTGTGCTTTTGCATAATGTATTTTTTACAAGATGTGCTTCTGATTTCTTTACCTTTAATAATAATGGGCCGTTTATGTTTCTGTAGACTTCCATAAAAGGTAATGAGATATTCACTCTAGACGAAGAATTAATAACTTATTTGTGTTATTACTGTTTGATCTCTCCTTCATTTCTTACATTGCTTTGCTGTCTACCAGACAAACGAAAGAAAATTTTAGCTAACGAATTTATCGTGTCCATCTCTGGAATAAATGGAAGCTTTTTCAGTTCAACTTCACCTGCCGGATTTCTTACTAAATTCCTAAAGTTTGGAAACCCAACACTAAACCCAAATCTACTGAGATGTTTAACCTAATTTTGCCACGAGGATTATATGAACTCTTTTTTTTAATGATTTAAACATAAAATGTGGATTGATAAAACATATCTATTTATTAAATCAGCAAACACTGTTTGAGAATTAATTTTTTTGTGAAAGTTTACTTGGAAAAACAAAAGTGCAAGCTTTTATATAAATTCTTAATTATTGCTGACACTGTTTTTTGATTTAAATTAAAAATCTAAATCTTATTAAATCAAAATATTATCTGTTTATATTCTATTTGAAACGAAACGATTAAATTTGCTTTTAAACTTATTTCCTAAAGAATGTTTAGTTTTGAAGATAATAAGAAATATAACAAAATTAAATATTATGCCTCAGGCTAAATTTTACTTTTCAGAATTGATAAATTTAATCTTTTATTTGAGAATGAATTTTTTTCGTAATAAAACTAGTTGAATTTATTAATTGCATAATTGATTAATAACTTAACAAACGTATATAGAAAAGAAAATGTTAAAATTTTTAATTATTAATTTAACTTTTAAATTTTTATTTATTAATTTAAAAGTATTAACTTTTTTAAATTGTTAAATTTTTATTTAAATGTTAAAATTTTATTAATTATTTTTATAATTTTTAATTTTTAATTATTTTAAATGTTACAATTTTTAATTATTTTTAGTATCAAATTATTAATTATTTGTATTATTAAATTGAATTTTTAATTATTCAGAATTTATATTTTAATTACATTTAATAATAATTTGTTTTATCAGATATCATAAACAATATTATCCGTAAATTTCTCTTTAATTTACGAGTTTAATGTTATAACTTAATAAATGAAAATCATTTTTAAGTATATAAGCTATAAATAAAAATCTGAATTCTCTTAAATCCTATTCATACCAGCAATGTCATTTAATGTTTTGCAACATATTATTAAAACAAAATTGATAGTGCTTCTCTGGGTAAAATATTTTTCAAACAGAATTTTGTACACAAAATTTATTCTACTGTATACAAAAAATTATTCTATATATGTATATATATATTTACTACTTAAAAGTGAAAAAATACAGTTCAATTCTTTCAAAAATCTATAATAGAAAACGAAATATTCATCAGTAAAAGATAATTCATCAGTAAGATGAAAGGATGAATGTATCAGTAAAAGATAAATGTTCCTCTGTAAAGGATGTTATTAGGAAGCTAGAAATACGGAAAATGCATCACAAAATAATAATGCATCAAATTACAAAGCATAGATTTTCTGTTTTGGAGAAGTTTGAATTTTTCTTTGCATTCAGCATAACAAACATATTCAAATAACAAAAACTATACATTGCCCGAAGCAAAATAATATTCTGTACTCCACTTTGATTTTAAGACATATGTATATTTATATATTTGACGCTGATAAAATTTTCTCAATATATCACTAACAATACTGCAATAGAAACTATTTTGGATTAAAATAAAAAAAAGATAAACTATATGCTGTATATTAGTAAGAAAATTTATAAATGTCTTATTGAAAAATCAGCTTGAATAAAATTTTTTTTGATGTCAAAAACTTTGGATATGCGTTTAATATTACTAATAATTCTATATTAAACTTTGAAAAAGTAACATCTTAAAAAGACATGGTGAGTTAAAATTAATTGTATAAATATACATTGGCAAATTTTCAGGCAGGAAAATAACCCTGAAATTAAATAAAAGTATGACAATTAATTAAGTAAAGTCATTTATGAACAACTGAAAATTTATAAAAATATTAAAAATTTTCATAAGTTATAAATAACTTATACCTTTACTTAATTATTTTAAATTTGTTTTGTTAAAAAGCGGACTGCTGAAATATTTTTATAAACTTCTCAAAATCTATTAATAGTTGTTAAATTTTAGAAATTATTGGTCTTATGATCATTAGTTGGTCTTTGGTGTTTTTCTAAAATAATCAATAAGTTTTTTTTACGAAGTTTGGCAAAAAAATATCGTCATATTGCATATATCTAATACACATATATCTAATACAGTAAAATTCAAAATGAATTCTAATATTAATTAATTAGTGTAATATTTTATTGATTTTAAATGAACGCAATGAATATAGATTTATATCTCGAACTAAAAGAACGTGTTCATAAAATTTATTTGTTCTTTAAAACTTGCTTAAATTTTTTTTAAATATAACTTTATTAGAACAGAAGTATCTCTTACTATATTAACATTTATTAATTTTTCCACAATGAATTGTAAATTGATCTTTAGAATGTTTCTCACGTCCCTTTGCATAATTTAAGCTACACGTGCCCAGGAGGCACTAAATGAGTAACAGTTCTTAAGGAGCTTACTAAATGAGTAACAGTTCTTGCAAAATTGGTTTGGTTTGTAGTACTACGGTCATTTTTTGCACACTCTGGGCTAATTAGAACTTTACCTACAGTTTAACGTAGATTCTGAACCACTTACAAACATCCATCACGCCGCAAATGATTTGAACCTGAAACCTGCGAAACCAAAGGCCATAGCGTTAGCCAATTGGCCATCAGGCTGCCTTGCAAGATTGAAGTTACAATTGTGCAGCTGCAATTGTGGCAGACATCAGATGATTAGAAGAAACTAATAAGAGAGGGACTTGATTTGTAATATCACAGACTCCTCTAGATCCATCACAATAGCGGCCTTCCTCCTGGACATGATTGTCTTCCATCATTGGTATATATAATAGTCCTTTGTGCAACCAGAACTCTGAGATGGACAAAGATCATTTGCTAAGTTGTTCTTCATAGTATGGAAAAAACTTAAACGGCAGATATTGGGGACTAGAGAGTTGATGCAATTGGTATCCAGTGACTAACTTTCTTTTATCTTTATGTAGCCTCAGTTTTAATGTAAGTATTGTTATTGTTATGAGTTTTTGTTTTTTCTGTTTTGAGTTTTTGTATTTTATCTTTATGCTCAATCTCATGCATGTGTGATATAAGATGCATGGAAGTCAAGGATGTAAAATCAAATGCTTTTGCAATTGAAAAAAAAAATCTTTATATAATTTTTCTTATAAATGTATTACTGTAAAATGCATATATCATTTATCAGATATATTTTATAATATATTCTTTATATAATAACTTTATTATCATATTAAATTTTTTAGATAATTTTGCTTTTAGTAGATGAAATTTCATGATTAGTAGTTTCAATATTTTTAAAAGCATTAAATGCTTATTTATTTTTTTTCAAAAGGGGTTTATTTTAGTTATATAAAAGTTTTCTGCATAAAAATATGAGAAATTGAAAAAATTCATTGAAATCACAACATGAGAAAGTTGCAAATCATTACTAAGTTCGAGATTCGAAATAGATAATTTACTCTGGACGATTTTGGTTTGTCGCTCTACGGTCATCTTGTGCACACGAGGGCTAAACAAATCGAGACCTACAGTTTAAAGTGGGTTTCAAACTGCTAACAATCCTCCATGCCCCCTCCAGGATTCAAACCTGAAGCCTGTGATACCAAAGACCAGAGCGCTAGCCGCTTGGCCACTAAGCCGTATTACTCAGATCGAAGCAATTATTTACAATAAAAATTCAAACAGCCTTCAAAGGCAATTCTGCACTGTTTTGTTAAAGCACCTCTGCAGGAAAGATGTCTTCTTTATAGAATAATTTTATTATAACATTACATTTTTTTTAAGATAGTAATTTTTGCTTTTAAAAGATGAAATTTTATGATTAGTAATTTGAATATTTTTAAAAGTGTTAAATACTTTAAATAATTTGATATAATGTTTTTTTAAAAGCGATATCATTGAGTTATATAAAAGTTTCCTGCATAAAATATAAAATGAGAAATTGAAAAAAATTCATTGAAATACGACACGAGAAAGTTACAAATCATTATTAAGTTCAAGGTAGGAAACAGATCATTTACTCCGGAAGAAGCAATTATTTACAATAAAAATCCAAACACCCTTCAAAGAAGACAAATAAGCACTTTGTTAATACATCTCTACAGAAAAGATATGTTTTAAATATCTTGCATTTATTTAATCGCACACAAAGAAATGAGGATTAGGTTATTCATTAAAACTAATTATATGCATCCTTATTTGTTATTAATGACGAAAAAGAACTCTTCCAAAGCCTTCATTATATGCACAAAGAAAGAGTGAGAAACTTAGCATAACCCAGTGAACTTGGCAAAATAGTTTTTCTATCTTCAAAGGAGTACTCAGCGTAATTTTTCATGGCATTTTGTAACATCCTTAGTGTTGAGAATCTTTTAAAACTTCACAACGTCTTCATTAATAAGGCAGAAGAATAATGATTCCCAGTGGTTAAGATAACACATGAAAATATAAATCATCAAAAAGAATGATTCTCTTGATATGTGTTAATCGGCCATTTTATTTTAACAGAAGGTTACTTAAATATTATTTTAAATCTGAACTTCTTTAAAATATAAAACAGTGTTATGCCATATATTTTAATAGAATACTTGCAGTATTCCTTATTTAACAAATCTTATGAAAGACTTTTAAAAAACTTTATTTATTTATAAAGAAAAATAATAAATAAAGGTAATTATTAAAGGAATCATTTGGAGAAATAAAAATATATTTTAAAAAGAAAAGAAAAATACTTTTCTGTGTGATCAAATAAATGAAGGTAACAGGAAATACATATAACACGTATAGTAGAAAAATTTTATCTAATTGTTCTCGTATTTTAAATAAAATTAGCTTTCTCCCATATCGTGTTGAAATTCATTTTATAATATCAAGTTAATTTGATTTAATTAATGAAGTAGAAATTAATTTTATTGTTCTAATTCTAAAGTGAAACTAATTTTTAACAAATATATTAGTCGATGATTTTCTTTATTTTAACCAAAATGCTATGGATAGGTGGAATGTTTACATAAACTATTCGCGAGTTGAGAAAATTCAACTATTTAAATTAAAAAGGAAAAATTTCCTAACAACAATTCAATTTATTTTGTATGGAATGGTATCGCTATTACTTTTATTAATAATAGTATTACTAGTATCTTTATATTAATAATAAAGACAGCGATAATTATATTATTATTGCTGTTACGGTAAATTCGATATTAGTAATCGCTCTAGAATTAATAATATGATATTTGTATTAAAATTATTTCTAAAAGAAATAATTATAATCCAAATATCACGCGTTAGCTTAACTTTTAATAGTTAATATTATTTCGGTGTGATCAAATAAACCAATATAGCATGACATATATAAGACGTGTAGTAGAAAATCTCTATCTAATTGTACTCGAATTTAAAAAAAAAAAAAAAACTTTTGCCCATATCATGTTGAAATTCACTTTATAAAATTAAGTTATTTGATTTCATTAATGAAGTAGAAATTAATTTTATTTTTCTAATTCAATAGGGAAGTTAATTTTTAACATGTATGTTAGTTGATGATTTACTTTATTTTGGCCTAAATACAAAAGAATGAATATTTGTTATAAAAATGTTTTGTGGAAAGTTTACTAAAGTATTCTTCAGTTGAGAAAATTCAACCATTCAAATTATGAATAAAAAATATCTTATCAACAATTCAATTTATTTTATATTTAACGGTATCGGCATTACCTTTATTAATATTAGTTAATAAACTATTAGTATTTCTATTATTAATATAAATATCGCAGTTACTTTATATTCAATATTAGTAATCCCTCTAGAATTAATAAGTAACGATTGAGTTTAACTCATGATATTTGCATCACATTTATTTCTAAAGGAAATAATTTTAATCCAAATATCATTCTTTAAACTTAATTTTAATAATTGCTAATATTTTGTATTGCACAAATAATAAGGAATAAATAATTATTTGTTTATTATTAAATTATTAAGGAATTAATATAACATTTAATTATTAAATTTTAAAACTGATATTAGTGTTTTTAGAAAAATTCTTACGTTTTAATACTTTAATTATTAAAAACACCTTAATTTTAAAGTTTAAATATCTCACAAAATACTAACTGTGATTCACTGCAATGTACTTACACAATCACTCAGTAAATTTAAACTTATCAGAATAGATAAATGAAATATGGAAATTTAACAATTGAAAATTGTTAAGATTGAGAAGTTTATAAAATTACCAAATTGAACTACAAACAGGGAAAATATTATTTAAAAAAAAACAGATCTCTGATTAGTCAGTTATAGAAAACTTTGATATCTTGTAATAAAATAAATTAGGAGATTTATTTCCACATTGAAAGTTTCAACTTAGCTACCTTAATCATTAAAGTAGAAAAATGTTGTATTTATTTTATATTGCAATATATATTATAGCTACTCATGAAACGACTCATAAAAATTATAACTGAAACACAAAAACCTTAAGAATATCTTTTAAAGCTATTAATAGAAAAACGAATTTAATTTATTTGCAAATATTCTAAAACATCTAATTAAATCTTCTCTCCCAATTCAATGCAATGGCAAAAGAAAATGTTTAAAGAACGAGAAATATAAACTTTATTGAATTTATATATATTTTTTATACATCTTTATGTATATTTTAAGGGAACTTAAAATAAATTATGAACTTTTCTGCTGATCTGTGCTTACTATATAAAGTCCTCCTAATATTGAACGTTTTGAATTAACTAATTTAATCAGTAAAGTATAAAAACGTTGTATTGAAATACATATTATAGAAAATCACCAAAATTCCTTATAAAAGTTATAATATCTGAAAACAAAAATAATAAAAAAATATCTATTAAAATCTAATAATAGAAAAACCAATTTAATTTCTTTGGAAACATTCTAAAACATCTAATTAATTCTTCTTTTCAAATTCAATTTAACGACCAAAAAAAAAAAATGTTTAAACTTCATTGAATGTTAAATACGCCTCTTAACCATTCTCATACGAAAATCAGTAGTTAAGGAAACGAACTTTTTAAGCAACTTAAAATAATTACGAACTTTTCAGCTGATCGGTGCTTACTATACAAAGTCCTCCTCATAATATGGGGACTTTTATCCTATAAATTATTATTTTATGTTCCATTCAAATATTTAATTAGGAAAAGAAATGAAAAAAATGTATGTGGAGGAGAGGACTTCGTCCAGAATTTGTGCTAGCGAGCGACCTCATATTTTATCTTTACTTGGCAAGAAATTAAACTGCCGATGCCATTCTGTTTTATTTAAAAACCACAGGAATGAAAAATATTCTTAATTCCTTAACTTCTTTTTACCTCCGTAATGGGAAATAAAAAAAAAAAATAGAAAGTTACCCATTACCCAAACTTTGCTCCTCAGAAATCATCTAAAAGAGCCCTTCAGATTTTCCAGAGTCACATTTTAATTACAAGAAGAAGAAAGAAAAAAAAATTAAAGAAATAAGCTTTCGCAAATATTTCTCGTGAAAAAAGGAAAAATCTTATTAACAAGAAACCGTCAGAAAAGAAGGAATAATGTGTGTGTTCCGATTTAGTGGGAATAATTGAATTTCTTCAGCCGAGAGATTAAAAACAAGTTTAATTTTGAAATTTTTAATTATTTTTCGGCCGCCCTGCAATCTCTTAATGAATATTACTTTTTTTTTTATCAATATGAGAAAAAGAATTTCATTAGAAAAATAATAAATACAATAGTAGGTGTTCTGATATCCATTAGAGTATTAAAAATATAACAGGATTTGAAAAATATTAATCTTATTTTTATTGATAAAAATGCATTAATTTAATATTTGATTTTCATAAATTGTAAAATACATTAATAATTTTATAGAATCTCGCTATAGAAATTTATAGGAATATTGTCTTAACCATTCTCATGCTAAAATCATTACTTAAGGAAAACTTTTAAGGAACTTAAAATAATTATGAACTTTTCTGCTGATCGGTGCTTACTATACAAAGTCCTCCTAATATTGAACGTTTAAAATTAGCTACCTTTAAGTAGGAAAAATGGTGTATTGAAATATATATTATAACAAATCACAGAAATTGCATATAAAAGTTATAGCAGCTGAAGTGACCTTAAAAAAAAAAATCTTTTAAAATGTATTAATATAAAAATGGATTTAATTTCTTTGCAAATATTCTAAAGCATCTAATTAAATCTTCTTTTCGAATTCAATGCGATCACCAAAAAATGAAAGAAACATGTTTAAATGACAAGAACTATAATCTTTATTGAATGTTAAATACTCCTTTTAACCATTCTCATACTAAAATCAATACTTAAGGAAACAAACATTTTAAGAAACTTAAAATAATTACGAACTTTTCTGCTGATCTGTACTTACTATACAAATTCCTACTCCTAATATGGGGACTTTTAACCTATAAATACTTATTTTATATTCCATTCAAATATTTAATTAGAAAAGAAATTTAATTTCATTGCAAATATTCTAAAACATCTAATTAAATCTTTTTTTCGAATTCAATGCAATGACCAATAAAGGAAATAAAAATGTATAAAGGACGAGAACTATAACCTTTATTGAATGTTAAATACTCCTTTTAACCATTCTCATACTAAAATCAGTACTTAATGAAACGAACTTTTTAAGGAACTTAAAATAATTATGAACTTTTCTGCAGATCGGTGCTTACTATACAAAGCCCTCCTCATAATATGGGGACTTTTATCCTATAAATTCTTATTTTATGTTAAATTCAAATATTTAATTATAAAAAAAAGGAAAAAAAATTTATGTGGAGGAGAGGACTTCGTCCAGAATTTGTGCTAGCGAGCGAACCTCATATTTTATCTTTACTTGGCAAGAAATTCAACTTCCCAATGTCATTCTGTTTTATTTAAATGCCACAGGAATGAAAATAAAAATTAAAAAGATTGTTAATTCCTTAACTTCCTTTTACCTCCGTAATGGGAAATAAAAAAAAAAAAATAGAAAGTTACCCATTACCCAAACTTTGCTCCTCAGAAATCATCTAAAAGAGCCCTTCAGATTTTCCAGAGTCACATTTTAATTACAAGAAGAAGAAAGAAAGAAAAATTAAAGAAATAAGCTTTCGCAAATATTTCTCGTGAAAAAAGGAAAAATCTTATTAACAAGAAACCGTCAGAAAAGAAGGAATAATGTGTGTTTCCGATTTAGTGGGAATAATTGAATTTCTTCAGCCGAGAGATTAAAAACAAGTTTAATTTCGAAATTTTTAATTATTTTTCGGCCGCCCTGCAATCTCTTAATGAATATTACTTTTTTTTTATCAATATGAGAAAAAGAATTTCATTAGAAAAATAATAAATACAATAGTAGGTGTTCTGATATCCATTAGAGTATTAAAAATATAACAGGATTTGAAAAATATTAATCTTATTTTTATTGATAAAAATGCATTAATTTAATATTTGATTTTCATAAATTGTAAAATACATTAATAATTTTATAGAATCTCGCTATAGAAATTTATAGGAATATTCTCTTAACCATTCTCATGCTAAAATCATTACTTAAGGAAAAAAACTTTTTAAGGAACTTAAAATAATTATGAACTTTTCTGCTGATCGGTGCTTACTATACAAAGTCCTCCTAATATTGAACGTTTAAAATTAGCTACCTTTAAGTAGGAAAAATGATGTATTGAAATATATATTATAACAAATCACAGAAATTGCATATAAAAGTTATAGCAGCTGAAGTGACCTTAAAAAAAATCTTTTAAAATGTATTAATATAAAAATTGATTTAATTTCTTTGCAAATATTCTAAAGCATCTAATTAAATCTTTTTTTCGAATTCAATGCGATCACCAAAAAATGAAAGAAACATGTTTAAATGACAAGAAATATAATCTTTATTGAATGTTAAATACTCCTTTTAACCATTCTCATACTAAAATCAATACTCAAGGAAACGAACATTTTAAGAAACTTAAAATAATTACGAACTTTTCTGCTGATCTGTACTTACTATACAAATTCCTACTCCTAATATGGGGACTTTTAACCTATAAATACTTATTTTATATTCCATTCAAATATTTAATTAGAAAAGAAATTTAATTTCATTGCAAATATTCTAAAACATCTAATTAAATCTTTTTTCGAATTCAATGCAATGACCAATAAAGGAAATAAAAATGTATAAAGGACGAGAACTATAACCTTTATTGAATGTTAAATACTCCTTTTAACCATTCTCATACTAAAATCAGTACTTAATGAAACGAACTTTTTAAGGAACTTAAAATAATTATGAACTTTTCTGCAGATCGGTGCTTACTATACAAAGCCCTCCTCATAATATGGGGACTTTTATCCTATAAATTCTTATTTTATGTTAAATTCAAATATTTAATTATAAAAAAAAGGAAAAAAATTTATGTGGAGGAGAGGACTTCGTCCAGAATTTGTGCTAGCGAGCGAACCTCATATTTTATCTTTACTTGGCAAGAAATTCAACTTCCCAATGTCATTCTGTTTTATTTAAATGCCACAGGAATGAAAATAAAAATAAAAAAGATTGTTAATTCCTTAACTTCCTTTTACCTCCGTAATGGGAAATAAAAAAAAAAAATAGAAAGTTACCCATTACCCAAACTTTGCCTCTCAGAAATCATCTAAAGAAGCTCTTCAGATTTTCAGAGTCCCATTTTAATTACAAGAAGAAGAAAGAAAAAAATTAAATAAATAAGCTTTCCGCAAATATTTTTCGAGAAAACAGGAAAAATCTTATTAACAAGAAACCGTCAAAAAAGAAGGAATAATTTGTGTTTCCGATTTAGCGGGAATAATTGAATTTCTTTAGCTGAGAGATTAAAAACAATTTTAATTTTGAAATTTTTAATTATTTTGCTGTCCTCCCTGAAATCTCTTAATGAATATTACTTTTTTTTGTTCAATATGAGAAAAAAAATTCATTAAAAAATATAAATTTAATAGTGGGTGTACTGATGTCCATTAGATTATCATAAATATAACAGGATTTGAAAAATATTAATCTTATTATTATTGATAGAAAAAAATGGATTAAATTAATATTTGATTTTCTTAAATTGTAAAATACATAAATAATCTTATAGAATTTTATTATATGGTATTATGTCCTTTATTATAAATATTAAATTCGTAGAAATTCATTCGCATTATTCTCTTTATTATTTAATGTTATTTCGCATTGTAACCATGCTTCCTCTTAAGCATTGTTGAGAGCGCCCGCTGTGGTGTTCAGGAGAAATGATCAGTTGGGCTACAGACTTTCACTCGGAGATTGCAGCCTGAATGTCAATTGGCCAGCGCTCTGGCCTTTGGTACCATGGGCTGCACATTAGAATCCTGACGGTAGCATGATGTTTTTTAGTGGTTCGGAATCCACGTTAAACTATAGGTCCAGATCTAATTATCCAAAGGGCGCACAAAATGACGGTAGAGCGACAAATCAAACGTATATCATCCTGCGCGTACCTGAGTATCGGGTTTTCGGTTTAGAAGTGGTATCCTTTCACGAATCTATAATTATCTGTCTTTAAATATTGTGTGTGGTGTTCTTGCGTGTGTAAATAAAACTGTGTGTTTTCAAACCTGTGTCTCAAGTTTCAACCCAATCATATCGAGTTACAATCCAGCTGCATAATATTCACACAACAATTTTACTATTTTTTTTCAAAAAATTGAATTTTAAAATATTATATGTTATGAATATTTTACAAATAAATTTTACACCGACATATTTTTTCGCAATTCGATGCAAATAATACAAGTTTTGCAAAAATTTTACGTTATTTAAACCATCAAAAATCATATTACTTTATTTACACCTCTAATTTTAAGGTAAATTTCAGATTAAAAAAAATCTATTTATTTCTACGATAACTTCAATATTACTAAGGAAACATGCAGTACCTAATCACAATAACATATTTTTATTTATTTTGTGGCTTATAAAGAAATTTTTTAAAGTCTTTTAATGGAAAAATTTAAATAGCCTAAGAATAAAGTTAAATTAATCATAAATAATAAGAATTTTGTAATCAGTTATAATTTAAACTAGATGTAATTTTTAATTAAATTAACAATTATGTCTAAAAAACTAATTTACAATTTATATTTATCCTCCGCATTATTTAGGTTTTAATTATACAGTTAAATATTTATAATGTATTCATATGTTTATATTTTTTTTTAAATATTGATATGAAAAAGATTTTGTGAACCATAACCTAGTAATTTATTTTTGATGCGTATGAAATCAGGATAATTGTTTCTTATAAGGAGTAAAACAGATATTTTCTGTCTTTTCATTAATATAGGTATCCAATACCAACACATTTTTTATGCATGTAGTTATACGAAAAGCATTTTTTCTTCAATTTAACATTTAGAAGAGGAAATGATTATTATTTCAGGGTTTCAGATATTTCTTTCGAGAAAACTGAAGGAATTTTTGACTTTCAATCTGAGTTAATGCAATATATTCTGTATTAACGTAGAATTCGTGGCCTAATAGCCAATCGGCTAGCGCTCTGGCCGTTGATACCACAGACTTTTGAGGTTCTGGCAGTGGTTTGTGGTTTGGAATCCACGTTGAAATGTAGATCCTGGTCTAATTAACCTAAAAGTGTGCAAACATTTACTGTATAGTGACAAATAAACCAAATCACATAGAATTCGAAATATTCCGTTATTACGTAAATTTCGTTCACGAATTTAAATCTGCGTAATTGGTATCTTTTTTTAAAATTAAGAATGAATACTCATGTATAAACAAAAGCAAAAATTCTCAGGTACAATAAATTAGCAAAAATTCTCAGGTATAAACTTCAGGTACATATACCTTTAAAACTAATGATAAATTTAAAAAAAAAAGAGAACTTATAAATATTTGTCCATAAAATCCCCATTGTACTTTTAATCGTTACATTTATTAAAATTTTATTTATGTCTGCTTCTTAGTTTCCTTATTATAGTTTCCTTATAATTGTTCTAATATTAAAATTATGATGCAACAAAAAAAAATATTTGCCTTCTTTAAAGAAACTTGTTTCTCAAACTTTTTTACTTCATATTCTTTCTCCTCCTTTCTATTCTATTCATATATTTGTTCTATTCATATTCATTATCAGATTGCAGAGATTCAAAATAGACAAAATATAGAGTAATGACGTATTCAAAATGAATCACTGACTTAATTAAAATTTTCTCAGGAATAATGCGTTAATTTAAACTTCGAGATATTGTTCAATATTGACACACTGATGAACGTAGCCATTAATACTTATGACTAATTTATTAAACTCGCATGTGCAGTATACAAGCTAAATTGACATCCTGATGCATTGAGGTTGTTACATCTGGCATACAGATAGCAAGGAAATAAACAAGATTCTCTACACAGAGAACAACATAATGTAATAATTTCATCAACTCACTAATCAACTGAAACTTTTATCGGATTTACGAATTACGATAACAAAATTTGGGGCCCTAATGATTGCAGGCTTGGAACGAAAACTTCAGAACTCATTTTTGGAGATAACCAGAAGTAGAATTTTCGGTTCGAAGCTTTTGTCCGATGCCATTAGGTTCATCAAGAGAATGGAGGGCATAATTAGCGGTTCAAGGAGAATTTTGTTTCGAATTCTGTGTGACTGATGTTCGAAACAGTTGAGAAATTAACTTTCCATTCTCGTCTGCTCGCGTTATGGTGTGAAACGAAGTGAAGTGGCCGACAGAAAATGAACGTTCGTTTTTGTTCTTTTTACCCTTTCCATGCCCGGGTTTTTACATTTTAAAACTATACCGTGAAGTTTTCAAAGAGATAAATGATCAATTAGATTAAGTTTCCCCTTTGTGAAAGAGTCGAAATGATTGAATGCAAATTAAATGGTCGAATTTGTTCGAGGGGAATCGTTTTTTGTTTTAAATGGAATAGTTAATTAAATTCAACAGAGCTGATAAATATTTTAAGGCCTGTTCTTCAAAGAAAAGTAGAGTTTATCAAACAGTAAATAGCATTTATTCTCAGTTCACTTTAAGTAATATTGATCTTTTAATTGTTTCTTTTTGACTAATGGAAACCATTTAATAAATTCAGAGAAAAGTACACACTGTTTGTTTTTAAAATATTGATATTTAAATAAAAGAAATTCTATTACAATATTTACTGTGATTCCTTTTTAACTGTTATTATTTTTAAGCTGAAGTTAAAAAGTAAAACTTTTTCTAACATTGCATAACATACTTATTAAAAAGCCTTACACAAAACAATAATTTTTTTTTTGTATTTTCTTTTCACTTAACATGCATTAGAATCATAAAGATGTACAGTTAGAATAATTTTTTTTATATTTTTCATATCTTACTATACAAAGTCATCCCTATATGGGGACTTTTATCCTAGAAATCCTTCTTTTATTGAATTGAATTTCTTTGCAAATATTCTAAAGCATCTAATTAATTCTTGTTTCCCTATTCAATGCAATGAACCAAAAATGAAAGAAAAATGTATAAAGAACAAGAACTATAATCTATATTGTATGTTAAATACGCCTCTTAACCATTCTCATGCTAAAATCAATACTTAAGGAAACGAACTTTTTAAGGAACTTAAAATAATTACGAACTTTTCTGCTGATCGGTGCTTACTATACAAAGTCCTCCTTATAATATGGGGACTTTTATCCTATAAATTCTTATTTTCTGTTCCATTCAAATGTTTAATTAGAAAATAAATGAAAAAAAGTTATGTTGAGGACAGGAATTCGTCCAGAATTTGTGCTAGCGAGCGAACCTCATATTTTATCTTTACTTGGCAAGAAATTCAACTGCCGATGCCATTCTGTTTTATTTAAAAACCACAGGAATAAAAATAAGAATGAAAAAGTTTCTTAATTCCTTTACTTCTTTTTACGTCCGTAATGCGAAATAATTAAAATAAAAAAATTAGAAAGTTACCCATTACCCAAACTTTGCTCCTCAGAAATCATCTAAAAGAGCCCTTCAGATTTTCCAGAGTCACATTTTAATTACAGAAAGATGAAAAAAAAAAATTAAAGAAATAAGCTTTCGCAAATATTTCTCGTGAAAAAAGGGAAAATCTTATTAACAAGAAACCCTTCCAAAAAGAAGGAATAATATGTGTTTCCGATTTAGTGGGAATAATTGAATTTCTTCAGTTGAGAGATTAAACACAAGTTTAATTTTGAAATTTTTAATTATTTTTCGGGTTTGCCCTGCAATCTCTTAATGAATATTGCTTTTTTTTTGTTTAATATAAGAAAAAAGAATTGCATTTAAAAAATAATAAATGCAATAGGAGGTGTACTGATATCCGTTAGATTATTATTAATATAGCATGATTTGAAAAATATTAATTTTATTATTATTGATAGAAAAAATTCATTACACTAACATTTGATTTTCTTTTAAAATGTATTAATAGAAAAGAATGTATTAATAGAATTTAATTTCTTTGAAAATATTCTAAAACATCTAATTAAATCTGCTTTTCGAATTCAATGTAATGGACAAAAAAATGAAAGAAAAATGGTTAAAGAACGAGAACTATAATCTTTATTGAATGTTGAATGTTAAATACGCCTCTTAACCATTCTCATGCTAAAATCAATACTTAAGGAAACGGACTTTTTAAGGAACTTAAAATAATTACGAACTTTTCTGCTGATCGATGTTACTATACAAAATCCTCCTTATAATTTGAAGACTTTTATCGTATAAATTTTTATTTTATGTTCCACTCAAATATTTAATTAGAAAAGAAATTTAATTTCTTTGAAAATCTTCTTTTCGAATTCAATGAAATGGCCAAAAGAAAATTTTTAAGGAACGAGAACTATAATCTTTATTGAATGTTAACTGCGCCTTTTAACCATTCTCATATCAAAATTAATACTTAAGGAAACGAACTTTTTAAGGAACTTAAAATAATTACGAACTTTTCTGCTGATCTGTGCTTACAATACAAAGTTCCTCCTCATAATATGGGGACTTTTATCCCATAAATTCTTATTTTATGTTCCATTCAAATATTTAATTAGAAATGAAAAAAATGTATGTGGAGGAGAGGAATTCGTCCAGAATTTGTGCTAGCGAGCGAACATCATATTTTATCTTTACTTGGCAAGAAATTCAACTTCCCAATGCCATTCTGTTTTATTTAAAAACCGCAGGAATGAAAATAAGAATAAAAAAGATTTTTAATTCCTTAACTTCTTTTTACGTCCGTAATGGGAAATAAAAAAAAAAAAAATAGAAAGTTACCCATTACCCAAACTTTGCCCCTCAGAAATCATCTAAAAGAGCACTTCAGATTTTCCAGAGTCACATTTTAATTACAAGAAAAAGAAAAAAAATTAAAGAAATAAGCTTTTCGCAAATATTTCTCGAGAAAAAAGAAAAAATCTTATTAACAAGAAGCCGTCAAAAAAGAAGGAATAATATGTGTTTCCGATTTAGAGGGAATAATTGAATTTCTTTAGCTGAGAGATTAAAAACAAGTTTAACTTTGAAATTTTTAATTATTTTTCGGTCGCCCTGCAATCTCTTAATGAATATTACTTTTTTTTGGTTCAATATGAGAAAAAGATTTTCATTAAAAATACTAAATACAATAGTAGGTGTATTGATATCCATTAAATTATTATAAATGTAACCGGATTCGAAAAATATTAATTTTATTATTATTAATACAAAAAATGCATTAATTTAATATTTGATTTTCATAAATTGTAAACTACATTAATAATTTTATAGAATTTTATTCATTTATTGATTCATTATTATAAATATTAAATTCGTAGAAATTCATTCGCCATATTCGCTCTATTATTTGATGTCATTTCGTTTTGTAACCGTACTTCCTCCTACGCATTGGCGAAAGCGCCCCTTATGGCGTTCAAGAGAAATGGTCAGTTGGCCTACAGACTCTCACGCGAAGATTTGGTTCATTTTGTCTCTCTACGGTCATTTTGTGCACACTTTAGGTTAATTAGATCGGTACCTAGAGTTTCACGTTGATATCGAACCATTAACAAACATCTAGCCTGCGATTCGAACCTCAAGCCTGTGATACCAAAGGAAAGATCGCTAATCGATTGTCCATCAGGATGATGGACACTCGGAGATGAAGCATATTACGCACATCCAGTGCGTACCTGAGTATCTGGTTTTCGGCTTAGAAGTGGAATCCTTCCACTTATTTATAATTATATGTCTTTAAATGTGTTGAACATTGTGTATGTTGTATGTTCTCAAGCCTAAATCTCAAGTCTCAATCTAACCCCATCCAGCTACAATTAGTTTGCAAAACCTGCACACTACAGTTTTATTTTTTTCCAAACAAATTTAATTTAAAAATATTATGCCTTATTATGAATATTTTATAAATGGATTTTATGCCAAAATATTTTTCGCGATGTTCGTCACGAATAATACAATTTTTCAAAACTTTTAAGTTATTTAAACCATCAAAGTTTCTCTAACTTTATTTACATCTCTAATTTTAAGGTAAACTGCAAATTTAACAAATTTTTCTTTCAACGATAACTTTCGTATTACTAAGGTAACACGCAGTACAAAATGACAATAACATATCTTCATTTATTTTATGCCTTAAAAATGAATTTCAAAAATGGATTAAACTTTTGATAATGATGATTGCTGTTTAATTGATTTTTTAAACTCTTTAATTAGACAAATTAAAAAGCTTAAGAATACATTTTAAATTAATTATAAATAATAAGAAATTGCAATCCTTTATAATTTAAGCTAGATGCAATTTTGAATTATATTAACAATTAGGTCTAAAAAACAAGTTTACATTTTATATTTTTCCTCCATTTTATTTAAA
Organism: Caerostris darwini; assembly: GCA_021605075.1. Lineage (NCBI taxonomy): Eukaryota > Metazoa > Arthropoda > Arachnida > Araneae > Araneidae > Caerostris > Caerostris darwini. Next base: position 223,055 of record BPLQ01006085.1, on the reverse strand, counting down.
TTTTAATTATACAGACAAATAATTATAATGTATTCATATTTTTATATTTTTTTCCAGGGATAAAGACAAATATTTTTTGAACCAAGCCCATAGTTATTTTATTGTGTACAGAGGAAATCTGTATAATTGTTTTTTATAACGTGTAAAACAGATATTTTCTGCTTAATAATAAAGTCTGATTTTTAATAATATTCATTTATTTAGGTACCTAATGGCAATACATAATTTTTGTTATGCATACGAAAAACTAAATAAAGCTATATATACTATATTTCTTTGGTTTAGAAACTTCACAAAAAAAAGGGAAGACTTTCTTCTTTTTCTGACGCTTTAGTTTTATCTTTAATATAGTGATATCAAAAACATTTTTTCTTCAATGTAATATTTAGATGATGAAATGGTTATTATTTAAATTTTTTGGATATTTCTTGAGCGAAGGTTTTTTATTTACCAGACAGCCTGAGTCAATGCAATATATTCTCTCTCAATCTTCACGTAGAATTCGTTACCTATTGGCCAATTGGCTAGACTACCTATTGGCCATTTCGCTGGCTCTGGCTATTGATATCACAGCCTTTTTAGGTTCAAATTCTGGCAGTGGCATGAAATTTTGCTTGCGGTTCGGAATCCAGGCTAAATTATAGGTATCGGTCTAAATGAGAATAAAATGTGCAAGAAAATTACTGTAGAGGGATAAACAAATCACATAGAATTCGTTATTCACACATATTTAGATCTGTATAGTTGATATCTTTAATTAAAATTAAGAATGAATAGTGAATATTAACTTTAGGTAGAAACACCTTTACAACTAATGATCAATTAAAGAAAAAAAAATTATAAACTTTCTTCCATTAAATTTATATTGTACTTTTAATCATTATACTTACTGCAATTTAATTTATGTCGGTTTTCAATGGTTTCTTTATTATTTTCTAACATTAAATTTATGAAGCAATATAATTTTTTTACCTTCTTTAAATAAACGCGTTTCCCAAATTTCTTTAATTCATATTCTCTCTTTTTATTTTTTTTTATTTTCTATTCTATTCCATTCATATTCTTTCTTTTCTATTCATATTTCTTTTCTTTTCTGTTCTATTCATATTCATATTCTTTCTTTTCTATTCATATTTCTTTTCTTTTCTATTCATATTTCTTTTCTTTTCTATTCATACTACTTTTCTTTTCTATTCATATTTCTTTTCTTTTCTATTCTATTCTATTCATATTCATATTCTTCTATTCTTTTCTTTTCTATTCTATTCCTATTATTTCTTCTCTTTTCTATTCTATTCCTATTATTTCTTCTTTTTCTATTCTATACATATTCATTATTATATTGCAAAGATTCAAAATAAACTAAAATGTAGAGAAATGACGTAATCAAACTGAATCACTGACCTAATTAAAATTTTCAGAAAAATTATGTGGATAATTTAAATTTCAAGATGTTGCTCAATATTGACAGACTGATGAACGTTACCATTAATACTTTTGACTAGTTTAATAAACTCGCCTGTGCAGTATACAAGCTAAATTGACATCCTGATGCATTGAGGTTGTTACATCTGAATACAGATAGCAAGGAAATGTACAAGATTCTCTACACAGAGAACAACATAATGTAATAATTTCATCAACTCACTAATCAACTGAAACTTTTATCGGATTTACGAATTACGATAACAAAATTTTGGCCCCTAATGATTGCAGGCATGGAACGAAAACTTCAGAACAAATTTTTGGAGATAACCAGAAGTAGAATTTTCGGTTCGAAGCTTTTGTCCGTTGCCATTAGGTTCATCAAGAGAATGGAGGGCATAATTAGCGGTGCAAAGATAATTTCGTTTCGAATTCTGTGTGACTGATGTTCGAAATAGTTGAGAAATTAAGTTTCCATTCTCGTCTGCTCGTGTAATGGCGTGAAACGAAGTGAAGGGGCCGAGAGAAAATGAATGTTCGTTTTTCTCCTTTTTTCCCTTTCCAAAACCGGGTTTTTACATTTTAAAACTATGCTGTGAAGTTTTCAAAGAGATAAATGATCAATTAGATTACGTTTCCCCTTTCTGAAACGTAAATAAATGAAATGATGAAATCGAAAATGATTGAATGCAAATTAAATGGTCGAATTCGTTGGAGGGGAATTATTTTTTGTTTTAAATGGAATAGTTAATTAAATTCAACAGAGCTGATAAATATTTTAAAGCCTGCATTTCAAAGAAGCGTTTACTTTATCACACAATAAATAAACTTTCATTCTTACTTCTTTTTAAGCAATATTGATCTTTTAATTGTTTCTTTTAAACTAGTGGAATGCATTGAATAGTTTCTGAGAGAAGTAGCAAAGAAGCACATTGTTTGTTTTTACAAAATTGATTTTCAAATAAAATGAATTTATTAAAATTTTTCTTGTGATTACTTTTTAAATATTTTTATGATTAAGCTGAAGTTTAAAATTAAAACTATTTTGTAGCATTGTAAACTAATCAAAAAACCTTATACACAACTACAATATTTTTGGAGATATTTTCGTATTTTCTTTTTCTGGGAAATATATTAAACAAACTTCCTGTTCACACTTATTGTTTCTATTCATATCCATTATTAGATTGCAAAGATTCAAAATAGACAAAATGTAGAGTAATGACGTAAACAAAATGAATCACTGACGTAATTAAAATTTCAGAGAAATAATGCTATAATTTAAACTTCAAGTTCAAAATTGATATTCTGATGCACGTTGCCATTAATACTTATGACTAGTTTATTAAACTCGCCTGTGCAGTACACAAGTTAAATTGACATCCTGATGCATTGAGGTTGTTACATCTGACATACAGATAGCGAGGAAATGTACAAGATTCTCTACACAGAGAACAACAAAATGTAATAATTTCATCAACACACTAATCAACTGAAACTTTTATCGGATTTACGAATTACGATAACAAAATATTGGGCCCTAATGATTGCAGGCATGGAACGAAAACTTCAGAACTCATTTTTGGAGATAAACAGAAGTAGAATTTTCGGTTCGAAACTTTTGTCCGTTGCCATTAGGTTCATCAAGAGAATGGAGGGCATAATTAGCGGTGCAAGGAGAATTTTGTTTCGAATTCTGTGTGACTGATGTTCGAAACAGTTGAGAAATTAAGTTTCCATTCTCGTCTGTTCGCGTAATGGCGTGTAACGAAGTGAAGTTGCCGGGAGAAAATGAGCATTCCTTTTTGTTCTTTTTCTCTTTCCAAACCCGGGTTTTTACATTTTAAAACTATGTTGTGAAATTTTCAAAGAGATAAACGATCAATTAGATTACGTTTCCTCTTTGTGAAAGAGTCGAAATGATTGAATGCAAATTAAATGGTCGAATTCGTTCGAGGGGAATTGTTTTTGTTTTTAATGGAATAGTTAATTAAATTCAACAGAGCTGATAAATATTTTAAGGCCTGTTCTACAAAGAAAAGTAGAGTTTAGGAAAGAGTAAATAGTATTTATTTTCACTTCACTTTAAGTAATATTGATCTTTTAATAGTTTCTTTTAAACTAATGGATATTTTAATTGTTTTTTTTAAACTTTACAATTAATAATAAATTAACAAAAAAAAAATATATAAACACTTGTCCATCAAATTCATATCGTGCTTTTAGTCCTTACTAACAGTCTTACATAGTCTTTACACTAACTAAAAAAACATCAATGTAAATTATCAATGGCTTCATTATTCTTTTTCTAATATTAAATTTATGAGACAACATAAAAAAAAAATGTTTAATTTCTTTAAAGAAACGTGTTTTTCAAAATTCTTTCATTAATATTCAGTTCAATTATTTTCTATTCATATTCTTTCTTCTCTTTCTATTCTATTCTATTCATAAACTTTCTTCTCTTTCTATTCTACTCTATTCTATTCTATTCATATTCTTTCTATTCATATCCATTATTATATTGCAACGATTTAAAATAGAGAAAATGCAGAGTAACGACGTAATGAAAATAAATCACTGACATAATTAAAATTTTCAGAGAAATGTGCTATAATGTAAACTTCACAAGATGTTGTTCAATATTGACGCACTGATAAACGTTGCCATTAATACTTATGACTGGTTTATTAAACTCGTCTGTGTAGTATGCAAGCTAAATTGACATCCTGATGCATTGAGGTTGTTACATCTGACATACAGATAGTAAGGAAATGCACAAGATTCTATACACAGAGAACAACATAATGTAATAATTTTATCAACTCACTAATCAACTGAAACTTTTATCGGATTTACGAATTACGATAACAAAATTTTGGGCCCTAATGATTGCAGGCATGGAACGAAAACTTCAGAACTCATTTTTGGAGATAACCAGAAGTAGAATTTTCGGTTCGAAGCCTTTGTCCGTTGCCATTAGGTTCATCAAGAGAATGGAGGGCATAATTAGCGGTGCAGGGAGAATTTTGTTTCGAATTCTGTGTGACTGTTTTTCGAAACAGTTGAGAAATTAAGTTTCCATTCTCGTCTGCTTGCGTAATGGCGTGAAACGAAGTGAAGTGGCCGAGAGAAAATGAACGTTCGTTTTTGTTCTTTTTACCTGTCCCAAACCGGGTTTTTACATTTTAAAACTATGCTGTGAAGTTTTCAAAGAGATAAATGATCCATTAGATTACGTTTGCCCTTTGTGAAAGAGTGGAAATGATTGAATGCAAATTAAATGGTCGAAATTGTTCGAGGGGAATCGGTTTTTTTTTAAATGGAATAGTTAATTAAATTCAACAGAGGTGATAAATATTTTAAGTCCTGTTCTTCACAGAAAAGTAGAATTTATCAAACAGTAAATAAACTTTTATTTTCACTTCACTTTAAGTAATATTAATCTTTTAAATGTTTCTTTTACACTAATGGAATTGTTTCTTTTAAAATAATGGATCTTTAAATTGTTTCTTTTAAACTAAAGATATATATATACCTATACAATTAATAATAAATTAAACAAAAAAGAGTTTATAAACATTCGTCCTTTAAATTCATATCGTACTTTTAGTCACTACACTTACTAAAAATTAATTAATATAAACTACCAATGGCTTCATTATTCTTTTTCGAATATTAAATTTATGAAGCAACATAAAAAATATTTACCTTCTTTAACGAAACGTGTTTTTCAAAATTCTTTCATTCATATTTAGTTGAAATATTTTCTATTCATATTGTTTCTTCTGTTTTCTATTCTACTCTACTCTATAATGTTTCTATTCATATCCATTATTAGATTGCAAAAATTCAAAATAGACAAAATGTAGAGTAATGACGGAATTAAAATGACCTAAATAAAACTTTCAGAGAAATTATATGGATAATTTAAACTTCGAGATATTGTTCAATATTGACACACTGATGAACGTTGCCATCAATACTTATGACTACTTTATTAAACTCGCCTGTGCAGTATGCGAGCTAAATTGACATCCTGATGCATTGAGGTTGTTACATCTGACATACAGATAGCAAGGAAATGTACAAGATTCTCTACACAGAGAACAACATAATGTAATAATTTCATCAACTCACTAATCAACTGAAACTTTTATCGGATTTACGAATTACTATAATAAAATTTCGCGCCCTAATGATTGCAGGCATGGAACGAAAACTTTAGAACTCATTTTTGGTGATAACCAGAAGTAGAATTATCGGTTCGAAGCTTTTGTCCATTGCCATTAGGTTCATCAAGAGAATGGAAAGGCATAATTAGCGGTGCAAGGAGAATTCTGTTTCGAATTCTGTGTGACTGATGTTCGAAACAGTTGAGAAATTAAGTTTCCATTCTCGTTTGCTCGCGTAATGGCGTGAAACGAAGTGAAGTGGGTCGAGAGAAAATGAACGTTCGTTTTGTTCTTTTTCCCTTTCCAAACCGGGTTTTTACATTTTAAAACTATGCTGTGAAGTTTTCAAAGAGATAAATGATCCATTAGATTACGTTTCCGCTTTGTGAAAGAGTCGAAATGATTGAATGCAAATTAAATGTTCGAATTTGTTCGAGGGGAATTGTTTTCTTTTTAAATGGAATAGTTAATTAAATTCAACAGAGCTGATAAATATTTTAATGCTTGTTTTCCAAAGAAATGTATAGTTTATCACACAATAAATAAACTTTCATTCTTACTTCACTTTAAGTAGTATTGATCTTTTAATTGTTTCTTTTAAAGTAATGGAATCCATTGAATACATTCTGAGAGAAGTAGCAAAGTAACGCATTGTTCGTTTTTTCAATATTGATTTTTAAATAAAATCAATTTCATTACAATATTTCCTGTAATTCCTTTTTACCTTTCTTTATTTTTAAATCTGAAGTTTAAAAGTAAAACTTTTTGTAACATTATACAACATTCTACTTAAAAAGCCTTACACACAACAAAAAATATTTTATACATATTTTTGTATGTTCTTTTCTTGTAAAAAGCAATAGAACCGTAAAGACGTACAGTTAAAACAATTCTTTTCATAGATAAATCCGGATTAATTCCTTACTTAGATTACTAGATTAAAGTAAAAATTATAAATTTATAAGAAAAACTTCTTTAATGTATGCATATATATATATATATATATATATATATATATGTATATTAATATATGTATATAAATATTATGTATAAAAATATTAAAAAGAAAAATAACATTTTCAGTAAAACAGGCTAGTAATTAAAAATTAATTGTATTATTGTAACTTTACAGAAAATATTAATTTTATTAAATTGACAATTAAGATGAAAATGGAGAATATTTTGAATAATAAAGAATAAGGATTTTTTTTTATCTTTCCAAATATCCGCATTCTTTAAAAAATTAAACAAATAATTAATTTATGTTACTTATCATTCTTAATAATATGTTGAGTTTGTTTTCCTTTTATAGAAAAAAAAATATGTTTTCTTAAAAATGTTTTTATTTTTTTATCAAAAAAAAATGAAAGGTTAATGATGTAATGATTCAAACGTTTTTGAAAATAATTTATTTGAAAGTGTTTTGGTTTTTTTTAATTTAAAGAAAAACAAGTAATGTAAAAAAAGTTTTAAGTCAATTCCTACTTAGGTCAACAAAGAAAAATTATATTTTAGTTACTTGTTATTAACTAATTACAATTAACATAAATTTCTCCAATATAAAACTAAAATTAAATAATTTAATTTAATTAATGAATTAATATTTGAAAAACCTGTATTAACATCAAGTGTCATCCACTACAAGTTTAAAAAAATGTATTTGAGCTTGAGTGAATGAATAAAAGTATTTTATTAACGATTTAAAATTTGAACAAGATATATAAATATATATAGGGAGAGTGTGAATTAATAGTAGGAATTGAAAAATGATTAATAACGGCAGTAATAATTTTTAATAGGAAAACATTAAATCTTCAAAAATTTATATTCCATAATTGCATGTTAATTTAAATTTTATAAGATTAGAAAAAATATATATTTTTTTTTTTTTTTTTTTTTTTTTTTTATTCTTATATAAAAATAAATTCTAAAATTAATAATACAACGTGTAAGTATAAATATGTATTTTAAGGAATTAAGTCTTGACCATAAATAAAGAGTTATATTAAATAAAATATTTAATAATATAATACTTATCGCTTGATTTGTATTTGTCAATTTAAAAAATTAAAATTATAAAAAAATTATCGTCAATTCTGTACGAGCAATTTAAAAACGAAACAACAACATATGGGCCTAGTAAGTAGTATTTTTTGATGCAAGCAAAAAATATATTTTTTCCAACAGAATTTTTTTTCCAGACAAAAATAAAAGAAAGAAACCTTTTCCATCACATGACCTCAGTTTGGAATAAGGATACAAAAAAATCGGCTGAAAGTTTCGTAAAGAACTGAAGGGAAGCAAGTTTTTCTTTTGTAAAAGTTTATCCGATAACACATACCGCCACGCGGGGTCAGGATTCCTTCACTCCAGTTCGTAAGAAGCAATGGATCGTTGCCACTCCTGTTCTCCTTAATTCAGCACATAAACTTGATGGGAGCTTTCTTTTGATCACGAAAGAATAAGTGTTGGCAGTAACAGTTTTATTGTTCTGTGGAATGGCATCAGCCAATCCTTAGAACACTAAATTCCATTCTGTACTTTTAAGAGAGGATTTTTGTGACGGGAAACTATGTCTGGGAGAATTATTATATGGGTGGATTTTTATTTTTTATATATTTATTATTTTTTTTTTAAAGTTTTTCTATGAAGTCTTTGAGGAATTTTTTATGGCAGTGATAAAAACCCTACTGAGTTAAGTGTTTCCTACGTTGGGATTTCTTTTCAAAAACAAAGTTAATGATCCTCCATTAAAACGCTCCGCAAAAATTTTAGTAAATTAATTTTTCTCGAAAATATTTGGTAATATAGTTTTATTTGATAGCTCTTAAACGGGTCTTATTGTATATTCGGACTTATATCTAATGAAGTGAAGAATATATAAGTGCTTTCCTTGGATTTCGGGTTTCTCATTTTTTAGAGAAACTCAGAACTTTACGTTATATATATTATTTATTTTCTTTCCTTGGCGCAGCAGCCCCATCGTAGGCCAAACTCGACTCTCTACTGTCAGATTTCGAGAAAGTAGATGTTTTTTTTACGGGGAAGGCTTGTCAGTCCTACGCCCAACGCTCTACAGTCATATTAGATCGGAATCTAGTGTTTAAATGGATTCCATACCACTACAAACATCTAAGGCACCACGGGGACTCGAACGCCAAAAATCCGTGGCTCCCTTATTCGAAGGGAATTATTTTTTTAATCGAATAATTAATTAAATTCAACATAGCTGATAAATATTTTAAGGCCTGTTCTTCAAAGAAAAGTAGAGTTTATCAAACAGTAAATAGCATTTATTCTCACTTCACTTTAAGTAATATTGGTCTTTTAATTGTTTCTTTTAAACTAAAGGTACATATACCTACACAATTAGTAATAAATCAAACAAAAAAGAGTCTATAAACATTCCTCCATTAAATTCATATCGTACATTTAGTCATCACACTTACTAAAAATTTATTTATGTAAACTATCAATGGCTTCATTATTCTCTTTCTAACATTAAATTTATGAAGCAACATAAAAAAAATATTTATCCTCTTTAAAGAAACGTGTTTTTCAAAATTCTTTCATTAATATTTAGTTCAAATATTTTCTATGCATATTATTTCCTCCCTTTTCTATTCTACTCTATTCTATTCATATTCATTATTAGATTGCAAAGATGCAAAATAGACCAAATGTAGAGTAATGACGTAATCAAAATGAATCACTGACCTAATTAAAACTTTCAGAGAAATACTGTGATAATTTAAACTTCAAGATGTTGTTCAATATTGACACACTGATGAACGTTGCCATTAATACTTATGACTAGTTTATTAAACTCGGCTGTGTAGTATACGAGCTAAATTGACATCCTGATGCATTGAGGTTGTTACATCTGACATACAGATAGCAAGGAAATGTACAAGATTCTCTACACAGAGAACAAACATAATGTAATAATTTCATCAACTCACTAATGAACTTAAACTTTTATCCGGTTATTACTATTACGAATTATTTATTATTACTATTATTATTTATTATTTATTATCTATCTATTATTATTTATTATTACTTTTACGAATTACGATAACAAAATTTTGGGCCCTTATGATTGCAGGCATGGAGCGAAAACTTCAGAACTCCTTTTTGGAGATAACCAGAAGTAGAATTTTCGGTTCGAAGCTTTTGTCCGTTGCCATTATTTTCATGAAGAGAATGGAGGGCATAATTAGCGGTGCAAGGAGAATTTTGTTTCGAATTCTGTGTGACTGATGTTCGAAACAGTTGAGAAATTAAGTTTCCATTCTCGTCTGCTCGCTTAATGGCGTGAAATGAAGTGAAGTGGCCGAGAGAAAATGAACGTTCTTTTTTCCCTTTTCAAACCGGGTTTTTACATTTTAAAACTATGCTGTGAAGTTTTCAAAGAGACAAATGATCAATTAGATTACGTTTCCTCTTCGTGAAAGAGTCGTAATGATTGAATGCAAATTAAATGGTCGAATTTGTTCGAGGGGAATCGGTTTTTCTTATGGAATAGTTAATTAAATTCAATAGAGCTCATAAATATTTTAAGGCCTGCATTTCAAAGAAATGTATAGTTTATCACACAATAAATAAACTTTCATTCTTGCTTCACTTTAAGTAATATTGATCTTTTAATTGTTTCTTTTAAATTAATGGAATCCATTGAATAAATTCAGAGAAAAATAGCAAAGTAGCAGATTGTTTGTTTTTACAATATTGATTTTTATTAAAATATTTCCTGTGATTCCTTTTTAACTGTCTTTGTTTTTAAGCTGAAGTTTAAAGGTAAATCTTTTTTGTAACATTGCAAACTAATCAAAAAGCCTTACACACATCTACAATTTTTTGTGGATATTTTTGTATTTTCTTTTTCTGTGAAATTTATTAGAACCATAAAGATGTGCAGTTTAAGCAATCTTTTTCAGAGAAAAATGGGGGTTTATTCCTTACATAGATTATTAGATTAAAATAAAAATTATAAACATTATGAAATTTTTTTAATGTGTGTGTATATTATATATATGTATATATTATGAATTATAAGAATGTTTTGATTACATTCAATAATTTTGTTTCAATGTGATTTTGAAATTGATAAAAAAATAAGGAATTGAAAAAAATATTGCAAACTTTAATTTTAATTTTATTTCAGAATAAACAATCTCTTTAACGAAATTAAATAAATTCACTTTCATTTAATTCAAAATCCCCCCAAAAAATGGAAATTTATTATTTATGATTTAAAAGAAATTTTGCATTCATCACCAGATGTTAATTAAATTTTCTCTGTTATTGCATGTAAATTAGAAATAACAAATTCACTTGCCGCTTACGTTAAGAGAAATGAAGTCGGTAATTAAAAAAACATAATAAAACTCAAATAAACACTAAGCAATATTTGAAAATAATATTTGTTTTTCATTTTTTTATATTATACTTTACTGTTTAACTATCATTTTTAATAAACATGGAAGTAATTAAAAATTAAGGGTTTTATAGTAACTTTAAAGAAAATATTAATGCTATTAAATTAACAATTAAGAAGAGAAGAGAAAATACTTTAAATAATAAAGCACAAGGAATTTTTTTTATCTCTCCAGATATACACATTCTTTAGAAAATGAAACAAATAATTAGTTTATGTTACTTAGTATTCTTGATAATATGCTAAGTTTATTTTCCTTTTAAAGAAAAAAAAATTTTTCTTAAAAATATTTTTATTTATCAAAAAAATGGATCGGTAAATAAAGTATTGGTTTTTAGAAATAGTTTATTTTAAAATGTTTTTTATTTAATTTAAAGGAAAAAAGGATTAATAACAGCTGTAATAATTTTTCATTGGAAAAAAAGTTTAATCTTCCGAAATTTAATTTTCACAATTGCATGTTAATTTAAATTTTATATTAACAGAAAAAATATATTGTTTTCTACTAAAATAAATATTTTTTTTTTCTTATGGGAAAAAAATTGTCACTTCAATAATAAAATGTTTAAGAATAATATAAGTATTTTAAAAATTATAAGAATCTTAACACCATAAATAAAGAATTATATTTAATAAAAAATTACAATTTAATTCTTGACTTAATACTTTGTCAATTTAAAAAATTAAAATTATAAAAAAATTATCGTCAATTCTGTACAAGCAATTTAAAAAAGAAACAACAACATATGGGCCTAGTAAATAGTATTTTTTGATGCAAGCAAAAAATATATTTTTTTCCAACAGAATTTTTTTCCCAGACAAAAAAAAAAAAGAAAGAAACCTTTTCCATCACATGACCTCAGTTTGGAAAAAAGGTACAAAAAAATCGGCTGAAAGTTTCGTAAAGAACTGAAGGGAAGCAAGTTGTTCTTTTGTAAAGTTTATCCGATAACACATACCGCCACGCGGGGTCAGCATTCCTTCACTTCAGTTCGTTAGAAGCAATAGATCGTTGCCACTCCTGTTCTCCTTAATTCACCACATAAACTTGTTGGGAGCTTTCTTTTGATCACGAAAGAACAAGTGTTGGCAGTAACAGTTTTATTGTTCTGTGGAATGGCATCAGCCAATCCTTAGAACACTAAATTCCATTCTGTACTTTTAAGAGAGGATTTTTGGGAGGGGAAACTATGCCGGGAAGAATTATTATGTGGGAGGGTTTTTATTTTTTTATTTATTATTATTTTTTTTAAAGTTTTTTTATGAAGTCTTTGAGGAATTTTTTATTGCAGTGATAAAAACTCTACCGAGTTGAGTGTTTCCTACGTTGGGATTTCTTTTCAAAAACAAAGTTAATGATGGTCCATTAAAACGCTCCGCAAAAATTTTAGTAAATTAATTTTCTCTAAAATATTTGGTGATATAGTTTTATTTGATAGCTGTTAAACGGGTCTTATTGTATATTCGGACTTATATATAATGAAGTAAAGAATACATCAGTGCTTTCTTTGGATTTTCGGGTTTATTTAAGTTTAAATAATAGATATTTACTATAGAACTTTACGTTATATAGATTATTTTTTTCCTTGGCGCAACAGTCCCATTGTAGGCCAAGGCTGTCTGTCTACTGGCATATGTCGAGAAAGTAGCTTTTTTTCCTTTTACGGGGTTATCTTTTTACGCCCAATGCTTTACAATCCATATTAGACCAGGATCTACGGTTTAAATGGATTCCAAACCACTACAAACATTCATGGCACCTCGGGGACCCGAATCCCAAAAACCTGTACCATCGAACGCCAGAGCGCTAGTCACTCGGCCATCAGTCCGAGTGAGTTAATGCTATTATTAAATACAAGAATAGCTGCAAATCTTGCCGAATTGCAAATCTTGAGATCGTAATTTATTGCTTAAAGTGCATTCCGAACTAGTCCATGGCAACGCAGAGACTCAAACACGAAACTTATTGTACCGAGCGCCAATCACTCGGCTTTCAGGCCCCATTATTTATTCCCCAATTTAATAAATATTTTATTCTTTCGGAAAAAACTATTTGTTAATTTAATAACAAAACATTCAAGAATAAAAAATTAAAAAATTAAAACTTAATGCTTGATTTGTCAATTTAAAAAATAAAAATTATAAAAAAATTATAGTCAATTCTTAACAAGCAATTCAAGAACAAAAACAGCAACATATGGACCTAGTAAATAGTGTTTTTTGATACAAACAAAAAATATATTTTGTTCCAACAGAAATTTTTTCCAAACAAAAAAAAAAAAAAAAAAAGAAAGAAATCTTTTCCATCATATGACCTCAGTTTGGAAAAGGATACAAAGAAAATCGGCTGAAAGTTTCGTAAAGAACTGAAGGGAAGCAAGTTGTTCTTTTGTAAAAGTTTATCCGATAACACATACCGCCACGCGGTGTCAGGATTCCTTCACTTCAGTTCGTAAGAAGCAATGAATCGTTGCCACTCCTGTTCTCCTTAATTCAGCACATAATCTTGATGGGAGCTTTCTTTTGATCACGAAAGAATAAGTGTTGGCAGTAACAGTTTTATTGTTCTGTGGAATGGCATCAGCCAATCCTTAGAACACTAAATTCCATTCTGTACTTTTAAAAGAGGATTTTTGGGAGGGGAAACTATGTCTGGGAGAATTATTATATGGGTGGATTTTTATTTTTTATATATTTATTTATTTTTTTTTTTTTTTAAGTTTTTCTATGAAGTCTTTGAGGAATTTTTTATGGCCGTGATAAAAACTCTACTGAGTTAAGTGTTTCCTACGTTGGGATTTCGTTTCGAAAACGAAGTTAATGATGGCCCATTAAAACACTCCACAAAAATTTTAGTAAATTAATTTTCTCGAAAATATTTGGTGATATAGTTTTATTTGATAGCTCTTAAACGGGTCTTATTGTATATTCGGACTTATATCTAATGAAGTGAAGAATATATAAAATGCTTTCCTTGGGTTTCGGGTTTCTCATTTAAGTAGAAATAATAGATATTTACTATAGAACTTTACGTTAGATATATTATTTATTTTCCTTCCTTGACGCAACAGCCCCATCGTAGGCCAAAGCTGTCTGTCTACTGGCAAATTTCGAGAAACTAAATGTTTTCCTTTTACAGGGTAGGGTTGTCAACCCGACGCCCAACGCTCTACATTCATATTAGACTGGGATCTACGGTTTAAATAGATTCCAAACCACTATAAACATCCATGGCACCGCAGGGACCCAAACCCCAAAAACCTGTGGCACCGCAGGGACCCAAACCCCAAAATCCTGTGGCACCGAAAGCCAGAGCGCTAATCACTTGGCCATCAAGTCCGAGTGAGTTAATACTAATATTAATACAAGACCAGTTGCAAATCTTGAGATCATAACTTACTGCTTAAGGAGCATTCTGAACCAGTACAAACATCCATGGCATCGCATAGACTAGAACCCGAAACTTGTGTCACCGATCACCAATCACTCGACAATCAGGCCCCATTATTTATTCCCCTATTTAATAAATGTTTTATTCTTAAACAAATGAATTTCATTTTTAAATATTAAATTATAAAGTTATTTAAAGAAAAATTATAATTCCTTTAAACGCAGAAAAAAATATATCCTATTTTGCACTACCAATAATTTTTTAGACTAAATACGAAAAGAGTTTTTGAAATTTACACAACATATGTTGGAATCCTGTATACTTAAAAAGTATAATTTAAGTATTTCATAGATTTATTTTCAATTTTTTTGGAGACATTTAGTGACAAAATAAAAATAACAATTGATATTATAAACAATTGCATATTTACTATAGAACTTTACGTTACATTCGTCATTTATTCTCAAATTTCATACATGAGACTCAAATGTAAAATTGTAAAATTGTTGAAAGAAAAGATACAATTGCTTTAAGCACGTAAAAATATATCTTGTTTTGCACAACCAACAATTTTTTAGGCTAAATACCAACCAAGAGATTATTTGAAATGTACGCAAAATGTGTTGGATCCTATATACTTAAAAAGTATGGTTTAAATATTTCATTGATACATTTTCCCATTTTTTGTAGACATTTATTCTCAAATTTAAAAAAAAAATTGTTTAAATAAAATGTCACATATTAAATTTATTCATACTATTATTATTTAAATTTATTCATATTATTTAGAAAAGGCAACTGTGTAACTATTTGCCAGCTGCATTCGAAAATAAAATATTATTTAGAAACATTTTTAATAAATTTTCATTCCGTTTTTCAATAAATATATATGTTTCAGCTAAATTAAAATTAATCAAATCTATAATATAAATAGGAATACACTCTTTATTTATCATTAATGATTGGTACAAATGAAATCCGAATCAATATACTCCTTAATAAATTAATCCCAATGAAATCTTAAAATTTTATTTTTAATTTACACTAGTACTGCCTTAAAATACGAAAATAGAAATTTAATCTCAGTCAACATTTCAAAAATAATGGTTCTTTGAAACTTGCATATTTCGAAGAATACAGTTTGTTAACTCTGCAACAATATTATTTCTTAGAATATACGAACAATATTAGAATATTATACAAGAAATAAATTACATTTAAAAAAGATTATAGATCAATATTTTAAATAAAATCTATATCGTCAAATCACAATAAGAATTTCATAAAAAGAAAACAATTTTCGACTCTAGACTCGACAAGAATTCTCTAATTCTGAAATAAAATTTCCGAAATACTACTACTTCTTCAACAAAACATTGAAATTGGCACTGCTCAACGATTATAATAGAGCAGTCATAACAAAATTTAATTATTTTGTGCAGTGTATCACAACGCCACAGTAAAAATCAACTATCAAAAACCAATATTTTATAATTTCGAAGTCAGGTTACAGCAAAAATGTTTCTCTTACAGTCAGATGCTGAAGTGATTAAAAGGCAAGAATTAAAATGCAACATTTAGATAGAAATAATTTAAATAATTCGAGAAGAAACCTTATTTAAAATAATAAACTTATGTCTGTAAGATTACTTCAAATTTCAAAAACTCCATTTTAATCCCGACAGCATTAATATAGCATTAACATAGCGTGTTTATATATATATATATATATACAGGGTGATTATAATTAAAGTCCCACTTTCAAAATGATGCAAAAAGAGAATCATTAAGGAATGATTCTCTTTTTGCAAGATCTCTTTTGCGGAATGATTTCCGTTTCTCCCTGAAGGTACTTGAAGGGAGAAACGGTACATAAAAAAAGTGAAGTCTGGTACCAGTGATATTTTGAATAGAAATTGCAACGTATTTGGCATGAGTTGCACATTAAACCAACTGTAATATTCAATGTTCTTGATTGTTTCGGTTTTTTGACGAAAAAAATGACTTCCAAGTTATTCAGCAGTTTTGACGCTGTTAGCGAAAAGTCCATACACCACGGCAAGATTACACCAAATTGGATGGGAAAAATCAGTGGAACTTTTTTGGAACTCTTTTTCAATACCATACCGTTTACTTTTTCTTCAAGTAACTTCAATTCAAATTTGAACTCATTGTGACGAGTGTTTCTTTTTTTACGGCATTTCAATTATAATCACCCTGTATGTAATCAAACTAATTTAAGAATTAAATAAATTTAGAATCAAATTTTTTTTAATTATTAATTTTTTTATAGAAAATTAAAAATTTATAAGGAATAAAATGCAACAATTATAAAATATTTCACTAAGTAATTTTAAATAATAGCTTTCTGTACATCAAAAAAAAATTCCTCGTCTATGTCTAACTAAAAAAAAAAATCCAGTCTCAATCACACCAACGCTGACATAAAAATAGAAATACTTCGACAGGAAAAGAATCTATAATTTCAAAGTCAAACTTCAAAAACGCTGCTCCTTCAGTGAAAGACTGAAATTGAAATTGCTCGGGGATTACAATGCACTTCTGCTGTTGTATAAGAACCCGTGCTTGTATACCAGGACAAAACATAAAGAAAAAGGTATTGGCGGAAAAGAGTTGGTGCATGTTTCCTGCTATCGATTGATGCAAAGTACCGTAGGACACAGCAGAAATATGTTAAGAAAACAACAGATGCTTTCATAGCCTTTAGGGTGAATGACGTACGGAAGGAACATTTCTTCCCTGGTTGTTCCCTGGCAAAATATCGGTGTTTGGGGATGTACTGAGCATGGGACGCTGTTCCTTTAAGCGATGATGGATTTTTATGCATTTTTATGACTTCGTAATTCGAGAATCCTGTGTTTTGGAATAATATCGATTGATTTGCCAGTATTATTTTCGTTATTTAAATACGTTTCAATGTAGTATATTTAAAAATGTTCTTGACAGAGAAGATAAGGAATAAAAGATATCACGATGTCCTAAATTCAGGTAGCGGAAAAATTAATTTTGTATCTGTGTAAAAGTACAATACATATTTTTAAGAAATGTCTCTGAATTTAAAAGCAATTATTAATAAAATGCATTTTTAACTTCCTAGTGGATTGTGTAGAGGATTGTCTTGGATGTTTTCACAATTGAGTTGTTGAAGGTTTTCACAATAATTTCACAATTGAGTTGTTGAGTGTATGTTTACACAATAATTTCACAATTAAGTTATTGAGAGTATGTTTTCACAATTAAGTTGTTGAGAGTATGTTTTCACAATTAAGTTGTTAAGAGTATGTTTTCCCAATTAAGTTGTTGAGAGTATGTTTTCACAATTAAGCTGTTGAGAGTATGTTTTCACAATTAAGTTGTTGAGAGTATGTTTTCACAATAATTTCACAATTGAATTTTTCCTAAAGTCACAATTAAACTTGTGCTGAAATTAATTCTTCATTCTTGGACTGAAATGAATATTTTGGATCACCTTGCATTATTTTACAGCAAACACGAGTTTACTCGTGATATTATTCTTCAGTACTCATAAGTTTAGCAAAGACATGCATTTTATTTATTGTTTATTAATTACTTTCTATAGGAAGACATTTTTAATGATAATAGCAGCAATGTATCATGTAATAATGCATCTGATTACATTATAGTTCTAAGTTTATAGTTCTGATAGTAATGTATAGTTTTGATTCTAATGTTTAATCCAAATTTCAAATTTATACTTATATTTCTATAATAAAAACTACCTAATCATAATTCTAACAACGCATATTTCGATTTTAATAAAAACAAGTAATATAAAAAAAATGTAAAGTCAATTCCTACTTTTTTTTTCACTATATTGCAGAAAGTCCTTTATAAATAATTTTTTTAAGTTTATCTGAATTACTGAATTAATATTTCAAAAAAACTGTATTATCATCCAGTGTCATCCACTACAAGTTCAAAAAAATGTATTTGAAATTGAGTGGATGAATAAAAAGTATTTTATTAATGATTGAAAATTTGAACAAGATATATATAGGGAGAGTGTGAGCTAATAGAAGGGATTGAAAAATTCTAAAAGAAATTTTGGACAAAATAATAAAAATTGAATGACAAAAATGAATCTTTAAGGAGCTAATTAAAAGCAAAAAAAATTTTATATTCACTTTAAATTTTTGTACACACTTTCCAATTTGGATTTAAAAATATTTAGAGAAAGAGGTTGAAATTTTTTTTATTCATCCAATTCAATCAATAAGTGTTTAATTATATGAAGATATTATGATATTAACATGGATTTTCATTTTCTTGCAACTAAATAAGTAACAAATATTGGTTTTGTACCGATGATATGCATTAGCAAAAGTTATATATATAGTTTTGCATCAATGATATGAATTAACAAACGACTTTGTTACATGCAGTGGAAAGGTAGGATAATATAAACATTATTGATTACTGGCACTTTGACATAAATTTTCAAACAAAGGCAAATAAGCAGAAAAAGGGAGAAATAGATTTGTCAAATAGAACTTTGGCTCCTAAATATTCGCAAGAATGGAAAGTTGATAGTCTGCAGTTGAAGATACTTGAAAACCTTCTAAAGGTTCTCACTAAAATGAGATTACTTTCTTGATATCTACTTACCAACGTTATAAACAGAAAATGCTGTTAAAACCGAGTTATTAAAGGGAATAGCGATTTATCTACGTCTTGCCACAAGTGGTTGTGTGGTTTTATGTTATAACGCTTTTTTTGTTATCGAGGAATTATTTTATATTATTTATTAAAATATCAGCATAAATATTTTATTCGCTCATTCAAATTTGCATGAAAATAATTTGAACCATTTGAATCAGGTGCAACAGGATTTCAAATGCGATACCAAGCTAATTATCTGATAAATACGCATACAATTGCATTTTCATAGTTACGTAAAGTATATTATAAATGTATTGCTTTTGCATTTACATTAGAAACATTAATTTTTTTTGTTAAAAAAATGTCAGATAACTATTATCAATATAAAAGAAAAATAAAAAAAATTATATTTTTCATTTGCATAGAAATAGCAATTATTTAAGAAAAATTTCATAGTCCAATATTGATTAAATCATTTTGGTAATTAAGTGAATAAGGTTGACAAATAGTCATTCTTAACACAACACCAATTTTTAGGATTTTCAAAAAATAAATAAATAAAATAAAAAATAACTACCTAATGGGAAAATTACAGTGCAGAAATAAAAAGTAAGAAACATAAAATTATTTTTTAAAAAAATGTACAGTAAATTATCTTTTAAGAGGAAAGTTAATTTTATTAGAAGTTTTAATTCTTATTAAAGAAATTTCTATTTCGAGAATTCTTTATGAATAAGCATTACATGTATTTATTATATACAAAAGAATTTATGAAATTATGTTATTTTTTATGTCTATTATATTAATTAATCTATGTTTTCACATAATTCAATTACTTCCCAGAAGTATTGAAAAATTTCTGCAATGTAAACAGTATAGTTATTTAAATAATAAGTAAATTTAATCACTAAAACAACAATATTTTGTAAAAACAAATTATAGAATTGGAATTTAATTAAATGAATTACTTACATAGACAATAAATTTCAGAGTTGTTTAAATAATTTAAGTTTGGTGTCAAGTTCTAACAAAAAAAAATAAAAAAACTGATCTTTTTTACTTTAAAAACATCATAGTTTTTTTTTTTTTTTTTTTTTTATATTTAAAAATAGCTAACAAACATTTTGAAACTGTTCATTTAAATCTTTTGAAAAAGTTAAAAACTTTTAAAGGGTTTACAAAACAAATAAAGGTACAAAGGTCTTTGTTCTTTATAAAAAAATTCCAATAAATTAATTTTAAATAAACAATTGAATAAATTAAATTAACCTAATCCATGATATATCTTACACTGTAATTAAAAAAAATAATAGTTTTTATTACCTTTAAGACATTTTCCGATCAAAGTATTTTATCTTAACATTTCGTGTACCATAATATCTCGTTAAATATAAAGTAACCAAAAATTTTTACCTTTAGCTTCACAGAATGTAGAATTTTCTTTTACGATTGAGTGATTTAATTCAACACCATTCCAATTTTTTTTTTCTTAAGTAGAAACTCGAGTTTTAAAGAAGTACACTTCTAAGACATCTTTAAGAACCGAAAGTCCTTCTTTATGCCTTCTTAACCTTTTTTTTTTTTTTTTTTTTTTCCTTTTGTTTATTCTTTTTTTTCTAAATTCTTTGTTTCTTTTCTTGCATTTTATAAAAAAAAAAAATTCGAAAGAAAAAAAAAATCGCAGTTTACTTCACCGTTAAGAACTCCGGTTGGTTGATCGTCTGCAAAATAATGAGCGCCATCTTCTGGCTTTGGGAAAAAGTTGCCAAATGCAATTGCTTCTCGGAGAAACGTTCTACCCTATTTCACCGGGGGCCTCCGCGTCTTCTCTTTGTTGTTGCAAAAGAAAAAGAAAAAATCTAATTTATCCCCCTAGAAGACATGGTGTGGGGAGGAATTTGATGAGGTAGTAAATTAACTCTGAGGCAACACTCTCTGAGGACTGTCAGGGTAAAACCGCGTTATTCAAGGTGAAGATGTGAATGTTTATTGCACGCAAACTGTAACTATAACTGGCAAGGTGACAGCTGAAAATGGGCTGAAATATTTAGGTTCTAAAGTAGCAAAGAACTGCCACCAGGAAACATCGTAATTACTTTGTTTCCAAGTCACAACAACAACCAAGTTTCCAACACTTTTTTTGCATCATAAAAATATTTATAATTGTATTGTTTTTTTAAAATACATTGTATAAAATTTTTTTTCAAGATTTGATATATGGTATGATTTTTCTAATGATAAAAATCAAAAGTCTTATTGATTACGAAAGACATGAGATAATTTTATTGAAAACAATTTACCTTTAATAAGATTTTTAATTTTTACCAAAAGATAGCAAATTGCTGAAAATAAATTTCTTTATCTACATGTAATTGATTTCCATAGTCGTTAGTTTTACTTTATAGCAGCTTATGTTGAATATATAGCGGAGCTTGTATTTATAATCTTATTTTAAAAGATTTGTTGTTGTTTCTTATCCCACATGGTAGATAGCAAGTAATCTGTCAAGCTTCTTATTTCACCAGTTTTTTTAGCTTTTTTGAGAAATATTTAAAAATACCTAAAAAATATTTTGAAATTGTTTATTTGAATCTTTTGAAAAACTCTAATCTCTTAAAGGGTTATCAAAACAAATAAGAGAATAAAGTTCTTTGCATTTTTACAAAAATTCTAATAAATTCATTTTAAATAAACAATTGAATAAATTAAACTAACCTAAATAACGATATATCTTACACTGTAATTAAAAGAAATTGATTTTTATTACCTGCAAGACATTTTCCGATTAAAGGATTTTATCTTAACATTTCGTTTATCATAATACCTCGTTAAATATAAAGTAACCAAAAATTGTTACCTTTAACTTCACAGAATGTAGAATTTCTTTTACGATTGAGTGATTTAATTCAACACCATTCCAATTTTTTTTTCTTTTTTCCTAAGTAGAAACTCCAGTTTTAAAGAAGTACACTTCTAAGACATCTTTAAGAACCGAAAGACCTTCTTTATGCCTTCTTAACCTTTTTTATTCTTGTTTTGTTTACTTTTTTTTCTGAATTCTTTGTTTCTTTTCTTTCATTTTATAAAAAAAAATAAAAATTCGAAAAGAAAAAAAAAAATAAACTGGCAGTTTACTTCACCGTTAAGAACTCCGGTTGGTTGATCGTCTGCAAAATAATGAGCGCCATCTTCTGGCTTTGGGAAAAAGTTGCCAAATGCAATTGCTTCTTGGAGACGTTCTACCCTATTTCACCGGGGGCTTCCGCATCTTCTCTTTGTTGTTGCAAAAGAAAAAGAAAAAATCTAATTTATCCCCCTAGAAGACCTGGTGTGGGGAGGAATTTGATGAGGTAGTAAATTAACTCTGAGGCAACACTCTCTGAGGACTGTCAGGGTAAGACCGTGTTACTCAAGGTGAAGATGTGAACGTTTATTGCACGCAAACTGTAACTATAACTGGTAAGGTGACAGCTGAAAATATTTAGTGTTGTAAAGTAGCCAGATAACATCGTAATTACTTTGTTTCCAAGACGAATCATTAACTTTTTTTTTTGCATCGCAAAAATATTTATAATTGTATCCTTTTTAAATATATTGTATAACATTTTTTCAAAGTTTGGTGTGTTTTTTATTGTCGGGTATGATTTTTTTTAATGATGAAAATCTAAAATTTTATCGATTATGAAACTCAAGAGATAATTTTATTGAAAACAATTTAACAGTAATAAGATTCTTAATATTTTCCAAAAGTCAGAAAAATTGCTAAAAAAAATTTTCAAATATTCTGAAATTATTTATTTAAAACTTTTGAAAAAGTTTGTTTTGTAATTCCAAATGTCTTTGTTTTTTACAAAAAACTCCATTAAATTAATTTTAAATAAACTATTGAATAAACTAAATAAACCTAAGCTGTGATATATCTTGCACTGTAATTAAAAAAAGAAAAAAATAATTTTCATTACCTTCAAGATATTTTCCGATCAAAGTATTTTATCTTAACATTTCGTTTACCATAATATCTCGTTAAATATAAAGTAACCAAAAATTGATACCCTTAACTTCACAGAATGTAGAATTTCTTCTACGATTGAGTGATTTAATTCAACACCATTCGCAATTTTTATTTTTTTTTTCCTAAGTAGAAACTCGAGTTTTAAAGAAGTACACTTCTAAGACATCTTTAAGAACCGAAAGTCGTCCTTTATGCCTTCTTAACCTTTTTGTTTGTTTGTTTGTTTGTTTGTTTGTTTTATTTTGTTTATTCTTTTTTTTCCAAATTCTTTGTTTCTTTTCTTGCATTTTATAAAAAAAAAATTCGAAATTCGAAAGAAAAAAAAAATCGCAGTTTACTTCACCGTTAAGAACTCCGGTTGGTTGATCGTCTGCAAAATAATGAGCGCCATCTTCTGGCTTTGGGAAAAAGTTGCCAAATGCAATTGCTTCTTGGAGACGTTCTACCCTATTTCACCGGGGACCTCCGCGTCTTCTCTTTGTTGTTGCAAAAGAGAAAGAAAAAATCTAATTTATCCTTCTAGAAGACTTGGTGTGGGGAGGAATTTGATGAGGTAGTAAATTAACTCTGAGGCAACACTCTCTGAGGGTTGTCAGGGTAGAAGCCGTGTTATTCAAGGTGAAGATGTGAATGTTTATTGCACGCAAACTGTAACTATAACTGGCAAGGTGACAGCTGAAAATGGGGAGAAATATTTAGGGTTCTAAAGTAGCAAAGAACTGTCACCAGAAAACATGGTAATTACTTTGTTTCCAAGCCACAACAACAACCAAGTTTCCAACACTTTTTTTGCATCAAAAAAATATTTGTAATTGCTTTTTTTTTAAACATTGTATAAACTATTTTTCAAGATTTGATATATGGTATGATTTGGTATCAATATTTTTTTCGATTACGTAGGACATGGGATATTTTTATTGAAAACAATTTTTACCTGTAATAAGATTTTTGATATTTAGCAAAAAAAAAATAATAATAAATTGCTAAATTAATTGCTTTTAATTAATTCTCATAGTCGTAAGTTGGCTTTATAGTGCCCTATGTTAAATATATAGCCGATCTTGTATTTATAATTTTATTTTAAAAGATTTGTTGTTGTTTCTTATCCCACTTGGTTAGACAGCAAGTAATCTGCCAAGCAAATAATGAAGCAAGTTTCTTATACCACTAGACCAAGTCCAAGAACCCATGTGGTCTCATGGAAGGAGGGAAAGATGGGCAGCTTCTGTTGTAATGGATCACTTTTATGTAGAAGTCTAATTTGGTACCGTGACGCTGACTGTTTAAGGGTTACTGTTTTCAGCCCTAAGCTAAACGCTCTATAGTCATATTAGATCGGGGCCTGCGGTTTAAAGTGTATTCCAAACCACTACAAAAATCCACGGCACAGACGGGACTCGAAATCGAAACCTGTGGCACTGAACACCGGACAGCTAGTCACTCGGCGATCGGGCCCAAATTTAAAAAATTATCTGTGACATTCGGGATTGTCTTCTGAAGAGGAGAAACGTTCCACCCTATTTCACCCGGGGCCCGCACATCTTCTTTTTTGTTGTTGCAAGAAAAAGAAGAATCTAGTTTATGCCCCTGGAAGACTCAGTGTGGGGAGGCATTTGATGAGGTAGTAAATTAACTCTGAGGCAACAATCTCTGAGGACTGTCAAGGTAGAGCCGTGTTATTCAAGGTGAAGATGTGAATGTTTATTGCACACAAACTGTAACTATAACTGGCAATAGATACCCTTAGATAGAAGTCTCACTTGGTTCCGTGAAGTTGACTTTTTACAGGTTAGCGTTGTCAGCCCTACACCAAACGCTCTACAGTCCTATTAGACCGGGGCCTACGGCTTAAAGTGTATTACGAACCATTACAAGCATCTTTGGCACAGCCAAGACTCGAAATCGAAACCTGGGGCACTGAACGCCAGACAACTAGTCACTTGGCCATCGGGCCCGACTTTAAAAAATTATCTATGACATTTGGGATTGTCTTCTGAAGAGGAGAGACGTTCCACCCTATTTCACCGGGGGTATCCGCGTCATCTCTTTGTTGTTGTAGGAAAAAGAAGAATCTAATTTATCCCCCTAGAAGACTCGGCGTGGAGAGGAATTTGATGAGGTAGTAAATTAATTCTGAGGCAACATTCTCTGAGGACTGTCAGGGTAGAGCTGTCTTATTCAAGGCGAAGATGTGAATGTTTATTGCACGCAAACTGTAACTATAACTGGCAAGGTAACAGCTGAAAATGGGGAGAAATATTTAGGGTTCTAAAGTAGCAAAGAACTGTCACCAGAAAACATGGTAATTACTTTGTTTCCAAGCCACAACAACAACCAAGTTTCCAACACTTTTTTTGCATCAAAAAAATATTTGTAATTGCTTTTTTTTTAAACATTGTATAAACTATTTTTCAAGATTTGATATATGGTATGATTTGGTATCAATATTTTTTTCGATTACGTAGGACATGGGATATTTTTATTGAAAACAATTTTTACCTGTAATAAGATTTTTGATATTTAGCAAAAAAAAAATAATAATAAATTGCTAAATTAATTGCTTTTAATTAATTCTCATAGTCGTAAGTTGGCTTTGTAGTGCCCTATGTTAAATATATAGCCGATCTTGTATTTATAATTTTATTTTAAAAGATTTGTTGTTGTTTCTTATCCCACTTGGTTAGACAGCAAGTAATCTGCCAAGCAAATAATGAAGCAAGTTTCTTATACCACTAGACCAAGTCCAAGAACCCATGTGGTCTCATGGAAGGAGGGAAAGATGGGCAGCTTCTGTTGTAATGGATCACTTTTATGTAGAAGTCTAATTTGGTACCGTGACGCTGACTGTTTAAGGGTTACTGTTGTCAGCCCTAAGCTAAACGCTCTATAGTCATATTAGATCGGGGCCTGCGGTTTAAAGTGTATTCCAAACCACTACAAAAATCCACGGCACAGACGGGACTCGAAATCGAAACCTGTGGCACTGAACACCGGACAGCTAGTCACTCGGCGATCGGGCCCAAATTTAAAAAATTATCTGTGACATTCGGGATTGTCTTCTGAAGAGGAGAAACGTTCCACCCTATTTCACCCGGGGCCCGCACATCTTCTTTTTTGTTGTTGCAAGAAAAAGAAGAATCTAGTTTATGCCCCTGGAAGACTCGGTGTGGGGAGGCATTTGATGAGGTAGTAAATTAACTCTGAGGCAACAATCTCTGAGGACTGTCAAGGTAGAGTCGTGTTATTCAAGGTGAAGATGTGAATGTTTATTGCACACAAACTGTAACTATAACTGGCAAGGTGACAGCTGAAAATGGGGGGAAATATTAGTGTTCTAAAGTAGCAAAGAACTGGTACCAGAAAACATCGTAATGACTTTGTTTCCAAGTCGAATGACTAACACACCTTTTTTTTTATCACAAAAATATTTATAATTGTATTGTTTTTTTTAAGAACATTGTATAAATTTTTTTTCAAGATTTGATATATGGTATGATTTTTTTTAATGATGAAAATTTTTTTAAGATTTTTAATATCAAGCAAAAGACGACAAATTGCTAACTTAATTGCTTCTTTATATACATGTAATTGATTAGTGTTGAGATAGTCGTCATATTACTTAGACATAGTCGTCAATTTACTTTTTAGTGCCCTGCGTTGAATATATAGTCACGCTTGAATTTATAATTTTATTTTAAAAGATTTGTTGTTTTTCCTTATCCCACTTGGTAGACAGCAACATCTAGATCAAGTCCAGGAACACATGTGGTCTCATGGAAAGAGGGAAAGAGGGGGCAGCTTCTGTTGTGATGGAGCACCCTTAGATAGAAGTCTCACTTGGTTCCGTGAAGTTGACTTTTTACAGGTTAGCGTTGTCAGCCCTACACCAAACGCTCTACAGTCCTATTAGACCGGGGCCTACGGCTTAAAGTGTATTACGAACCATTACAAGCATCTTTGGCACAGCCAAGACTCGAAATCGAAACCTGGGGCACTGAACGCCAGACAACTAGTCACTTGGCCATCGGGCCCGACTTTAAAAAATTATCTATGACATTTGGGATTGTCTTCTGAAGAGGAGAGACGTTCCACCCTATTTCACCGGGGGTATCCGCGTCATCTCTTTGTTGTTGTAGGAAAAAGAAGAATCTAATTTATCCCCCTAGAAGACTCGGCGTGGAGAGGAATTTGATGAGGTAGTAAATTAACTTCTGAGGCAACATTCTCTGAGGACTGTCAGGGTAGAGCTGTCTTATTCAAGGCGAAGATGTGAATGTTTATTGCACGCAAACTGTAACTATAACTGGCAAGGTAACAGCTGAAAATGGGGAGAAATATTTAGGTTCTAAAGTAGCAAAGAACTGTCACCAGAAAACACCGTAATTACTTTGTTTCCAAGTATTTATTATTAGAAAATTTAGCAATGGATAAGATGCTAGAAGATGTAGTAACAGCTATCATTTGTATTTTAATTTATGAGTCTGGCTGCAAACAAATTTATTGGGAAAGGTACATTATAATTTTAAATTATTAATTATTAGGCTACAGCATCACTGTGACGGAAAAAAAACTTTACTGTTTTGGAAATGATGTGGGTGAATACTGCCATCCTAATTTTAAACGAACACCTTATATTTTATTGCATTAGAAAGATTTGCATCTTATATTATCTTCTTATTAAGCCTAATTTTAGGACTTTTTTAACTAATCACTTAATCGAGAATCTAATCTTATCAGGCTGCAAACCTTATCAGGTTGCAATTTGATATCGTCATTGTGTTGTCGTTTTGAAATATTTCTTAATTACTGGTTATTAGATACCTTCAACATTTTCCCATACTTTTGAAACGATGAAAAAATTTCTGCTTCAATACTAACTTTTTTCTTCTCATTTATTGTTCAGTTAAGAACTTAAAAAATTTTTCACTTGTCTTTTGGTTATCAAGCAAACTGAGAATTTCAAAAAGATTTAACTTTATAAATTATAGAATTCATTCTAATGACATATATTGTATATCTTTTTTTTTCTAATCCAGCTGACAAACACTACACAATTGTCTTGAATGCCTTAAGGCAGCACTGTACCGACGTTACTAACTTAGCACTACACAGGAGCAGCGTGAAGATAAGCTACGGACACGGAGTAACAATACCTCCGCAACGCTCTATGATCCTGTTAGACCGGGATATAAGGTTTAAAATGGATTCCGAACTATTACAAACATCCATGGCACCGCCGGAATTCGAACCCGAAACCTGTGGCACCGATGGCCAGAGCGCTAATCACTCGGCCATCAGGCCCCATTTATCTTAAAATAGTAAATAAGTCATTTTCCTCTGACATAAGTGAATTAATATATGATTAATTTAATGTTTAATAATCAGTTTAAAGAACTAATTATTAAAGCATAATTCTCTTTTATTGAAATTGAAATTTGACAAAGTATTTTAAAAAGGAATCAGTATTATAACTAAATATACAAATAACGTTTGAACTTTCATGAAAGTTATATATTTATTTCATAAATGTTTCAAGCGTAATAACTATTTATATGCAACCTGAACTAAATTAAAATTAATACTGAATATAACAACTTCTATACACTGAAAATAATTATATTTTCCTGTAAAATTAGCGCATCCTTTCAACTTCCTATCAGCGTAATCTTTTGAACAACGCGAATTAATGATATAATAAATACTTGTAAATAGCTTGAGAAAGTCGAATCTGTGCAATTTGGATTCCCCAGCTAGTAGCTTGACTTGAGAACCATTTCTCCAACAAGACACAAAGGACCGATATTCGCGGAGCTTAAACATGTTCAAAATCTGCATTATCATTGCCATTTTAAAATTTGCCTTTTCTTCACCTTACATAACCCTAAGCCTAAACACATTCTTAACGTTAAAGATACTGAGTTAATAGATATTTAAATGAACCTGGAGAGAGACAGAGGGTCAAATTATCTGATCAAATAAGAATCTTTCCCTTCTTGGGGGAGGGCGGAAACTAATTAAAATCGAACGGATGCTGAACCCATTCCCTCTCCCTGTCGTCATCCCCAACCTCTTGGTGCAGACGATTTTCTAATCGGTGAGGAAAGGGGAGGAGAACATTTTTAAAAATCGTTGCTTTGTTAAAATCGTATGGCTCGGAGGATCATTTTTCTGCTCTCTTAAGATTAAAATAGAAGATTGGGGAAAATAAATGGTAAAAGCATGTCTCCGTTTTCTTTGGAATCGTTGATGCTTAATTTTAGTGCCATTCACATTTTGCAGGTGAATTTGAAACCGATTCTCGTTCACATGCTCCTGAATGTAAATTTGGCGACATTAAAGAAATGAACAGATGCTAAAGATAGATTGCCTTTTTAAAAGTATATGAATGTCCCAGAGTGCTTTCTTTCAGTATAAAAGATAGTTTAATAAGCAATCATTGCATCTGAATTGCGAAAGGATATTGTTGTTAAACGATTTATTCTTTAAGTAAAAGAAATCTGTGGTTTCTTTTTATTATGGAATCCTTAATTGAGTAATAAATTCTAGAATATTTTTTGCGATTTCCGTACTCAAATAATAAAATATAAAATCCACTTTTAATTGGGATCCAAATGATATTTTCTTTTCTAATACACAAATATGCTTAAAATATGTGTATATAATGTGTAAAAATTATTTATCTTATAATAGTATGCAATTCATTTATTTCTGACATATGTATATTAAAATATGATTAATTTAACGATTTAAAATTCAGTTTAATGAATTAATTATTTGAGATAGCTTAATTCTCTTTTATGTAGTTCTAATGAAGATGGCTATGCGTGTACGTGCGTGTAGCTTGAAAATATGCACAGACTCGAATAACACTGCACCCACAACGCTCTACGATAACATTACACCGGTGCCTATGGTTTAAAGTGGAGTAATGGTTTAAAGTTTTTGTAAGTGACACCTCGAACACGAACCCAAAACCTGTGGCACTGAGCGCTAGAGCACTAGCTACTCGGCCATCAGGCCCCTTATTCTCCTTTATTGAAATTCTTATTTAACATTTAAAAATGAATCGATATAATGATAACTAAATGTACAAATAATATTAACTGAAATTTCATTAAAGTTATATATTTATTTTATAAATATTTCTAGCCATAATAATTATTTATTATCGTTACAAACAAAATTAACTATACACTCAAAATAACTATATTTTCCCTCTAAAATTAGCGTAACCTTTTCAACTTCCTATTAGAGTAATCTTTTGAACAACACGAATGAATGATATAATAAATACTCGTAAATAGCTTGACGAAGTCGAATCTATGCAATTTGGATTCCCCAGCTAGGAGCGTGACTTAATAACCATTTCACCAGCAAGTCACAAAGGGCAAATATTCGTGGAGCTTAAACGTCTTCAAAATCTGCATTATTATGGCCATTTTAAAATTTCTCTTTTCTTCACCTTACATAACCCTAAACCCTAAGCCTAAACACATTCTCAACGTTAAAGATACTGAGTTAATAGATATTTAAATGAACCTGAAGAGAGACAGAGGGTCAAATTATCTGATCAAATAAGAATCTCTCCCTTCTTATGGGAGGGGGGGAACTAATTAAAATCGAACGGAAGTTGATCCCACTCCCCCCTCTCTGTCGTCATCCCCAACCTCTTGGTGCAGACGATTTTCTAATCGGTGAGGAAAGGGGAGGAGAACGTTTTTTAAAAATCGTTTCTTTGTTAAAATCGTATGGCTTGGAGGATCATTTTTCTGCCCTCTTAAGATTAAAATAGAAGATTGGGGAAAACAAAATGGCAAATGCATCGTGTCTCCATTTTCTTTGGAATCGTTGATGCTTAATTTTAGTGCCATTGATATTTTGCAGGTGAATTTGAAACCGATTCTCGTTCACGTGCTACTGAATGTAAATTTGGCGTCATTAAAGAAATGAACAGATGCTAAAGATAGATTGCCTTTTTAAAAATATATGAATGCCCCAACGTGCTTTCTTTCAGTATGAACGATAGTTTAATAAGTTAAAAATAAGTAATCATTGCATCTGAATTCCGAAAGGATATCGTTGTTAAACGATATTTTCTTTAAGTAAAAGAATTCGTTGGTCTCTTTTTATTATGGAATCCTTAATTGAGTAATAAATTCTCGATTTTTTTCCCCCATTTTTAACTATGATCCAAATGATAAATTTCTTTTCTAATATACAAATATGTTTAATTATTTCAAAACATTATGTGTGCTTAATATTTAGAAATTATAAGACTAAATCTTAAATACGATGTAATTAAATAAGTAACTAATTTAGTAGTTAAAATCTAATTTGCCATAACCTTTGATATAACTTTTCTCAGAGTAATTATGATTCGTTTTTCGAATGATATATCTAATCTTATATCTGATATTTATATAATCTGATATATGTAATCATATATCTGATAATTATACAATCTGATATATCTAATCATATGATAATTATACATTATACAATCTGATTTATCTATTCATCTATCTTATAATTATGCATTATACAATATAATACATCTGATAATTATATATTATACAATCTAAAATCTATTATTGTTTCAGTAGAAAATGTAAATATGAATATCTTTAAAATTAATTCATCCTTCTACTCTATGAATTTAGGGTATGATTTGTCATGATATATCATGAACTACATCATCATGAACACGTTTTTGCTAAGAAATTCGATGTAATATATATTATTTGCATATAGGAATTAAATAGTAAATGGAAATTAAATATTTACTAATCAAATTAATAATAAAAATGCTTATTCAATTATAATTAATAAGTCATTTGAAATAATCTCTATTTCCTCTACACTCAAGTTATTTTTAATAAGAATAGTAATTCGTAAATGTATTTTATACTAAAGGAAAATATTGTATTTCAAACTTATAAATAATATATTGATATAATAAGTAATGTATCCAAAAGAAATACAGGAATACTGACATATACAATAGCAAAAATCGTTAATAATAGACTAGACCAAAATCCAAAATAATAGATATTTTACGAAGAATCTAACAATGAAAGCATTGGCTTACTTAGCTTAAGGTTAATATGCGTCAACTACATTGATCAATTAAATTTTCATCCTGTAAGGATTAATTAAAATAGAATTACCATGTATTAACATAATCACACATAATATTAACAATAGCTGCAGTGTTTAGTACCTCAATAATATAAAAAAATGGTTCAATTTTTTTTTTCTGCTTGTGATTTGCACTTCAATAAATTTGTATTGTAAACATTTTTGATTTTTTTCCCTTCGTTGAAAAATTGAACACATTATACACTAAAACCTTTCGAAAACATTAATTGAGAATTTTTTTAGTGTCAAACAGCCCAGTTAATTGAAAACAGAAAAAAAAAAATTCTTATTGTTTCTTACTTCTAATTAATTTCTTGTAGTTCCTTACTACTAATTTATTTCTTGTAGTTTCGTATTTCTTATTTGTTTCTTGTAGCTTTTTATTTCTAATTTATTTCCTGTAGTTTCCTATTTTTGATTTATTTCTTGTAGTTTCGTATTTCTAATTTATTTCATGTATTTTGTATTTCTAATTTATTTCATGTAGTTTCGTATTTCTAATTTATTTCTTGTAGTTTCTTATTTCTGATTTCTTTCTTTTTGTTTCTTATTTCTGATTTATTTCTTATAGTTTCATTTTTTTAAATATATCAAAAAATCATATTTGTAACTTTTTCGTTACAAATATGTAAAAATATATAAAGTATAACAAATATGTTCTGTTTTAATTGTAAAAGATCGAAAATTGAAAATTTTTAAAATTATAAAAGTATTCTACAGGCCATATAGCATATAATTCATATAAATATAACTGAAGCACCAAAACCTTTATAAGAGCTTACTTCTCTAAGAAATACGTATGCAATTTTTTTATTCCGAAAAAGATAACATAATTGAAATTATTTTTATTCAATTAAAAGTTTTCAAAATTATCAAACATTATTTAAATATAAATTGAATCTAAGTCGCTACTGAAACACTAATTGCTGAATAAATCAAAAGTCATTTAATTAATATAACTTATAATAAATAAATTCTTTTTGCAAAAATTTAACAATTATTTCTTTTGTAAACAAACTATAAACTGTCTATAGATTTTAATTTAGTTAATTTGCATCCCCAAAAATTAATTAATGCCATCACAAATAACCATTATTAACTCAATTTAAATTTCACTATTTTTTTCTATCTTACCTTTAATTCTTCTTTATACCAGCTTAAATATTCCTCAAATATATTTTAAGATTATGTTACATTCCACTTAAAAGTAATCCACAGGGAAGTTCTTGGAAAATTCAAGACCAATTAAAATGAGATGACGGAAGCAATTTTTTAAACCGAACTTTTTCCAACTAAATAGTTTTAGCATGGATAATTTACTCCCTGGAGTCCAATTGACTTAAATTCCGAAATCTGGAAGATTTTTCTTTTAGAAAAAGAATTAAAAAAAAAGATTCATGGTGGATGGATAAGAGTAAGATATATAAATATACCCCAATGGATAGGGAAGACTCACTAATGTCAGTGGAACCTCTGTAATGTTATTTTAAATATTTCTCAGAAGTAGAAAAGTGTGTTCTTCTGAAAGAAAACTTTTTCCTGGAAGTAGAAAACTGTCTTCTAATGGCTTCCATTCAGTTCAGTGGTTTGTGGATCTCATTTACATGAGCGCTTAGGATCCGAGTTTGCATTTATTATTTCTCTACCGTTCGGTTCCAAGCGATTTTTTTTATATCTTTATTCCTTGCTATCAAAGAAATTTAGGTTTTTTTAATGACTCTTAGATTATTTGATTTAAGAACGGTTTGGAAGGAAATTTATGTGCTCAAATAATTAAAATATTTAATTTAAGTTTTTTTATTCAACAAATCTTTAAGATTTCGTTTAAGTTTGTTATTAAAAATTTGTTTTTTGAGATTAATCAATATTTTTTTTAATTCATCTTAACAGCGTAAACGTTTTTAAAAAATTTGAAAAATATGTCAAAAGCAATTGTGAGCCTCGTAGAATAAAATATTTTTAATTGATTCACAGAAAAATAATAATAAAACATCGAACGATATTTTTGTAGTAAAAGCCATTCAAACTATGTGTTAAAGCATTTAAACTTGTAACAGTGATTTCACGGGCAAGAGCGCCAATTGTGGTGTTCAGGAGAATTGGTTAATTGAATTCAATATTCTCGTCCGAGAGGGAAGTACAATGCAACTTGCGCTCTCACTGATAAAGATTTTGTTTATTAATTTCTCATCCTCAGAGGAACTATATTTAATGCAACTCTGCATATCATTTTGGCAGTCGGTATGCAGATTATCATCACGAGTGAAAATATATTTCACGCATTCTGTGCATAGCTGTGTATCAGTTTTCTGCTTAGAAATGGAATCCTTCCATGAATCTATAATTATCTGTCTTTAAATGTGTTAAATATTGTATATCTCTCATTTAATGTGTGGTGTTTGTGTGTGTGTAATTTTTTTTTTTTTTTAGTGTGAAATGGCTCAGTAGTAAATTGAAAACAAAAAATAGTAATTTATCTCTTGTAGGTTCTTATTTTGAAATTTATCCAAAATTCATTTTTATAATAAAAAGAAATTGTAAAAGACCGAAAACTGGAAATTGTAAAAATAGTAAATATTCTATGGACCATCATATATATATATATTCATATAAATATAACTGAAGCACAAAAACTTTATATAAATTTACTACACTTTGAAATAGGTATACAATTTTTATTTTACGAAAAAGATAATATAATTGAAATGGTTAGATTTATTCAATCAAAAGCATTTGAAAATGTTAAACTTTATAAAAATCAAATTGAATCTATCATTATCGAAACACTAATTGCTGAATAAATCAAAAGTCATTTAATTCATATTACTTATAATTGATAAATTCTTTCAGCAAAAATTTAACGGTTATTTTTTGTAAACACTCTATAAGCTGTCTGCATAGCTTTTAATTCTTACTTTTACATACCAAAAAAAAATAATTATCACCATTACAAATGACCATTATTAAGTCAATTTAAATTTCATGGTATTTTTTATTTTCTTTAATTCTTCTTTATACCAGCTTAAGTATCCTTCATATGCATTTTAAGATTAGGTTTTATTCCACTTAAAAGTAATCCATAGGGAAGTTCTTGGAAAATTCAAGACCAATTAAAATGAGATGACGGAAGCAATTTTTTAAATCGAACTTTTTCCGACTAAATAGTTTTAGCATGGATAATTTACTCCCTGGAGTCCAATTGACTTAAATTCCGAAATCTGGAAAATTTTTCTTTCAGAAAAAAAAAATTAAAAAAAAGAAAAAGATTCATGGTGGATGGATAAGAGAAAGATACATAAATATGCCCCAGTGGATAGGAAAGACTCAATAATGTCAGTGGAACCTCTGTAATGTTATTTTAAATATTTCTCAGAAGTAGAAAAGTGTGTTCTTCTGAAAGAAAACTTTTTCCTGGAAGTAGAAAACTGTCTTCTAATGGCTTCCATTCAGTTCAGTGGTTTGTGGATCTCATTTACATGGGCGCTTAGGATCCGAGTTTGCATTTATTATTTCTCTACCGTTCGGTTCCGAGCGATTTTTTTTTTAATTTTTTTTATTCCTTTCTATAAAAGAAATTTAATTTTTTTTTTTAATGACGCTTAGTTTATTTGATTTAAGAATATTTTGGATTGAAAATTATGTGCAAGAGTAATTAAAATATTAAATATGAGCTTCTTTTGGTCAATGATTTCGTTTAAGTTTGTTATTGAAAACGTTAACTTTGAGATTACTCAATATTTTTTTTAAATATTCTTAGTAGCGTAAACGTTTTTAAAAGATTTGAAAAATATATTAAGAAGAATTGTGAGACTCGTTGAATAACATATTTGGAAATGATAGACAGAAAAAAAAATTGTACAATATTTTTAATGAAAAAAACGTTCAAACTTAGTTTAAAGTATTTACAACTTCTAATCTTGCTTCCTCCTACGAACTGGCATTAGCGCCCCCTGCGGCGTTCTGCCATATTTAATGCAACTCTGCGTATTATTTGGCAGTTTACATGCAGACTTTCATCAGGAGAGAAAATATATTTCGCAAAAGCTGTGCGTAGCTGAACATCGGGGTTTTGACATAGAAGTGGAATCCTTCCAAGAATCTATAATTATCTGTCTTTAAATGTGTTAAATATTGTATATCTCTAATTGCATGTGTGTGGTGCTTCTGCGAGTGTAATTTTTTTAGTGTGAAGTCCAGTAGTAAATTTTTAAAAAATCATTTATTTCTTGTAGTTTCTTATTTTCAAATTTATCCAAAATTCATATTTATAACAAAAAAAATTGAAAAAGCTAAAAAATTGAAAATTGTAAAAATTGTAAAAGAAGAATTCTACAGACCATCATATATATATTTCATATAAATATAACCGTATCACAAAAAACCTTATATAAACTTGCTACTCTTTGAAATATTTATACAATTTTCTTTATTCAGATAAAGATAACATAATTAAAATGGTTAAGTTCTTTAATCAAACATATTCAACAATATTTAAATATAAAATGAATTGATCATTACCGAAACACTAATTGCTGAATAAATTAAAAGTCATTTGATTAATATTTCTTATAATTGATAAATTATTTCTGGAGAACTTTAAAGATTATTTTTTTAAGCTGTCTACATAGATTTTAATGTTTAGTTAGCTTTACGTCATAAAAAAAAATAATTAACGCCATCACAAATAAACATTATTAACTCAATTTAAATTTCATTAATTTTTTTATTTCCTTTAATTCTTCTTTATACCAGCTTAAGTATCCCTCATACACATTTTAAGATTAGGTTACATTCCACTTAAAAGTAATCCGTAGGGAAGTTCTAGGGAAAATTCAAGACCAATTAAAATGAGATGAAGGAAGCAATTTTTCTACACTGGACTTTTTCTAACTAAATAGATATAGATGGATAATTTACTCCCTGGTGTCCAATTGACTTAAATTCCGAAATCTGGAAGATTTTTCTTTTAGAAAAAGAATTTAAAAAAAAGATTCATGGTGGATGGATAAGAGTAAGATATATAAATATACCCCAATGGATAGGGAAGACTCAATAATGTCAGTGGAACCTCTGTAATGTTATTTTAAATATTTCTCAGAAGTAGAAAAGTGTGTTCTTTGGAAAGAAAAACTTTTTTCCTGGAAGTAGAAAACTGTCTTCTAATGGCTTCCATTCAGTTCAGTGGTTTGTGGATCTCATTTACATGAGCGTATAGGATCCGAGTTTGCATTTATTATTTCGCTACCGTTCGGTTCAAAATGGGTTTTTTTTATTCCTTTCTATCAAAGTAATTTAGTTTTTTTTTTTTTTAAATGGCGCCTAGATTATTTGATTTATGATAATTTTGGATGGAAAATTATGTGCACGTGCAATTAAAATATTTAAGCTTATTTTATCCAAAGATTATTTTAGATTTCGTTTAAATTTCTTATTAAAAAGTTATTTTTGAGATTACTCAATATTTTTTTGTATCTTCTAAGCAGCTTAAACGTTTTTAGAAGATTTGAAAATATATCAAGAACAGTTGTGAGTCTTGTAGAATAAAATATTTGTAAATGGTCCACAGAAAAATAATGAAAACTCGATGATATTTTTGATGTAAAAACCATTCAAACTGTGTCGTAAAGTATTTAAAACTTGTAACCGTACGTCCTACTGCACACTGGAAAAAGCACCTCTTGTGGCGTTCATGAGAAATGGTTAATTGACCTCGGGACCCTGACCGAGAGGAAGTACAATGCAACCTATGATCCGGCTAAGAAACGTTTGGTTTATAGTCTAATCCCGAGACGCAATATATTTAACACAACCCTGCGTATTATTTGGTCTACAAACTCTCACCCTGAGACAAAGTATATGTCGCGCACCCTGTTTGTTGCGGAGTACCGGATTTTTAACGTAGAAGTGGAATCCTTCCACTAATCTAAAATCATATGCCTTTAATTGTGTTAAATACTGTATGCCTCTAATTTGTGTGTGATGTTTGTGCGTTTGTAAATAAAACTGTAAGTTCTCTAATCTGTGCCTCAAATGTCATAACCCAACCAAACCAAGTTGCAATTTGATAGCCCTACTACAAAACTTTAAAATAAAATGTTATAAAATGCTGTAATATTTGCTTATGTTTTTGAATGAAAAACGGATTATAGCATTCATTGAAATTAATTTTTCTTAAATTTTATAAT
Organism: Caerostris darwini; assembly: GCA_021605075.1. Taxonomy (NCBI): domain Eukaryota; kingdom Metazoa; phylum Arthropoda; class Arachnida; order Araneae; family Araneidae; genus Caerostris; species Caerostris darwini. The sequence goes on along the minus strand of BPLQ01006085.1, from coordinate 184,648 downwards.
TAAAATTAGCTACTTTCAGATTGTTAATTACATTTAAATTTACTATTTATTTTATAAGTTTCAAACAAATAAGTCCTTATTTATTAAGTGTAACATTTTGCAATCATACATTAAGGCATACATGAATAAATTAATAGCATGAATTAATTACATGAATATATTTAACAAGATAGTTTATATGAAAAGAATAATGAATATTTTATCAAAATATTTAAATGATTTAAATAATATAATTATCTTAGTAAGCAATAAATAACATAATACCATTATATGAAAATTATTTATTTCCATCTACAGCAAATATTTATGCAATTCAAATTTTGGACAGAAATTAAGGATTATATATTTCTTTGAAGATATTTAACAAAAGTAAGTGGACAATTTTATCAACATTTTACATATAACTAAGTGGAAATATTATGTTTCTATCAGTATACAAGATTTCTTTTAATGCTCGTAATACTTAAAATTCTTTGAAATAATCACGAAATATTAAATTTAAACATGCAAAGCATCTATATAAATAACTTCAATTTAGATACTTATAAATATATTGCATAATATTTATGCAATAATTTATCATATCTATTTTATTATCAAATTTTATATTCCTTCCAATAAGAAAACAATGCAAAATTTATTTTCGTATTAAAATTTATTGTTTAATACCTTGATCGTAAAGTTAAATATCTAGAGAATATTCCTTATTACGGAAAATGACCTTTTTTATATCATGTACCATTTTATTCCGTGTCTGTATGCCATAAGAAAATCTACAACATATAATAGGTCAAAAAAATTTTTTTCGCATTAGTTGTTCAAATGGGAGATCAGATTTCTAACAGGCAGAAAGGCCTAACAGGCAACTCTACTTTCGACTCGTTTTTGAAAAAGTTGTAGTGACTAACACATTATGCTGTTAGTGCGTTCGAACCTGTGCTCTGTGTGCAAGCTAGCTAAGCGTTATGATTGGATTATCAGCGATTTTTTTTATTGTGAATACACATTACGAGTTTATAAAAAAAAAGACTTTCTCGATATATGAGTCCCTAGCAATCATATCATTCACAGAACCAGAAAAAAATATTGATTTAAGGTACCTTGAGGTGTGCGCTTAAAAATCATATGAAAAATAGCAAATAAACTCTGACAGTTAACGTTACAGAGACATGATTTCAAAAATTTTAAATGAGAGCACCTATTTTTTTTAAGTGAAATGTGGTTTTCATAGTAAAAAAAAACATAAATAGCGTTGGAACTGTACCTGTAGCACGAAAATCGCCGGCACTAGACAGATTATGACGGAAAGTGAAAACAACAGAGATAAATTGCAGAGAAGCAACTTACAGAGCAATACCAAATTAACAATACCGAAGCAATTACAATGAAGCAACAGAAAGCAAAACATTTTGACGTGTTTCACAAATGTTGCACGTGACCTGCTTCACACACGATAACACTTTGTATGCGGCAAATGTATAGCATTGAGGCACGTACCATGGCAAGAGGAATCTGTTGAGCCTGGCGTCTGATGGTATCTTTCAAATCAGATGCAATTTGTGGATTAAATTACGCTTTAAATTTCAGGTATCCCTACAGCAAAATGCTCTATTTGATCGTGTGGATGCAAGGTGGCCTTGCCCCATTCGTGAAGTCTTGTGTCAAATTTTTCTCAATATGACAGTTTGCCGCCATTTCCCGTTTCTGTGGCAGCCAAGGTTCCAGATCTCACTCCCGTAGATTTCTAACTATGGAATTACTTTTTATCTAAAGCTAACACTATTTATGGTTTTTGAGATCACATTCCAATAAAAACAAGTAATATAAAAGAAAATTTTAAGTCAATTCCTACTTTTTGTTCACTATATTGCAGAAAAGTCCTTTACAAATAAAGTTGAAATTTTACACTTACATCTGACGCCATCTATTATTAGATACATGCAACTTAAATCTAAAAAAACTTAAATTATTGAATTAATATTTCAAAAAACTGTATTAACATCCAGTGTCATCCACTACAAGTTCAAAAAAATGCATTTGAACTTGAGTGGATGAATAAAAAGTATTTTATTAAGGATTGAAAATTTGAACAAGATATATATAGGGAGAGTGTGAACTAATAGTAGGAATTGAAAAAGTGAGTGTTGCCATTTGAAATTTTCAAAATTTTTTCAATTTTCAAAATTTTTTGCAAATGGTATAATAGCTAGCATTTCATATTCAACTCATTTTTTTCAAAACTTTTAAAAACGCTTACATTGTTTAGAAGATTTTAAAAAATATTGAGTAATCTCAAAAATAACATTTTTAATAACAAACTTAAACGAAATCTTAAAGTATCGTTCATTAAAGAAACTTAAATTAATATTCATAATTAAAGATTAGATATTTTAATTACTTGTGCACATAATTTTACATCGAAAAGGTTCTTAAGTATTATTCTAGGTACAGTTTATTTAAATTAAAAAAGAAAAATAAATTTCTTTGATAGGAAGGAATAAAGAAAAAAATTCGTTTGGAACCGAACGGTAGAGAAATAATAAATGCAAACTCGGATTCTAAGCGCCCCTGTAAATGAGATCCACAAACCACTGAACTGAATGGAAGCCATTAGAAGACACTTTTCTACTTCCAGGAAAAAGTTTTCTTTCAGAAGAACACACTTTTCTACTTCTGAGAAATATTTAAAATAACATTACAGAGGTTCCACTGACATTAGTGAGTCTTCCCTATCCATTGGGGTATATTTATATATCTTACTCTTATCCATCCACCATGAATCTTTTTTATTTTTTTTTTTTTTTTCCTAAAAGAAAAATCTTCCAGATTTCGGAATTTAAGTCAATTGGACTCCAGAGAGTAAATTATCCATGCTAAAACTATTTAGTTGGAAAAAGTCCAGTTTAAAAAAATTGCTTCCGTCATCTTATTTTAATTGGTCTTGAATCTTCCAAGAACTTCCCTATGGATTACTTTTAAGTGGAATATAACCTTATCTTAAAATGTATATGAGGAATATTTAAGCTGGTATAAAGAAGAATTTAAAGTAAGATAGAAAAAACTAATGAAATTTAAATTGAGTTAATAATGGTGATTTGAAATGCGTTAACTATTTTTTTACTATGTAAAGCTAACTAAGAATTAAAAGCTATGTACACAGCTTTAATGCTTTTACAAAAAAAAAAATCGATAAATTTTTGCAGAAAGAATTTATCAATTATAAATAATATTAATTTAATTATTTTTAATTTATTAAGCGATTAGTGTTTCGATAATGATAGATTCCATTTATACTTAAATAATTTTAAATGCTTTTAATTGAAAAAAACCTAACCATTTCAACTATTTTATCTTTTATCTGAATTAAAAAAATGTGTACATATTTTTGAGAGAAGTAACTTCTTATGGAGACTTTTGTGGTTTTTTTTTTTTTTTTTTTTTAGTTATATTTTAATGACGGTCTATAGAATACTTTTTTTACACATTTTTCAATTTTTAGCTTTCGATCTTTTACAATTTTTTTGTTATAAAAATAAAGTTTTGATAAATTTGAAAATAAGAAACTACAAGAAATAAATTACAAATAAATTAGATATAAGAAACTACAAGGAACAAATTATTATTTTTCTCTTTTTTCAATTTACTATTGGGCTGTTTCACATTAAAAAAATTGAATTAATGGATTACTCTATGATTTACTTTTAAGTGGAATGTAACCTAATCTTAAAATGTATATGGGGAATATTTAAGCTGGTATAAAGAAGAATTAAAGGTAAGACAAAAAAATAATGAAATTTAAATTAGGTTAATAATGATTATTTGTAATGGCATTAATTAATTTTTGGCGATGTAAAATGACTAAGAATTAAAAGCTATGTAGACAGCTTATAATGTATTTACAAAAAATAATTTTCAAATTTTGGGCAGAAATTATTTATCAATTATAAGTAATATTAATCAAATAACTTTTTATCTATTGAGCAATTAGTATTTCGATTATGATCGATTTAATTTAATTTTAAATAAATTTTAACATTTTTAAATGCTTTTAATTGAATAAACCTAATCATTTCAATTGTGTTATCTTCTTTGGAATAAAAAAATATGCATACCTATTTCAGAGAGTAGTAGTTTTGTGTGCTTCAGTTATATGAATTATATGCATATTATATTATTATATGATGGTCTAAAGAGCACTTATTCTACAATTTATACAATTTTCAATCTTCTACAACTTTTTTCTGTTATAAAAAGGAATTTTTGATAAATTTGAATATAAGAAACTATAAGAAATAAATTATTATTTTTTGTTTTCAAATTACTACTGGGCCGTTTCACACTAAAAAAAAGTTACCCACGCACAGACACCACACACAATTAGAGATATACAATATTTAACACATTTAAAGACGTGGATATAGATCATAGATTCGTGGAAGGATTCCGCTTCTAAGCCGAAAGCCCGATACTCAGCTATGCACAGGATACGCAAAATATATTTTTTCTCGTGCTGAAATTCTACATGCCAACTGCCAAATAATACGTGGAGTTGCATTAAATATATTTCCTCTCAGGATGAGAAACCATAAATAAACGTTTCTCAGCTGGAACACGAATTGCATTGCACTTCCTCCCGGGTGAGAGTCTCGAGGGCAAATAATCATTTCTCCTGAACGCTGAAGAGGGAGCTCTTGCCAGTGTGTAAGCACGGTTACAAGTTGTAAATTCTTTAAAACTTAATTTGATTGGTTTTTACATAAAAAATATCATTTGAATTTTTTTTTCTGTGAATCATTTACAAATATGTTATTTGACGTGTCTCACAGTTGTTCTTCGAAAAAAATTTTTTATAATAATCCTTTATTTATACGTACTATTAATCAAAATAATTTGACGAATTCCAGTTTTTTTAGTAATTCGCTTTCTTTTATGTGAACAAATAAATTTGTGATTTAAGAGAACATCTATATAATTTTTAATTAAATGAACAAATTTATAAAATAATCTAGAAGGTTTGCAGGTTTGTAAGGTTGTATATTTTTAGGATGATGGAAAATTTTTTTCCCTCCAATCCTATTTTACGTTTTGTTATTAGGGAAAATAATGTCAGACTGAGGTGGATAAATAAAATTGAACTATCAAAATTTAATCTGCAAAATGCAATATTTTCATTGGAATTTATTTTACATCTATTGCATGATAAAATATATTTTCTGATTTTCCAGGAATACTTCAAGTATTTTTAAATTCTTACTAAATTTGTTTATACAAGTATCTGCTTATTAAATTTACATCTAAAATTTATTTTCAGTTTTTAAAATAATTTCGTTATCATGATAAACAAAAAATTAGTTAATCCCGATATAGTTATAGAATTTCTCTGCTAAATGCAATAAACAAATATAAGTACATACTGTTTCGTTCGCAATGATGAAATTTGTAGTTAATAATATTTCCAACCTTAACAGCTTATTATTTGAACATTTTTTGTTGTTGTTGTCGTTGGAAAGTTGAACATCTCACATGTTTAAAGAAATTATTGTAAGCTCTAAAAAATAAAAAAAAAACTTTTTTTAAATTAATTTTGTTGAAAATGGAACGGTCAAAAATTTGCTTATGAAATATAATATCTTATGTGGAACTACAACATCACAGACCACAGAAGACATTAATAATGTATTTGGCTCTGAGTGTTACTACGCAGTAGACAATATTAAAATGGTTCGCCAAATTTTGTACTGGTAACTTTGACCTCACAAATGAGCCATGCAGTCACCTAGAATCAAAGGTCAATAATTACGAACTGAAGGTTACCTTTGAGTTTGACTCATCTCAGGGTGCCTATGGTTTATCGCTAAGTTTGCTGTCAGAAAGCAAACATATTAACTCATTTAACTGAAATCGGTAAAGTAAAAAGGTTCAATAAATGTGTTCTCATAAACTGAAGGAAAGACAAAAACAAAAGCATTTGGAAGCTCGTTTGATGTTGCTTTCTCATCACAAATTGGATCCATTTTTAAATTGAATTGCCACTTGCGATGAGAAATGGATTCAATATGACAATCACAAATTTTCAATATAATGGTTGGGCAAGGATGATTTACAAAACATATTCCGAAGCTTATTATTCATCAAAAGAAGCCGATGGTGAAGGTGGTCTAGACAGGTGTGATCCTTTATGATTTCATGAAACCTGGCCCATCAATCACAGCAGAAATATACTGCAATCAACTGGACGAAATGATGCAAAAACTAAAAGGAAAAACAACCTAGATTGTTCAACAGATCTACTTCTGTCTTATTGCATGATAACTCTAAACTGCTGTACAAATGAGTGGCAAAACTACAGGAATTGGAGTTGGAGCTTCTTCGTCATCCTCCATACTCACCAGACCTAACTCTCACTGACTAACACTTCTTTCGTAATTTAGACAACTTTTTAATAGGAAAACAGTTTAATTCCGACAATACTCTAAAACTGGTCTCCTAGGAATTCATTGACTCTCAATGCCAGAGTTTTATACCATCCTCCTAATAACTTGCCAATAAATGGCAAAAGTTTATAGATAATATGGGAACATACTTCGATGAATAAAATAATTCCTTATATTTATAAATTATCAGCCAACTTTACCTTTCCTTCTATAAATTTCATCCTTGACGATGCGATAGTTTCAAATTTCTCAATTATTAAAGAATAAATCTTATTTATATTTAGGATGCAGTTGGTTAAACAACAGCAATAAAATTTCCTCACATTAGTTTATTGCAAATAACTAATTGCAATAAACTAATGCGAGACAAAAATTTTGTTTTTTGTAATTAGATATGAACAATTGTAAAATTACTAAAGAATTTTGCGATTTTACTAAATCAAATTAATGCAAAGTCACTTTAAGTTTAATCTCCAGAGTTAATGATACCTCTGCTATTTGTAATTTAGAATATGTGTATTGTGGCCATATATATCATATACATCATATTATAAAAAGATTATTAATTGGGTTAAATGCCTCATGGGGATTTTCTGATAGGGATTATTAATGCCTAATGGAGAATTTTCTCTTGAATAATAATCAAATACAAATGGTTAAATTTTTCTTAGTAAAACATTAATCATTTTGTGAGGTAATGTTTATATACATTTAAGAGTGGCCTTTAACTAAAATATCAGAAAATTAGTGGTTTCATAATTTTGTTCTTCAGTGAAATAACATAGGAAGAAAAAAAATAATAATATCATAAGTTTTCGCTACGATACTTATTTCTTCGTAATCAAATTTAATGGAAATTATCATATTATAATAATGACAAGTAATAACATGAACAATCTTGTAAAATCTAAAAATGGCATTTCTTAATAATACATCTGCTTATCTATTATATATATTTATTGAAAGTCAAAGAAATTAAAATATCTCTAGAAATATAAGATGTTTTCTAAGAAATACCAATTATATGAATGATGATGTTAGAACATAAGCTTAATGCTTAAATTAATTCTATAACATTAAAAAAACTTATTATGTTATCATTCAATTTAGTTTTCATTTTTATCTTTTATTTATTTTATGAATGGAAAAATGAACAAAAAACTTCAATTTTCAATCAATATTCTTCTAAGACATTAGTTGAGTCTCTAAAATAATTTTATATAAAAAAAAAAATGAAAAAATGTGAAATTCTTATTTAACTATTCTTCTTTATCGGCTCATGGCGGGCCAAAGATGTCTACCTACTGGCAGTTTTCGAGACAGGGGGTGTTTTGTTTTTACGAGGTAGCCTTACCTTAGCCTTACTTGTCACCCTTATACCCAACCCTATACAGTCATATTAGACCAGGGCCTGTGGTTTAAGGTGGATTCTGAATCACTACCAACGCCTGGACTCGAGCCCAAAACCTGTAGCACCGAACGCCAGTCACTTGGCCATCAGGCCCCTATATAACTATACACTTATACAATATTTCTAATATTATTATTTCATCTACATTTAAACTTTTTTTAAAAACGCTTTGACTATTTTTCAAAAAAATTAAGATTTACTTTTCAATCATTCATCATCATCATTGGCGCAACAGCCCTTTGTGGGCCAAAGCCGTCTACCTACTGGTAGATTTCGAGACGAGAAAGGTTTTCCTTTTTACGGGGTACGGTTGTCAGCTCTACTCTCAACAGTCATGCGAGACCGGGACCTACTACTTAAAGTGGATTCCGAACTACTGTAAACATCCATGGCAACGCTGGGACTCGAACCAGAAACCTGTGTAACGAGCGCCAGAGCACTCAGCAGTTCAGGCTCCTTTCACTCATTAATGCATGTAAAAATATCTCAAACGAATAAAAACTCAGACGGATAAAACATCTAATTGATTACATTATTTATAAAACAGATAATTCAAAATTGTTGTTCGTCATTTATTACGCATAATCCTGACAATTCACCTAGAATTTCCCTTCATAATTGATTTTGCTCATTCATTCGGAACAAGAAGATTTGTCATAATCCTCATAGTAAAGCAATCAAGCTTAATTCTATTCAATAGAGAGACGAGAGGATTTTTCTAAAATGTATAGATTTAAAGAACACTTATCTGCAATTAATTAAGGATTTCAATTGCTCAGCAATTCAAGTTGGTAATGAAATTAAAGGGCCTGTTTATCTTGTGTAAATATGGGGAAGCATATAAATTCTTGAAAACTTTCGACAATTTATTTCTATTCTTCTATTGTTTTTTGTTTTGTTTTTTTACTTTTAATTATCTTACTGAGAAAATAAATGATTATCTGGCAAAAGTTTTAATGATTTAACTTTAAACTTAGATTGCAATTAGAAATTTTAAATAAAGGAAAACTGAAATAAAAATAATTAGTTTTTTTTTTCTTTATTTTAAAATAAAATTGATTTCTTATTAAGATAACAAACTAATTTTAACATAAACCATATCGTTATGACTGCCAAATGACTAGCTCTCTGTCCCTCAGGGCCACAGGTTTCGGGTTCGAGTCTCGATGGTACCATGGATGTTTGTAGGGGTTTAGTATCCACTTTAAACAGTAGGTGTCAGATTAATATGACTGCAGAGCCTAAGGCCGACAACTCTACTCCGTAAAAAGAAAACATCTGTTTCAAAATCTGCCAATAGGCAGACGACTCTGGCCCACCATGGGTTGTTGTGCCAATGTAGAAGAAATTGTTATGACTGCATAATTTTAAAGAATAAACCGAAAATTAACAATACGAGTACATTTGCCAAATGAGTAACAACGGTGCAGCCTTGCTTACGGCATAAAGATTAACTGTCTCTGTATTGTGAGCTGCATTAGAACAATATTATTCCTTTTAGAGCACTTCTATTTCTTTAATTAAAATATTTCATAGATTTAACACCTACACATTATAAGTTGTTTACATAAGGATTTTGAACTAAGCAATTTCCATAAGAGTATCAAAATTTTAAGTTCTATAGTAATCAATTTTCATTAGTTATGAAGCACTGGAAAAATATCTTCTTTAATTTTTCAAATTAAAAAAAAATATATATTGTTTTTATTTCAACTTTTGAGCTGATATTTATGGTATTTTAACAATTTTGTATAAAAAATAAATTTATTTTAACTTTCATGGATATCAGGTATCAGAATAATGTAAAAGATATCTACCAATCAGAGTACATGATGAGGAGTCAGAAACAGAATTTCTATGAACAAATCTAGCAGAATTTAAAAATAAAATCGATCTACAAAATGAGAAAATCCCTCAAATAAAAAATTAGATTTACAAACAGACTTAATTTAACAAATGATTAAATAATATTGAAATTTACAAGAAAGAAAAGAACTCCAAGAAAAAAACCATCAGATCAATTAGTTTAAATCCCAAAATATGAGAGAATCAATTGGTGTTTGAATATATATATGAATGATATTTAGAGATACAGATGCTCAACAGACGTATTGATTAGATATACTCAATAGATAGTCAATAGATGTATTGAAATGTCTATATACTCAATAGATGTATGAGTATATCTATTGAGTATATTCAAAAGTAAGTTCGATTTTATATGGCGACGCTTAAAGGAATTAAAGTTCCACTTAAACATTTTTTAATGTGTTGAGATATGTGATTCATATAAAAGTAAAAAGTAAGATAAACAAATTTCTATTTTTGCAATTAGAAATTTGTACTTAATTCTTAAAACCGTCAACATGTGTGACTACCAACAGTGATACGTGCTTGTAAGAACTGAAGCAAAGACAAATACACAATCTCAAAACTGCCATGTATGTTTCTAAAATTTGAAGGCGCTATCAAACATTTTTGCGACAGCAGACTCCATTGGAGAAATACAGAATAGCTTTGATATCTTTAACAAAACAGTGACGAATAGAAAAAAATGAAAATGGTACTGGCTTACCTATAATGATTCAACGCGTCCCGAAGTTACATTCCAATAGTTTATCTCAGTAATAAATACATAAAGGGTCTGAATGGCCGAGTGTCTGGCGCTCTGGTGCTCGGTGCCACAGGTTTCGGGTTCGAGTCCCGGCGGTGCCATGGATGTTTGTAGTGGTTCAGAATCCACTTTAAGCCGTAGGTCCCGGTCTCCTATGATTGTAGAGCGTCACGGAGCCAAAGTCACACTTCTACCTACGAGTGCTTCATCACAACAGAAGCTGCTTCCTTCCCCTTCAATCATGAGTACATATAGGCTCGTGGGCTTGGCCTAGATGTCTATCAAGTGGGATAAGAAACAACAACATAAATAAATAAATAAAGGATTATTTCAGTATTCAGTATAGATCATCACGCCCAGTATTGCTTGAAGCCTTCATTTTGGCTCTTGATTCCATCTTTATATACAAAGGTTCTTAGATCTGACCATCCGCCCTAATCTGTCTCCATTCACTCTCGTCTCCATGTCATCATGGGTAATCTTTGTGATCTCTTTTAGCCTGTGTCCCATGAGAATACTACTGCAAGAACCATATCCTGTGATATTAAAAGGAAATGCCTTGCCCATTTTCCCCTCTTGTACTTAATCATGCATTATAATAGTATTTGTTCCCTCTCGTTATGCAATTAATAATTTAAAATTGTATTTGACCAGAAAATTAAGGAACCAATTGTTGTTGTTGTCGTATCCCTCATGGAAGGTGGAAAAAGGGATGCAGCTCCTGATTTTTGATGCAGCCTCCGTATTTGGAAGTCTGACTACTGCTCCGTGTAGATAAAGAAAGAGGTCAGTGCCGTCCAGAAAGACTTTTATGGGGGAACTACACCGCATTTGCTTACCGTATTTGAGAAAACCCGTAAAACTCCCACTAGGCAATCTGACGAACGAGGCCATCATCATAACATTGAACACCATAAATGCCATCGAATTTAATCGTTTTTTGAAACAGTGTCTACAACCAAGTCGCCAGTAAATTGAACCTCAGTCCTAATGCTTATCACGGAGCACTCAATTCAAACTTTAATATCTATATGTAATTATGGATAAGATGTATACAAGCAAATCTATTTAATATGCAAGTAAAATTTGTTTCACGTTAACGTATATAAAATAAATATAAACCAAATATTAAATAAATAAATACATTATAACCAAATAAGCCTGATAGCCGAGTGATTAGCGCTCGGATCTCCGTATCATAGATTTGGGATGGGACAGTGCCTTCCGGGAGGAATTTTTTAGGGGGAACTACCCCGCATTTGCTTATCGTATGGAAGAACTCACACTAAGTAGTCCGATGTAAGTTTTTTTTCTTTCTAATGCAGCTGGCAAACACAGACAGCTTGGTCTTTTAGATGCCTTAAGGCAAGTGCTGCAGAGACGTACTCACTTTGCATTACCCAGGGGGCGCGTGTAACTTGAAGATAAGCCACGGACGCGGAGTAACAATGCCCCCGCAACGCTCTACGATCCTATTAGAACCGGGACCTACTTTTTAAAGTGGATTCCGAACCACTACAAACAACCATGGCACAGCCGGGACTCGAACCCGAAACCTGTAGTACCGAGCGCCAGAGCGCTAGCCACTCGGCCATTCAGGCCCAGTCCGATGTAAGTAAGATGCTGAACCTCATAAACGTCATCCTTGTTTTTTGAAAACAGTGTTCACAACAAAGCTGCCAGCGGATTGAACATTCGCCATAATGCTCACCAGTCGCGCGCATTGCCACTGAGCCACGAGTTAGGAAAGAAGCCAGTAATTAATATAAATTACCATTGGCACATGATGCAAAACTCTTAGTCATTTTTGAAGAGACGAAATTCTTTTTTTAGTTGATTTTAAATTTTAAAACCTTTTGGTCACATGAATTTTTTTTTTTAAAGTTGGGTTTTTTTGTTTGTTTTTTTTACTTTAAGTTGGTCTTGTGCGAGAATTTCTTTATTATAGAAAAAGCAAACAGATAAATATGCTTCCAAAGCGAAAAAACAAACATTATTTATGTTACTACCGCATTATGGTAATATGCATTACGTGCTTTCCTGCAGTAATATAGAAAGAACTCATTTTCTTTATTACTTTATCGTTCTTTTGATTATAGCATCAATTCATTCTCATCCCGAGTATAAATATAATTCATGACACTTCTTTTTCAGAAATGGTTTCGTATTTATATCATAACCATCAGCAGAAAGTACTTGTATCTTGGATAAAGATATGTGCTATTGAAAAAACCCAAAAGGTCGGATAGTTTCCAGTAAAAGAATGATTAATCCTATCTATAAAAGCAAAATACTAGTCTAAAAGTTTAATAACTCAATATGCTTGACAATGCGACTTAGACGCCGAGAAATAGTCAGAATTAAAGAAAATAAATATGGAATTGTAAAACCCTAATTCTTATATTGCAGAGTCAGACATTATCTTAATCCGTTCAGTATTTTATATATGTACTTACGGACTACTATGTAATTTTAGTACAAAAGTTTGCATTTTATATCCCATATATTTATAATATAATTATTTAAAGCGAAAAAAAGACAAATACGATATATTTTTTGAATACGATATATTTTACTTTCTACTAATAGCTTCAATCTCAATTATATAATATGCGAGATATTTTATGATGAAATGGTAAAATGCATTCAAGATAATGACAAAATTGCAAAATAGAGGCCGTTGTGATTTCGCGTAAAAAACACTTTTTGCCAAAGTGCGCCAAGTAACGGGTTGCGATTATAAGCGATGTGAATTGTAAAACTGTACAAGAAACACAGGTTACCACATTTGTCGCTTTAACGCCCAATTGGCGTCACAAAAAAGGCTCGCCAAATCCCAACGGCCCCTATTTTGAAATTTCGCCAAAATAAAATGCAAAATATTTCAAAATATCCCTAAAATTGAAATGATTAAGATTACCACTAAACTACATATATTATATAAAAACACTTCCTGTAGGCCATAAAACGTCTTAAAAAATTATTGTAATGTGTTTCGATTCTTGTCTTTGTACAAAGAAAAAGACAAAATATCTATGATATTTAAGTAAAAATCTATTTAAACTTTAACAAAAATAGAACAGAAGTACTTCATGATCAAAAAAAGATCTTTGATGGAATTTGAAAAATAAGATATATAATTGGAACAATCGCAGTTATTCTGGAAAATCTTACAAAAATCACTTAAGACAAAAGTAACTCATGCTTCCTTAACGAAAAAAAAATCTTATTAAGAGAAAAAGGAATTTTTAGAATTAAGTTTAAAAATTGTTTACATCTCTAAATGTGCTACCGGTAAATTTGATCATTCGAAAACCCTAAAGCGAAATCCTGGATTAAATATAAATTCACAAACAAGGAGGGAAAAAAAAAAGATGTGATTATTTCCTAAAATAAACTAGAATTTAAAAAAATCTGTAATTGAAAACATGAAATCGAAAAAGACATCTTCTTAAAAATTGGGTAAAGTTACGAAAATAAGAAATAATTGGAAAAGTTGTTTTTCAGGAAATAAACTCAAAGTTTTTTTTTAAAATTTCGGATTTCAAAAACGATAACGGAAAAGGTGGTAATTAATTCTTCAATAAAATAAAGAACACATTTGAAAAATGAAACTCACCCTTTGCAGAATATCAAGTTCTTAAGATCCAAGATAAAGTTAATAAGATTAAGATAGGCACAATTTTCCCCGTTAAGTTATAAATCATTGATTTACAATTAAGATCTTTCTGTTCCTTCAAGATATAAATGCATCTCATCTCTTTTAGATTATAGTAGAAAATAGAAATTAAGATTCTGATTTTTTTTTTTTTTTTATAATATGCTTTTAAAAATTGTTAGACAACTTTAATATTTGTTTTTTTTTTTTTTAAGCTTCCCATTTGTTGTTACTTATACCACTTGGTGGACAGCAACATCTAGACCAAGTCCGAGAACCCGTGTAGTCTTATGAAAGGAGGGAAAAGGGGACAGTTTCTGTTGTGATGGAGTACCGTAGGTAAGTCTGGCTTGGGTCCGTGTCACCAAAGAAAGAGGGCAGTGCCTTGCGGGACTTTCTACTCCGAGAACGAACTACCCCGTATTTTCAAATATGGGAGAAAACCCGGAAAACTCCCAACAGGTAGTCCTACTAACGAGACAAGATGCTGAATATCACAAATGCCATAGAGCTTCCCATTTTTTTGCAGCGACGTCTACAACAAAGCCGCCAGCGGATTGAACCTCAGCCCTAATGCCACTCAGCCACAGTCGGGCACTTTAATATTTTAATGCTATCTTAAAAATTATTTAACAAAAAATAATTATCAATCTCGCCAATATATTTGATGATATCAGTGACTAAGAATAAAATAGTTATCAAAAATATATATTACATCTAATTTTATGTACTTAAAAAATTATAATGGTTCATTTTAGAAAATATTTTTAATTTATCATATAATGATTTAAATTTAAAAAAGAAACATTTAATATTCTATTTCTTTTATATTTCTTTATAAATATCTATAACATATTTTACGTTTTTTTAAAAAATCCATAATTATAACAATTATACAATCGTGGTGGCTTTATTTTGATATCGTTTGTTTTTAAATGTAAATTTATGTAGATAAGTATAATAATTTTAGGAAATTTTTCATATATGAATGTTGTTTATTTTACAATAAGAACAATCTTAAAAATAAAAAAAACTAAAATCCATTCACAAATTTCAATTTATCATGTGTGAGCATAACAGGTGGGCTGAAAAGTTCGTATGCTGACACATAGATGGCGCTACTAGTATTAAATCCATATGATTTTTAGTTAGCCCTAACCTTCAAAAGACACCTCTTACTTTAAAGAACGAATACACAAGGGAATATACCAATGTTCAATAACCCAAGAAATTTATAAACAAATGGTCAGAATACTGCAAGACGACACTTGTTATTTGATGCTTGTTTATTTGGCGATTTTTTTTTCCTTGAGGTTTTCACCAAGTCCCCTATTCAATAAACTGACCACTGCAATTTTGGCGAATCCATTTGGCGTGGAAGAGAAATTTGGGCAAACTCGAAACCCTAAAGTGCAGAATCTCCACAAGAACTATTAAATTCCACAGCAACAGGAATATAACAAAATTTAATAACTTTATGAAGAAGCAATTGTTCAAATACTACAATAAGCACTACCCAATTCAGACAGAAAAATCTGTTAAGTTATGGTTAAATAAACTTTTATAAGTGTAAACCGATCCTTAGACACTATTTTGAGGATATTGAAACAATAATCTGTTTATATTTTGAAAACCAGACAACTCAAAACGAACTACAGAGCACAAGACTTAATATGGGCCAATAGTTATATTTAGCAACACATATTTCATGCCAGTATTAAAACACACATGAATAAAATCATGTGAAAATCAGCGTTCATTTTAAATAAAAGTTTTTGAAATGAAAGTTTCTCGTGCTGCACTATTTAATCATTAATCTGTTTTAAATAATAATTTATAATCTTACTGATTTTTTTTTTATTGTATAGATTCGCTTTTTTGGACACGCCACAGACCTCTAACCAGGACAATGATAATATTTATGAAACATTTGCTCAATGTTATTTCTTAATAATGTATATATTATACGTAATATAATTTATTTAAATATAGAAAAAATTCAAATTTCTGTAATTTTATACCATTTTATTCATTCCATGGCGAAACCTATGTAAACTTAATTTGTAAATTTACAGTTATTTACTTATTCTCTATTAAATTATTTATGTTAGTCTATTAATATGTGCTAGAATTTATTAAGAGATTTTTACTCATTACTTTAACATTTTGTTTAAAAATTCCAAGAATTTTTATTAAATTCTCCTCTTAGCAAAAAAGGCTAAACAATTTTCAAGTTAAGAAAAACATAAACGCCTTCTTTGATCTAATTTTGCTTTTAATTTCGCCGAAGTTTTTTCATTAAGCTGCGAAAATATTAAAAACTCGAAAAAAACGTAACGAATAACATCAAAAATTTCATCTTTAAAGTTTATTAAATACGGTGTTAAAAAAATGGCTTTAATTAAGAATATGAGTTTAAGAAGATAATTTGAAAATCGTCTGAAATATCTAGCAACCACACAACAATTAATCGTATCGTTTATCGTAATCTTTAATAACGATTTTACCTTCTATTTTTTGGAAAACAATTTTGTACTTAATAACATTGGTGTTGCATTTCATATCATTTGTGTGGGTTGACTTAATTGCTGATAAGAAAAGTTTAATTACCTTCTTACTTTCTGTTTTTGTGAAATTTTTCGAAGCGTCTTAAATTAAGATCCTTATAAAAGATTAATTTTTAAAATGGATGTAATTTTCTGTTGGGTTTTATGGCAACTTATAATGAAAATTTCAATACAACTGAAAGAAAAGAAATGAAGTACTACACGGAGTTCTTTTAATGTATTATGCAGATTAAATTAATTTTCCTGTATCGCTAATATTCAGTGGGAATGTCTTATTATTTTTTTCTTGTTTTCACTGACAAAACTTATTCCGGCTAATTACTTCGAAATACCTTTAATTAACAATTTACTTTTTCCCATTCGCATAATTATAAATCCTCTTATTATTCATTATTCTTAGGTCACATTTAAAATGCTGGTTTTGAATTCCATCAACACTTCTTCAAACATAATATTTCACTTAAGGTATTTGCTAATTAGAGAATGAATATTTGAACATTCATATACTTTGTTTGAATTTCCTAATTAGTTTATAATTAATATCGGAGAACAATATAGTACGTGTTGGAAACCACTTAAGTATTTGGTATTTATTCAAAATTACTTTACAACAGAAAGATAATTCGAATTATAGAATTTTTATCGTTTTGGATATTTTTAAAAACACATTTAGTCGTTTTTAATTTTCTTAAATAAAATAATATGTTTGCATATTTATCTGTAATTTTTAGCAAATATCTATTGTTTAATAAAGCTATGTATGTATACTATTTGTTTTAATAAATCTCTTCGAAATTGTATATGTTATCTCAAAATGAAATAAATTCCTCAAATAATCGTGATTCTTTTTAGCATAATAAATTATTCTTTTGAATTTTGTAAGAAAAATAATAATTTGAGAACTTTTGATTAATATTCTCCAAAATAATGATGTAATGATTCTTTAATTATTTGTATATTCTGTAAAAGATATTAATTTTTAACTGTTTTTTTTATTCTTTTAAGAGACGATTTTTCTACTTTAAATATATTTATTAAAAATTACAACAATCAATTATTACACTTCCATTAATTTTGGTTAGTTTAAGAAACTGTATAAAGTTTTCCCCTTTCCAAATATTTAGACTTTCTCACATTTAACCCATGAACACATTTTTACTTGTTTAAAATATCTTGGTAATTTTAGAATGACCAGGAATGTCTTCCGTGTATTTATTTATGGTATCTTGCTTTCCATTAGTTGTAATTAGTATATCTGGGTTTCAAAAAATTCAAAATTGAAATAATCCATCATTAAAAGTAAATAAAATCATATCAACAAATTTGAATTTGAATTCTGGGGCAATAATTAAACCAATTATTAGTAAATGAAAATTAGAAAAAAAATTTCATAACATGATTTTTCTGTTACCTAAATTAAAAAATACGTATACTTTTAAAAAAATCCTTGAATTACAAATCTCATTACAAAAATTCAATGTTATTCTCAACAGCAAATATACAGTGTGATTATAATTAAAGTCCCATTTTTAAAATGCTGTAAAAAAAGAACCAACTCTTCACAATGAGTTCAAATTGGAACTGAAAATACTTGAAGAAGAGAGAAACGGTATGGCATCAAAAAAAGTTCCAAAGTGTATTAATAGATGGCGCTGTAAGCGGTATATATTCGGCTCCCAGTGTTATTTTGAATCATATTTACAACGTATTTGGCATGAGTTGCACATTAAACTAACTGTAGTTTCAATGTGCTCGATTTTTTTGTCGGAAAAAATGACTTTTAAGTCATTCAACAGTTGTGACACTGTTAGTGGAAAGCCCATCCCCACAGCAAGATCATACCAAACTGGATGAGAAAAGTCGGTGGAATTTTTTTTGATGCCATACCGTTTTCCCCCTTTTCAAATATCTTCAGTTCAAATTTGAACTCATTGTGACGAGTGGTTCTGTTTTTACAGCATTTTAAAAATGGGACTTTAATTATAATCCCTCTCTGTATTTCTGTTTTGAAAATATTGACTGATCTACAGTATTGGCAGATACTATTGATATTATTGACTGATACTATAACTGATCTGCATTTCATGATAAGTCGGTATGTCTTTATAATTCCCAATTTTTGTTACATTAATTTTGTGTAATATGTGTGATACTTAAAATATCTAGAACTTTAAACCGCTAAGATTCACTAAGAGAATATATACAGAAAGTCATTAGCATATTGCTATACGCATAACGTGTAATCTCACTATTAGATTGTGTCACCGTAATTTTGAACAAACACATCTCAAGAGCTACATATGGGATTCGTAACTACTTCTCTCTTATTAGAATCTAACGGTAAAATTTTTGAATCTGTAGGTTTTGTCATCCAAATTCACAGCATAGATGGAAAATTTTCTGTTTCGCTTTCGAGATTCAACTCCCCAATAACAATTGAGCAATTTGCCAATTGAATAATCCAATTTCTATTGGACGTCTATATAATTGAAATACCAACAATAAAATAACTTTCTTAGCATAAGATCCATTTTATAAAAGTTTAATTTGATTAAATATTAATTTGTGTCATAAATCATACACAGTAATAAACTGATTGAAATCTCAATAATCCTGGACAAATTTTGCAACAGAATGTGTTTACTTAATTATTCGATCCAATAATAGCTGCTCCGATTGCAAAGAACTAAGCAGAAAATTCAAATCCTATTTTGCTTATAGAAATATCATGCGCACAAATCGGTTTTAATCTGAGGGATTAACTAGAAATGACGCCAAATGGCGAAAACAGTCGTGGCCAACCACAGAACAACATGCCTCAGTACACTTCTGAATTAATACGGTTCATCCGAGACCAAATATGCAAATTATGAGCGGAGAACGCACGCAGATTTTAAGAGCCGATTTATTTAAAGAGGGGGGTAGGGTGTGTTTACATCCCTCGGAGGGAATCTCCAAGGTCCGATGATGCATGTGACCAGTAGACCAGCGTCTTGCTGTATTCTGTGGAGTTTGCACTAATTTATGAACGACTTCTAACTCTCTTGGAATATTCTGGAACGGCCAAGAAATATTACTTGCAATTTGTTTATAATATTTTGGGATTCTTTAACCATAATCAGTGTTCATGTCTTTCAGAAAACTTGATGGTTTGAGAACGATCGAAATAATCTCATACCTAGCAAAGCAAGATGAGAAAGAAATTGCTTGAAACATTGTAATAGCACTATCTGGAATTATTTGGTTCTAACTTTATAATACATCAGATATTTAAAGCCAGAAATAAAAACAGGGATACGATTTTTTTTTTTTTTTTTTTTTTTTTTTTAGATTTAAAAATTCACAAATACTTTTGAAGTACGAGTATAGTATATTTAAAAAGGTTGACGTAGTAATTAGAATTAGTTAGAATTTTAATGGGCATAAATTTAATTCCTCCCGGTGGCAAAGTCTACAATTGTTGCTTAGAAAAACTAATAGAATTGTAACGGTATATTCAACTGTATATTTCGCCTTAATCTAAGTTTATGATTTTCAGAAAACTTGCTAGTTTGGGAACGATTCAAATAATCTCGTATCCAACAAAGCAAGAAGAGAAAGAAATTACTAGAATAATTACTAGAACTATCTGGAATTATTTGGTCTTAACTTTATGATACATCAGATACTGCAAAGTTTGACATAGTAATGTGTGATAATTAGAATTTCGATAAATATAAATCTAATTCCTTCTGGTGTCAAAGTCTACAATTGTTGCTTAGAAAAAATATTAGAATTGTAACGGTATATTCAACTGTATATTACGCAGACACATGAAAGACAGACTTTCTGCCTTACACACATTTTCTCAAATACGATACGCAAATATGGAACAATTATTTTAAAATATATTACATTATCTTGGAATACATCTCTCATACCGTTATCATCCGATCAAGCAACGCCAATTCACTGAAAAGGTATTCCCTATTGAAAATTAGAAAAAATTTAAACCAATTTATAAACCAACAATACAACAAGTGTATCTGCATTGAACCAGAAGGTTCTATTGTCAATCAAACAACTTTAATTCCCTGAAATATGCTACTGATTGATTGCTGTATTGAAATTATTGATTTATTGAAACCCTTTATTCTAGATTTTATCATTAAATTATCTGGCTTTCTAATTTGCTACATTAATCAAAATAAATTTAATATTAGATAAAGCTACTGTATAATTAATAGATGATTGATTTTTGATAAATATTTTAATAAATCAAATTAATCAAATAGCTATTCCTTATGTAATAATATATATATATTGAAATTTTGCATTAATTAAGCGTATCGTGATATATTTAACTATAGTTACCTAATAATTAACATCATCTTAACTGGAAATTATTGACCTTTATTCGTTACACTAATTAATCACAATTCATTGTAATATTCATATAATATCACGCGAGATGTATTTAAACCTGTCTAATACAAATCTAATTAATTTAAATGATGTTTCATTCTAACAATCATTTAACACTACAAATAAGTACTTTAAACGAGAAAATTGAAATTTTGGATAATTGTATTCAGTTATTTTGTTTTATATGATACTTTTGTAATCAATTCTGATGTTATTGTTTAAAAATTAGAGTTCAAAAGTTTTGTCTTATTAGAAATAGAGAAATATTCCATTAATAAGTATCTTACATTTATAATAAACAAGGTTACAAATTCAGTGATCTTGTTACAAAGGATCATATTGACAATGAATTTGAAGGAATATTTGTTTCTTTTGGTAATGGATTCATTTAAATATCCTGAAAACTCCTCAATTTACTGCTTGAAAATAATGTACGAATTTTATTATCGCATTGAACAATACTTTTTAAATCCTCTAGCGGTATGTGTTGTAGTCATTGCTTTTGCTTGAAAATAATGTGTGAATTTATTATCACATTGTAAATACTGTTTAAATCCTCTAACAGTGTGAATTTTAGTCATTGCTTTTGTTTGAAAATAATGTTCGAGTTTATTATTAGCACATTGTACAATACTTGAATCATCCAGTGGTTTGAGTTGTAGCCATTGCTTTTGCTTGAAAACAATGTCCGAGTTTATTATTATCGCATTGTACAATGCTGTTATCCGCTAGTGGTGTGAATGTTAGTCATTGGTTTTGTTTGAAAATAATGTATGAGTTTATTATTATCATCCCCTTGTACAATACTGTTTGAATCCTCCAGAGGTTTGAGTTCAAGTCATTGCTTTTGCTTGAAATAATTTCCGAGTTTATTATTATAGCACTGTACAATACTGTTTGAATCCTCTAACGCTGTGAACTGCAGTATTCTCTTTTTATTGCTTACAATGCGATGTACAAATTTATTATCGCATTGTAAATGCTGTTTGATCTTCTAGTGGTGTGAGTTGTAGTCATTGCTTTTAGAAACGAAGGTCCTCTAGTTCCTCTGAGATACTGCCAGGTAACTCAGTGGTGATTGTAACATTGCGTGTACTATAAATGTCTCAAATTAACAATCACGCATTGCTTGGCTCATTGTTTTCTTCCATTCCAACGAAAATGCGATACAGTTAATACAGAAAATGTTTCTGATAGAAAAAATATCTCTACTTTTCCAAGTCAGTGGATTCTTCTTGGCATATTTATGTAAGAGGTCCCAAGTAAACAAAAAAAGAAAATACTGATTTTATGACAGGCATAAAAAGCAAAAACTAATTATTTATAAAAATAATTGTGTTTTTAAACATTTCTGTGGTGCCACCTGGGGATGTAGCATGAGTTTGCCGAATTCGTGGATTCTGATTTGAAATCAGACAAGCAAAATCGGAAAAAAAAACTTTTATCTAAATACTATACTTTCTTAAATTGGGAAAGTCCTTTCATTTAGTTCGAAGAAAGACAGCACAAATCACCTTTTATTTCCTGAGCATATTTTCGAATTAAGATGGCAAAATTCAGATACAATGCAGCAGGTTCCTGAATCAGGGATAATACTGAATGCGCTTACTTTCTGCCTTTCTAGAGGCAAATAACGTTAGGTGAAAGTAGCCAGCATTTAACAAAAAAAAATTATATTTTAAAAATATTTTATATGCTGATACCACGGGAGATATGAATTAGGTAACATAATTGTTTATTTATAACCACTGTAGTGAGTTAACTATGTTAACAGATTGGTACTGGCACTCGGGGCCACAGGTTTCGGTTACGAGTCCACTATGCTATGGCTGTTCGCAGTAGTTCAGAATCCACTTTAAACCGTAGATCCCAGTTTAATATGATTGTCGAGCTTTTGGCCTAAGTCTGACACCGCTACCCAATAAAAATAAAACATCTTCTGTCTGGAAATCTGTCAGTAAGAAGACGGCCTGGTCCCACCATGGGGGCTGTTGCGCCAATGAAGAAGAAGAGAATGGTACGGAAGAAAACAATCTTTTCCAGTTTTCCAATGTTTTCCAGTTTATTGTTTTCCAAATGATTTTAATTGAAATTTTATTACTTACAAATATGACCAATCCGCATTTGTTTATCATAATAGATAATACTGAAAACTTCAATCAAATAATCGAATTGCCAATACATAATCATGATCATGATCATAATCACATCATAATTATTGCTAAAAATTATGCTAATACATAACCATGTTACTACGTTTTACAGAATAACAACTATTGGTACATATAATTAATGAAAATGCATCCTAGTTTTCCTGTATTTAGCAAGTAATACTACTGGACCATTGGGACATTTGATATATATTGTTAATGCTATTTTTTGTTTAACTATATATTTGCTTCTTTTGTTTTCAATTACCAAGAGTTCGTATTAATAAAGTCTTGCAAATCCTAAAGATAGGTCGCAACGGTTATTTTGTGCAACAACTTGATCCCAACAATAAACAAGTTGGCCAAACTACTATGTATCAAGATAAGTAACCTAGGTAGCCTCTGTTCTGTTCTATGGATAGTTAGTTAGCGAATATACTAACTATCTACTTAGGCCTATATTTAGATAAGAGTTCTTAGAGGAAAAATCCGTAGAGGATGAAGTTAGATGACCCGGAAGACCTCACGAGGATGTAATCTCCTCAACTAATCCGACCTTCATTCACAGAAATCTGATCTTGAGATAAAAGCAGATCTTCTAGAAGTCACCATATGAGCATTCAAAGCTTTTAGCAACAACAGCAAAATAAAAAAAAAACTGTTAATTATCTTTTTAGTATTTTTGTAAGGTAAAGTACTTATTGCCGTTTCAAAATAATATACGTTAATTTTATTTTATGCGGCGAACTTCATTAATCCTTAATGATTTTTTTTTATTTCAGAGGAAATATCAAATCAAAACATTTATTGCTCCACATTAATTATTGTTGACATTTAGATTGAATGTTTCTTAAATACAACAATAGTAATTATTAAAAAAAACATTAGAATTTATTATTTCGCACGATTATGTATCAATATAGAAAAGATCAGAACTGATCTGTATTCGCGTAAAGTGAGAGGTATCCGATATGGGGTACCTGCATTTTTATCTTACTCCAAACTATCGAAAGAATAAATGAAATTCATTCAATGTTTAAAAGGATTAAATGTACATTTTTCATCCTCTCTTTATTTTCTAGTTCAAGATAAAGAGGCTTTCAACATTTTTTTTGTAACACTTTCCTTAAATATTCCTCTTTTTTTTATATAGTTTTTCATATTTATCATTATTATTAGAAATACTATTGTTTTATTATTCTTTAAATTTTTACCATAGTTCGAAGATTGATTATTTAACTGTATAGTACTTACAGCCATAAGACTCGTGTTACATTGCGAGCAGTAGTTGTATTGGCCTTTCAAATAATCTATCTATATAACTAATTAACTTCCTGGTACTAGAGCCCCTGGTGGTCCTAAGCCATCTGCCTACTGGCAGATTTCAAGACAGATGGTTTCTTTTTACAAGGTAGCAGGGTAGGATTGTCAGTCCTACGATCTATAATCATATTAGACCGAGACTTAAGATTTAAAAGGGAATCAAAACTACAAATATTCATGGCACTGACGGGGCTCAAGCCCAAAACCTGTGACATAGAGCGCCAGAGCGTTATTCACTTGGCCATCACTCTGATGGCAGAACTTCTTACTTAAAAAACTTAAAACTTGTTTAATTTTAAAAAAATGATAAAACATGGAAATTAGATTTTTTTATTCGAATGCTATTTTACAACTATTTTGCCATTATTTATAGTTTAGTGACAAAGCATTAATAATATTTAAAACAACTATACTTTCCAAGAATATTATAAATATTTATTATGTGTTCCTAAAATTAGTCAACTATATTAAGTTTATAGACTTTTTATCTTTACCCTAGTGTAATAAAAACCCAGAAATTTACTCGTATGACAAAAAAATTCACATACAGTAAAATTTTTGCATTGTCTAAATATTAATAACCTTAGAAAAAACTGCTTATCCGAACAACAAATTATTCAGATATTGGAGAAATAAGTCCCGAGATCTCACGATATACCTTGTTTATTGACTGTAGAAACCACTCACGTGTGGAATCATTATCAAGATTGATGATGCTGTTGCTCATCTTCATTATCAAGGTAATCGTATGGTTAAGCTATTTATCATTATCAGATAAATGTATTAATCACTGAATACATTTTTATCTTGAGTTCCTTTTTGTTGCACATTGTATATGATAGGTAGATAATTAGTATTTTATTAAAATAGTATCACGTATTTTCAATATTATCAGCTACATTCGTAGAAAATAATTAATTTTTATGTATTTCTTGTTTCAACGTAAGAAATGATTACTTAGACACCTGCAGTTATACTGCTGCAGACATTTTGGCTGTTCCTTAATGAACAACACTAATACTTTGGAAGAACGTTGCTCCCTAGGAAGTTGGAAGAAATAATGTAATCAAGCTTAAGCATATGAAAGCAAGAAAACTTTCGCACAGTTGTTAATGTGCTTATTCTTATTTTATGTATAAATTGGATTAAGAGGATTATGTTTAGAGGTTAGTGTTGTTTTTTTTCATAGGCCCAGTGAGACATTTCGGTTAGAATGTTGAATTTAGATATTGAAGAAGTCAGTTCAATATCAAAAAAATGAACTCAACCGAAAATACATTTATATATGCCGGATATAGCAACTTAGTAAGAATGGAAAGTAATCGGAATGCTTGATCTCACAGATGGAGTGTCTTATTTTCAAATCGTGGGGACTCCATGTATCATGGAGCCATGGAGATTATCTTGGAGCCATCATTTTTATATTTAATAAAATGATTAAAAAGATTGCGAGTTTATCGATCGAAACTCAAAATCATGGAGGAAAAATATTACATTGTTGATTTTTCTGCTGAAGAAAAGTTTATTAATCAAATTATGATAAATTTTAATATTTGTGTTATTTAATCGTACTACAATGAACTTTCTTCAAAGCACATATCTCAGAACTATCCTGTTGATTAAATCCTATAATCCTATATCCTGTTGATTAAAACATATAACATTGCTGAAAGAGGCCGGATGGCTGAGTGACTAATTCTCTGGCACCCTGTGCCACACTTTTAGGATTCGAGTCCCAGCGATGGTATGAATGCTTGAAGTGGTTCGAAATCAACTTTAAACCATAGGGACCGGTCTTATATGACTGTTAGACGTAGGGCTGACAATCTTACCCTATAAAAAGAAAACATCTCATGTCTCGAAATTTGCCAGTAGCCCATCATGGGGCTGTTGCGCCAATGAAGAAGAAAATGGGTGAGAATTGTGTCATGAGAAAAGTTTAAAGATTCAGTTTCAGTTCAGTTCTTATGCCTAATTTTCTTTTCTACACACCTCACCCCCTGACAAAGGACTATATATCCTCCTACCAATTAGAAAGATGAGGGTGAAACATCGCTGGGTCTCGTGTATACCACCAGCAACCTACCAACCGGTAATAAATGAGGACAGTGCTTTCCAGGAGTATTTTTAGGTGTAACTGCCCCAAATTTGCTCGTAGTACATGAAAAAACCCGGAAAACTCCCATTGGGCAGTGTGACTATCGATATGAGAAACATTGACCCAATCATAGTTGAGTCTCCTCGTTTTTGAAAGCAGTGACTACAAGCATGCATTCAGCTGATTCGAACCTCAGTCTTCCTGCACTCTAGGCTAACCAGCGTCTCTAACCCACGAGTCAGTTTATGCCCAATTTAGAAGATTTAATTAGTTTTGCCACTTTTGACTATCTTTCATAACTGTAGTTCGGTGGATCAATTGATTTCAAGAGCCCCCGCAATTTGGAGTGAACACCCCATTAAATCATTTTCTGATTAAACCATGCCTGTACCTTCCTCCTAATCTGCCCACGTTCGATTACTTTGTGTCTTAGAGTTTTTTAATGTACCTGGCTTGAACACTGAACTTTTGGTTCAGTTCATTTTCCGAGAATTTCAACTCACCATGCTAGGGCACTTTTCTAATACCATTAAAAATAATAAATATGCACTTTGTGACTGGTGTTTTACTACCCTTTTCCAAAATGCGCAATAATGCTTAAAAGCACTATAGGAAATCATTTCTTCTCTTTTAACTTTTTAATTGTGTAATATAGGAAAATAATTTTAGTTGGTATATTCTGAATGAGGTGTAGTTGTAGTTGTGAATAAATTACCATCGAGCATTTTAACAAAAGAATGGAATAAACGTAAAGTTTATTAATAAATATGAACAAATAATTAAAAAATTAAAAGACAAATCGGGTGAGTTATGATTGTTATAGCTGATTTTTAAAAAAAATTGGATAGATTTTTTTCTATTTAGTTTTTTTGTTAGAAGTTATTCTTATTTTATGAAACTGAATAGATATTTTTAACATCGAAACACTTGCGGATATTTTCTCTGGAGAATCAATACCACTTCAGTTAAAAAACATTAAGATCTGTATTTTATTAAAAGAAATAAATTTTTCTGCGCGGAAAATCAGATTATTTTCTTCAGTTTCATTATAATTTTTCTTAAACTATAACTTTAACCTTTAATAGAAATATAGCAGGTGTATTAAATGACAAGAACATACAAACTAATATGAAAATGACATATTCATCTGCTAAGTTAATCTGGTAAATATTTTCAAAACAGATTAACTAATTAATTAACATTTGAATTATTTTCAGATTTCTGCTACAATTTGAATTAACAACGACTTCAACGTCTAAAGAAATATCGCAGATAGATTCTTTATTATTGAGTGTATACTTATTACTATAATGAAATAAACGGCCTGAAACAATTTGAACTTTATAATTCTTCATTTATAATTATACTGCAGTATTTGCAGGTAAGATAAAAAAAATATATAATTTTATGATTAAATAATAAATAATCTATACTGTCTCTATACATTTCATGGCAATAATATAATTTTGAAACTGTATTTTTCTTTAACTGTATTGAAAAACAGTTGAGATTATTGTTATGATTTTGAGAAATACAAGTTAGTGATTATCTCTCTTTGATAAAGAAATATAAAGTTCATTACTAACACATTATTTTTAAATAGAACAACATTACTTTTACAACATTATTTTTTACAACATTATTTTTAAATAGAAATCAATATTTACTTTAATAATGTTAAATTGTGTACTAATAGTTTTAAGTTGTAACTGTTGCAAACATAGTGAATTTTCTAATAGAATATAGCAAAAAAAAAAAAAATGATGATATAATGTAACTGAATTAATATAATAATTTTCTGCAATGAACAAAATTAAACTCATAAAGATTAAATTATTTTAGTTATTTCATGTGCAATGTAAATATATTTAACTCTGATATAATTCATTGATTGATATAATTCATTATTTCAAATACTTTGATTTATATAACAATAATCGTTTAATTCCACGCAACTTATAATAAAAAGAGAAATAATAGGATACAAGATCTTCACAAAGGTTAATAATAAAAGTGTGTACTTATTAAATAAAATTATAAAAAATCATTTCAATTCATTATAAAATATCATTAATACTTCTATTTTAATTCTCATAATGTATCAACATTGTTAACCATTGTCAAAACCCATACCACATCTCACACACTAAACCCCAATTGCCTCATGTCGATCAAATCACATCAACATGCTCCGGTATATATAACAGCAAACATAAACCCCATGCCATGCTATCGAGCCAATTTTCCAGATATTGATCACGTTTCTTAATGTGTATCTTTTAGAGATAATTATTTTTCAACTTACCTCAGGTCCACTGACGATGGTAAGCTAGCTTGATTCCTGAGGAGACGTGTATTTGGCACAGACTCTGAAGATGTTGATCATAACGTACTCCCAGTGGTATCAAATACACTATGTTAGTTGCTACAAAACGATGAGTCTTTTGATCCAGCAGGGAGAATGTTGGTTGCCAGATGTTTGGCGACGAGTGGGCACGATGCGTCGCCAATCCACTCGCCAAGCAGCCGTTTTTGAAGAATAGTTGAGACTGTCGATACAAAAGCGAGCCATTAAACCTCTGAATAGCCCAACGGTTCCTGAATACAAATAAGTCAATGGACTCCACCATAGTAATAAATAAGCTCTTCAGAGATTTAAAGATTTCGTTGAGAACGTTCTAAAGCTATACAAAACTTTTCCCTTTTAATGAGTTTTTAACTAATTTGCTGCTCATTCATGGAGTCCTGACGTAAATAAACTTCGAAATGAGAAATTTTGTTAAAAGTTTAAAAGTAGCTACTGATTGCAAATGAAGTTGTAAAGGACATAAATAATTAACAAACTTCTTTCGTAAAATACAACTGAATATCTGAGCAATCCTTTACACGATAAATGAAATGACAACAGAAAGATTTTTTAATTATTGATTCACTGAAAATTATTTATTATCATTACTACGTTAAAGATTCTAAACATGAAATTATAATGGTATTGTCGTTTGAATGTGAAATGTATAATTCTGCCAATGTGGAAAATTCTTAAGTGGCCAGGTCAGATGGACTATAAAAGAGAGGAGTCATAGGGAAAAAAATATTTATTTAGATGTGATTTTATTGAAATAAAAATAATTTTAATTTTTTATAATTAAAATTGTAGGATACACGATATTAAAATATAAGAATGATAGCGAAGAAGATTATTAAACTGCCAATCAGATGGACTCAAAAAGAGCGGTATCGTAAGAAAGAAAATGTCATTTAGGTGAGATTTTAATTGAAATGAAAGGAATTTTAATTTTTAGTTATTAAAATTATAGGTTGCACGATATAATAATATACGAATGTGTATTCCACTACCGATAGTGCGGAAATGTCTTAAGCAGCCAAGTCAGATGGACTCTAAAAGAGCAGCATCATAGGGAAGAAAATGCCATTTAGGTGATATTTTAATTGAAATGAAAAAAATTTTAATTTTTAGTAATTAAAATTTTAGGTTACTCGATATTAAAAGCGAAGAAACTAGATAGAAAAAATTTCACATTAACTATTTATTATATCTTTATCAATACAAGTTTGTACCGTGTATATCTGACTAGAACCCCTAACAAGATATCGATTCGTCCGTTTCCTCCCTTAAATCGTATGTTTACTATTCCCACTCTATCCATGGGACTGTATTTCTATTACATAAATATTTTACATTCAATACAAGTTCAGTAACTATATTTACTATATTATCAATGAATAAATAGTTTTTTTATTAAAAAATAAATATCGGTTTTCATTTTTTTGGTAATCAATAAAAAAAATTTAGAAACAATAAATTATAAAAAAAAAATAAAAAAAAAATTAATATAATGTTAACGAAAAAATATGAAAGCAAATGTTACTGAAAATTTATGATTTGAGTTATGAAATACATCATTATCACAGAATAGGTTCAAAACCTGTCCTTTTCTCTTATTAAGATGTGAAAAATGTAAGTGACATATAAATTCAAAATAAAAGAATATGTTTTCAAAGAAAAATATAATCTGCTGGGCTGATATAAAGGTTACCCATAAAATTTAAAACTATACGTAAGAACAAAACGCATCTCATTCTCGTTAGATCACTGAAGTCAAGCCTCATTGGGCGCGGTCAGTACTTGGGTGAGTGATCACCTGGGAACACCGCGTGCCGTTGGCATTCACAAATTTGGGACCTGAATGGCCGAGTGTCTAGCGCTCTGGCGCTCGGTGCGACAGGTTTCGGGTTCGAATCCCGGCGGGGCCATGGATGTTTGTATAGTGGTTCGGAATCCACTTTAAGCCGTAGGTCCCGGTCTCCTATGACTGTAAGAGCGTCACGGAGCCAAGGTCAGACTTCTACCTACGGGTGCTCCATCACAACAGAAGCTACTTCCTTCCCCTTCAACCATGAGTACGCATGGGCTCGTGGGCTTGGCCAGCCAAGTGGGATAAGAAACAACAACAACACAAAACGCATAACAGCAGCCTTAAAAATAAAAAAAACTTTAAGAATTTTTCTTGAAAGAATCTCAATTTCGCTTTGAAATGAAATTGTCTTTACTTTCACCAGACGATCTTTCAGAACAATTTTACATTATTTAACTATTTAATAAGATAATTATTAGCTCGTGAAAGAAATTTTTAAAAAATGTTATACTTGAAGAAGTTCGTGAAAGAAAAAAAATAAACTAATAGCTCGTGAAAGAATTTTTAAAAAATTAACCAATAAGAATAATTGAAAGTCGTCCAAGACACGAAAATTCTCGCTCCTCACAACAATATTCATAATTGTATAGCTAATAATAAGTGTAGTTATGTTTTTATTACTTGTATGAAGCGAAATGTGCGCAATAATTCTGAATAAATTCTATATTACAAATTTAAATAATCTTTTACTAAAACGATTACCAACTGAAACTTAAAAAGCAACATATTTAAATACAATTTGAATATATTGTTAAATTTATCTTTAAATTCTTACGGATCTAATTTCGTATAAATTCAAAGATATTTTGCTTGACGAATAAGAAAAATTATTTAATTTTTACGTCTGCATACTTTACTATGCATATTTTAAATAAAATCAATTATTCTCCAACAAACGCAAAAAGTTATAAGTAATTTTGTTCTTATTTTTATTTATTTATTTGCCGTTTTAAATTTAACATGAATAGAACGCAAAAGAAAAATATATTAAACTTCACTAAATATATTCTTTAAAATTATATTAAATCTGAAGGAACACATTAAAATTTATTACAAATGAGGGCATGTTTATTTAAAAGTCTCGCATATATTTATTGAAATACATTCTTTAATTTTATTAAAATTCATTAATAATAAAGTTACGATAAATTTTCTTGAAAAATCATGAATTATGAATAAAGTCGTGAATACATTTTGTAACTCTGACACTAAAGTTCCTCATTTTTATTTTTGTTGCATGCATTTTAAATACGAAGTTACAGATATTTAATTAAATGTAAATTCTTTTCTTTCATTAAAATCATAGAATCTACAAATTAATAGAAATATTTCCCTTTATTGTAATTAGCAAAGATAATAAATATTTTACGTTTTAATTAAGAATACTGATTTGGTATTTCTTAAAGAATATTAATTTTATATTTGGATTTCAAAGTTTTGAAAGGAAAAAAAAAAGGTTAAGATAAACTCCTTAATATATTCTCTGCAATTAAATTAAGTAAATGCAATTTGGACTTCGACAATTAATTCTTCTTCCCTAAATTATTCAACAATATAAACTATGTAGTGTTCAGGTTGGGCAACCAGATTGTAATTGAGTGTGCTTGGGTTGAGATACTTGAGGCAGTGATTGGAGAACCCACAGCTTTATTGACACACGTACAAACGCCATGCACATACCCTTAGACGCAAACAATATTTAACATTTAAAGACATATAATTATAGAATCGAGGAAGGATTTCCCTTCTAAGCCGAAACCCAATACTCAGGTACGCGCAGGATGCGCGAAATATGCTTCCTCACCGGGTGAGAATCAGTAGGCCAATTAATACCATGAATACCTATCCTCTCCGGATGAGAGACTATAAACTAATCGTTTATCAGCGGGAGCACAGATTTTGCTGTACTTCCTGTCGGGTAAGAGTCTCGAGGAGCATTTCTCCAGAACATCACAGGCGGCGCTGTTGCCAGTTGTAGGAGGAAGTAAGAGAAAGGTTCTTTAAAATCAATGCAACTTAGAAAATACTGCTGAGCGATTGATAATCTTCTCTGGATCATAATTATATGAGAAATAATTTCTATTTTATAATACTTAATATTTAAACATAATATATGATAAAAAAACACAATTATATAACATTAATTATTCAATATCAATTATCATTAAACATAAAAAACATAATTATAATTAAACATGATTTATGATAAAAAGAAAACGTGATTAAAATTATCAAACTGCTTTTCATTTTATTCCATAAATTTTATTACTTATAACGTCCCCTTACAATTTTAGATTTTTTATTTTATAAAATCTAAATATATTACTTTATTTAGCAATTTACTAAATTTTGTGAGAAATTTGTTACTGATATCATAATTAAACTAGACGTATTGAAATTGAATTTTACTTTGAATCTTATTAATATGCTGCTCTTATTCAATGAAAAGGGAAATTAATTAGCAGAAAGAAATATAGGTTTATTAAAGTCCATAAGAACGCCACATTATAAATATAAAGAAAACTTATCACTAATAACAGAAAATAAAATATATTAATCCATCATTTTTAGTAAATAAATTACAAAATTGATCAAATTGAATATTGATTTTAATAATGTAAAAAGTTAATATAACTAAATGTGCAAAATATTATATAAATGTAGAAATATAATGCAATTGAAATCATTTCAAAATAACAGGCTAAAGCTACCTGTAGCTGCAAATGATAATGTTCTTTAAAAATTGCTGAAAAATTGTAAGCAAAATTTTCTCTTCAAATCAAATCATCAGTAAATAAATGTAATTTTCGTATTGTAACCAGGCTTCCTCCTACGCAACCATGTTTCCTCTCACGCATTAGCAAGAACGGCCCATGTGGCCTTCAAAAGAAATGATCAGTAGCCTTACGGCCCCTTGTCCTCAGAAATAGCTGGTACAGCTGAGAAACGTTCAGTTTACAGTCTCTCATTCCGAGAAGAAATATATTTAACACAACCCTGTTTAACAGATAGCCTACAGACTCTCACCTGGAAAGAAATTATATTTCACGCACCCTGCGCGTAACCGAGTTTCGGGTTTTTGGCTTAGAAGTGGAATCCTTCCACGAATCTATAATTAGTCTTTAAGTGAGTTAAATATTGTGTGTGTGTGTGTGTGTAAATAAAGCTGTGAGTTCTCAAACCTGCGTCTCAAGTCGCAACCCTACCACACGCAGTTACAATCCAGCTGCCCAACCTGCACACAACAATATTTTTTAAAACTTAAAATTGAGGGGAACATTTAAAAATTAAACTTGTAGAACTTTCTACGGATGCAGGTATTTCTTTTAAGTTTTCATTCAAAAGAATTTAATAATGCTACTCAATGCATATATGTGTTGCTTGAAATACATGTTTTTTGCGCCTTGATATAATTTTAAAAGGAAATAAAGGACAACATTTGCACTGAAATGCACAACTACGCACTAATATGTGTTCATCTCATGTTAAACTAGGCAAAAATGTTTACTACAACTCGGTACCTCGTGGCACTTTGCATATTTATTTCCACCCATAAAAATTCAACAAAAAGTAAACGGAGGGAAGAAAAGAAGGCCTTATCTCAAGAGGAAGAAAAACAGCAATGATAAGTACGCAATTCAAATAAAAGATCTTTAAAAAAGGACCTAGTTTTTACCTGAAAGGATGAACAAATGACCTCGTATTAAATTGTTGGTTTCAAAGCTTCCGCTCTTTAACAATAACAGTGATATCAAATATTTTAGAGAATTATGTATCCTATCTACAATGAAAAGATTTTTCAAGTCCTAATTTGCTAATAAGTTGAGTAAAGCAACTAATGTTTCAAAAACAAATTAGATAATTTAAAAATCATTTCACTTAAATTCACGACAATAAATGTTTCTTCTACTTTTAAAAGAAAACCGTCTTATTTTGGAAACGCATCACAAAATATAACGTAAAATCGAATATTGAGATCGATATCATAAGAAAGTAGAATATTGAGATCGATCTCATAAGAAAAAGATTAGTTTTTTCTTAAGATATTTTATTAATAAAATATCTAAATTTTTAATAGTGTTGGATATATGACTTATACAATAATAAGTAAAACAAAAAAAAAAAACTAAAAGTCAATTCCTACTTTTTTTTCATTATATTGCAGAAAAATCCTTTACAAATAAAGGTGAAATTTTCCTCCTACATCTGGCGCCATCTATTATTAGATACATGCAACTTAAATCTTTTTTTTTTGTTCTAAAGCAGCTAGCAAACATTTAGACAGCTTGGTCTTGGATGCCTTAAGGCAAGCGCTGCACGGACGTTACTCACTTAGCATTACCCAGGGGGCGCGTGTAACTTGAAACTACGGACGCGGAGTAACAATGCCCCTGCAACTTAAATCTAAAAAAAAAACTTAAATTAATTAATTAAATTTAATTAATGAATTAATATTTGAAAAAAATTTATTAACACCAAGTGTCATCCACTCAAGTTCAAAAAAATGTATTTGAACTTGAGTGGATGAATGAAAAGTATTTTATGAACGATTGAACAACTTTGAACAAGATATATTTATAGGGTGAGTGTAAAATAATAGTAGGAATTGAAAAAGGAATGAACAAAATTTACCATGAAGCTTTATTTTTTCTTTCCTCTGTCATTTTTGCTTTCTTGGTACACATTTCAATTAACAATAAAAGTTCATTTCTGATTAGAGTTTATTAGGGATTATTTTTCAACCTGACTAATATATTTTCTGACATGAAAATAACATGCAATTTATTTTCCAATATGGGGCCTGATGACCGGGTGACTAGAGCTCTGGCTCTCGATGCCACAGGTTTCGGGTTCGAGTCCCGGCGGTGCTATAGATGTTTACGGCGGTTCGAAATCCGTAGATCCTGGTCTGACATGATCGTAGAGCGTTGCGGGGGTATTGTTATTCCGTGTCCGTAGCTTAACTTCCAGCTACACGCACCTCCTGGTAGTGCTAAGTGAGTAACGTCGGTGTAGAGCTTGCCCTTTTTAAGGCATGAAAGGCAACTGTCTAAGTGTTTGCCGGCTGCATTAGGAAAAAAAGTTCTTCATGATCAATGGTAACATGCATAATTAGAGTGCAAGAGAGCTCTGGTTCGAACATTATAATATCATATAATGCAGTACTGCCGTTATTCTCTGAAGAAAAGGAGCCTCACTGCCAACATAGAGAATGCAATACCATGAGGATTGTTTCCTAAAAGGATGCAGAATTGCGAGGAATACGGAGCTGGATCACGTCTAGCGCAGAATAGAAGGCAGTATAAACCAGCAGT
Source organism: Caerostris darwini (assembly GCA_021605075.1). NCBI lineage: Eukaryota > Metazoa > Arthropoda > Arachnida > Araneae > Araneidae > Caerostris > Caerostris darwini. The sequence continues at coordinate 148,457 of BPLQ01006085.1, read as the reverse complement.
TGTCCCACTCTGTCGTTTATAAAATCCAGAATTTCAGGAAGTTACACACTTCAGAAGATACGTGTGGATTAAGAGATGACACAGAGGGTGATTCTGGCAATTGGGCCATTTTGCGAGATGTCGAATTGTAGGCTTAAGAACGGCAGATTGATTTTATTATCTTATCGTCTGCTAAAATGCAAATAGAAGTGTTTATTGTGTATAGAATTTGGACCAGATGGATCGACGAACAAAATGGGAATTGTCGGGAAAGACAATGTTCCCATAGCCATATAATAGAATGTAATAAATGCATCTAGATGTATAGCATGTGTGTAACTAGATGTACAACAGAATGTCACATTGATGTCATGACAATATGACGATGAGGAACTGCATCCGGTTGAGTTATCTTACATTCTTCTTCTTCAATGGCGCAGTAGTCCAATGGTGGGCCAAGGCCGTCTGCCTACTAGCAGATTGCGGAACATGAGATGTTTTTTTTTTCTTTTTACAGGGTAGGGTTGTCAGCCCTACACCCAACAGTCATATTAGATCGGAATATATGGTTTAAAGTGGATTTCGAACCACTGCAAACATCCATGGCACAGGTGGGATTCGAGCCTGAAACCTGTGGTACCGAGCGCCAGAGCGCTAGTCACTCGGCCATCATATTTCAGGTCTAATTTGACTATAGAGCTTTGGGCGTAGGGCTGAAAATAATGGCTATAATGGGCCAGCGAATATACAGTCTTGATCCTTCATGGGGATGTTGCGCCGTTGAAGAAGAAAAAGAATTATTTGTTAGAATAATTTTATAAATCAATTTAATATTAAATTTTGGAAATTATAATCCAAAGTCCCCTTCGTAGCTGAACGAATTTGCGAAGCGGGTTCGATTCCATTGTTCGTATGTGAGACAGCCTCTGTTTTAAGAAACGAATAGTATCTGTTGCAACTATCATATAGAAGTTTTTTATATTTTAACCAATACATTACGTAAATGTGGATCAATTACCCTTAAAAGTCATTATCAAATGTGTTTCCCTCCACACTTCTCCCCTGTGACTCACCGCAATGGTGTCTGTCTTTATCAAAATGATCATTAAGTAAATTTACTTATTACTCACACTCATATTAGGGAAAAAACATATTATATACCACTATCATTAAATAAAATATATAACACGTTTTGGTGAAAAACAGTCACGTTCCTCAAATATCACTACAATACTGTGTATACATCAGATGAGACTTATCCTATTACTACTAACATGATGGTTGAGCTACGTAAGTACAATCAATATTTGTTTCTGACAGGTGGGAAATTGGATCAGACAAACTATAGGATGCGGATATAGGCCACTTAGAAGGGTATTGAAACAGCAAGGTGGGAAAAGTATTTCTTATCAGCACCTGAGCTTCCTTCTATCCCTGTAATTTCCTTTCTTTCCTCTTTCTTTATCTCTGATTCTTTGAAAAGTAGATCTTTTTTTCACAACCTGCCATTGTAGAACTTCTATTGAAACTCTAGGTGGTTTGAAAGAAAACTACAACGTTTCATTGTTAAGAATATTATATGCATAGTTATGGAACAGTACTGGAGAAAATAATGATGGGAATAATAACAATAATACTGTTTTTTTCTCTTCTGAAGAAGTAAAAAAAATTTTGCCAAGTGTTTCTATCGATATGTATAGTAAATAATAAAATTGTTTGTGGATTAATTAATTAACAGTTTACGGTATTTTATTTTATTTTTTTTTTTATTTAGTTAAGTTTTAAATTTGTTGCAGTTTTAAACATACATATTTTGTTTAATTTTAAACCAAAATAGTTTTTTTTTTATATTTAATACTAAATCAAATGAGGTTTCAATTATTTTTTTCTAACGTTATTATACTTGAAAAAATTAGCAAATAAAAAAAAGAGAAATTTTTGTTAATAGAAAAAATATATATAAAACAAGATATAGACATAAAACGTAAAATATAATTATAATACAACATATAATACCAAATTGTATTCCTAAGTTTTATGTTTATATCCTGTTTTATATATATTTTTTCTATTAACAATAATTTTCCTTTTTTATTTGCTATTTTTTTCAACAATAATAACTTCAGAAAAAAACAACTGTAACATCATTTGATATAGAGTTAAACATAAAAAAAGAAATTGTAAATGATAATAGTAAATAAATAAACATAAATGCATAGTAAATAAATAAACATACATGTATAGTAAATAAATAAATACAAATGCATAGTAAATAGTAAGTATAGCTTATTTTGTTTGTGGATTAATTTAATTAACAATTTAAAGCATTTTATTTTATTTATCTTTTCCTATAGTTAAATTTTTAATTTATTGCAGTGCATAAATATATATTTTATTTAAATTCAAACCAAAACAGTTCGTTTATGTTTAACACTAAACTAAATCATGTTTCAATTGGCTTTTTCTAAAGGTATTACAGTTGAAAAAAATTAGCAATTAAAACAAGGAAAATTTTTGTTAATAGAAAATATATATAGGAAACAAGATCTAAACATAAAACTCAAAATACAATTTGTACATAAACGTAAAATATAATTATAATACAACATACAGTAAAAAATTGTATTTTAAGTTTTATGTATATATCTTGTTTCATATATCTATTAAATATATATCTTGTTTATGTTTAAAAATGATGAATGTTTAACGATTAAAATGATGTTTCAATTGGTTTTTTTAAAGTTATTGCAGTTAAAAAAATTAGCGAAAATAAAAAAATACTCTGGAAAAAATTTTAATAGAAAAAATATATATGAAACAGATATAAACGTAAAACTTAAAATACAATTTGTACGTAAATTACAATAATATAATTATAATACAACGTATAAAACAATACTTGAAATATGAGAAATTTGAAATATTTTGTTGAAATTTTAAAACAAGATCTTTTTTAAGCATTTTTAAGCAAATGTTTGAAAACAATGTCGTAACTTTAAATGGTTCCATTATCATTTTTAAAAAAAGAACAAACATAACGTGCACTTAGCATTTTTGTCAGAAGATCCAAGCAATTTCAAAAGTATAATCCTTTGAATTAATTTTATCTGTACTTTGTAGAAACATTTTGGAGGTGCATTAACAATGTATATGAACTACAAACTGTACAGCTATTTTTAATCTTCTTTAACGACGTAATCTTTTAAGTAGCTTTCTGTCAGTTTTCCTACTTAGTAATGCTTTTAACTTACTTTTGCTATATTTCTTTAAAAAGTATGTTTCGTTAATCCATATACACGTTGTTTTATTGTGAAACATTCTATTACAATACTAAGTGATTGATTCCACTTAACATGAAAATATCTTTAAAAAATTTTTTAATCTTTATGATGTATTTTGAAAAAATTAAGCTAAGTTAACATAAGAGTTTAATATTCCTAATACAAGAAGTGTCTCGCAACAACATTTCTACAAATGTCAAAAGTATTTGAATATAAAAATGTGACCTTTTAAAATTTTCAGACATCTGTGAAAAGTTGTGTAATATTAAAACAAAAGCCTTCCCACGTGTTAGTTTTATAATAATAGTAACTAAATTATGTTTCTAAATATAAACCTATTGTGTTATGAAAGATAACTTGGCTTCTTTATTTTATCTTTAAAATAGTATTTTAGGTTTTTTTTTTTCAAGTAATTAAATCTTTTTCGTCATAAATAAAATTTTTTGCAACATTTTTTTTAACTTTTGTTTTTGGCATTATGCAGAATTATGCATCTCGAAAAAAATAACCTTTTATTTTTAATAAAAGGCAATTAGTTAAATCTTTAACAAATCCAATGTTCTCTATGCATAGATGTTATGATAGTTGCATGAATAATTAAAATTTTTTTTAAGCTATAAAAAATATCATCATTCATTGAATATTATCACTATTCATTGTGTCACAGGACGAGACAATTTTTTTTTTTTGCTTTATCTTTTGTATACTATCTAGTACATCATTTGCTACATCTAGTTCTATCTTTTTTTTAATATTAAAACAAGTTTTTAAAATAAAGTCAATGTTTTACAGCAGCTTCATTTGATAACAATATATTTTTATATCATTGTTTTACAATAATAGGTTTTCATGATAATGTATTCTTATAACAATGACAAAGTTTTGTAGAAGTGTATTTTGTGATAATAACAAAGTTCTATAACAATATAATTTGTAACAACAACACAGTTTTATAATAATGTATTTTGTAACACTGTTTTATAATATATTTTATAATTAAAATAATATATTTTGTAACTAATTATTAAATTTAAATAATAAAGTTTATATAAAAATTTATAAACATAACAAATTTTTATAACAATGTATTTTAATATAAACAAATGTGTAATTGCTTGAAAATATTCAATCTATTATATTATCTCAATTTCACAACATTCCACTTTAAAATTTTCCAAATTTAAGTCATTAATACTTTTTTTTCTAAATAAAACTTGACAAAATAAAAATATATTTATTAAAGCCAGACAATACTGTGTCCTTCTACAAAAATAATTTTCAAATTTTTTTTAGTTTAAACGTTTTTAAGAAAACACTGAAATTATAAAGAATATATAATAATATGTCTAAGGTTTAATTTGTCTAAAATTTAATTTCAAGATTTGTATTAAAATTTATTTCAAAACAAGAAATATTTCAAAATAATAAAAATATTTTAAATTTGGTTTAATATTTCACTAAATGCAGAAGTTTTAAATTAAACTATTTTATAAAAAGTCTGATATTCTTTTTTATTATTTAAATTGATAACTTCTATCATTTTAACTTAATAAGTTATCTGATATCTTTCGATTTTTGTAACTTTAAGATTGTTAAATTTAGTGTTCTAGCCTTAAAGTATTAAAAATATTCATCTCATTCATTATCTTGTTACTCTAAGTAACAGGCTCCAATTACATATAAAGTAAGTATTTTTAATCATAATTATTAATTTTTTTGTTTTAATTAAAAGGCTCTGGTTTCAAACTAGTATTGAATATCAATCTAGCTCCTCGAAAAGATGAAATTAAAATTCCTCATATAACAATAAATATATTTAATTGCTTGCAATATTTATAAATATACATTAAGTATTTTAATTAAACTTTGAAATACATTAATAAAGCAACGATTTCTGTTTTATCGAAGTATCAAAATTAATTTTTCAATTTTAGTCACTGTAATGTGTTATCCAATAGGCATTTGTCACTATATTGCGATATTAGAAATGTTTAAAAAGATCAAATGTCAATTAACAATGTTTAAAAAAAATCAGTATCAATTTTATTTATAAGATTTATTTTTTTAATGAAAAAATTTATGAAAATCGAAATTTATATTTAATTTCATTCGACTTTATTATTTTAATAATTTTATAAGTTTAAAACAAGATAATTGGTTTATTTTTAAAATCATTTTTAATTTTTTGTGTAATCATAATAATCAATGCTGTGAGTTATCAAATTGAAATGATTTCAATTAATTCTTTATAAAACTTTTTTTTATTTAATTATAAAACGGGTCTCTTAGGAATATATTCTAGATTTTTATCTTATTTTAGTCTATAAAAAATTAACTAATTTATGATGCAAAACAGTAATTATTCTTTAGAAAAAATTCATATAATTTTGTATTATTCAATAGCTCAAATAAGTAACATTTTTAAAAACAGATCAATTTTTAATCAGATAAATTATGTTTATTATATTTATGTTAAACAGGAAATGCATATTAGCCAACTATTTTTTGTCGAACTTTTAAACTAAACATGGTATGGGAATTTAAAATACATATTAAATGTAAAAAGTAAAGTTTTTTCTCATAAAATGTTCATACATTTAAAACAAATAGATGAAAAAAAAATACGAAATTAGTTTTACGGGATTTTTTTTTATCATTGTAATGCAAATTTTTTTAAATACAAAAACTTATATTGTTTGTTGATAGAAAAAAATGTATATATTTTAATGTAAGTATTATATTTTGTTAACCTGAGATAATAACTGTAATATTTTATTACTTAAAATATTATATATATCATAGGTTTATTATTTATATAATTTACACCATTGTTTGAAATATATTTAAAGCAGAACAAAATTCTACGTACATATAAATATAATTTTGTTTCTCTAACATTATAAATTACTTCTATAATAAAAATAAATACATATTTCAACGATGTGTGTAATGTAGACACAAAAATAAAAATATCATTATCAGAGAATTTATTCAGAATTTTTACATACTTACATTACATTCTTGGATGTTTATTTTCATCTAAATAAATCGCCAAATTTTTTCTCATTCGTAAGGTTGCAAATTTTCTTTTTGAATAAATTATGACGTTAATCCATTAAAAGAAGTTATTTTTTTTAGAGAAGAATTAAATAAATAATGCAAAATTCCAAAGGCAAGTGAAGAAAGTAGAATTTTTTTAATTTATGAATGTTTGTAATAATTAGAATCTTTAAATTATATGTAAAACGTAAGAAAAGGAATTTTCATCTTAAATTTTAAAAAAAGTGAAAATGTAAAGGTTCTTTTAATTACTATCAAAAGAAATTAAAACGTAAATTTAAAAGTAATTAATATGCTAATTAATATTTAAATAGTGTAATTAATATATTATTAATTTTGAAATAATTAATGTCTATTAATTTTAAAATTAATGTACCAATTAATGTTTAATTAAATTAATTAATGCACTATTAATTTTTAAAGTAATTAATGTAGTACAATATTTTTGAAAGGCTAAATTAAATACACTGATCTTGCATAGATTTAAATATACAATTAAATAAATATACATTAAGTATGGTGCCTTGAAATAACTTACAAAAATGCTTGAAATTCCAGAAGCAACAAAATTTTTTGTTTTAATAAACCAGTATATAATAAACAATTTATCGAAATATTCAGTTGATTTATGTTATCTGTAAAAGTGTTTTTACCTTAAAGTGAGTACATTTGCAAAAAAAAAAAAAAATATATATATATATATATTTACAAAATGTAGATTTTTTTTTTTCCCCCTTCTTAAAAAAACGGTTTTCTTTCTTCTCTTTTCGTTGAAATAGCATTATTTTAATTAATTTTGAAAGTAATTTTGTTTCAAATTAAATTTAATAATTAATTATTATTAATTTTGAAAGTAATTGATCTGCTACAATATTTTGAAAGACTAAATTAAATACACTTATTTGCATAGATTTAAATATACAATTAAATAAATATACATTAAGTATGGTGTCTTAAAATACCTTGAAAAATACTTGAAAGTCCGGAAACAACGAATTTATTTATTTTGTAACAACAAAGAAAAAGTTCCGGTGCATAACCAACAATTTATCGAAATATTCAACTGATTTATGTTATCTGTAAAGGTTTTTTCACCTTAAAGTGTGTACATTTGCAAAAACACCACCATTTACAAAATGCAGCTTTTTTTTCCCCCCTTAAAAAAGAACGGTTTTCTTTCCTATCTTTTCGTTGAAATAGTATTTTTTTTCTCCCCTTTGTATTACAAAAGTTTTTTTTAACAACAAATTTAACAGATGAAACAAATTGTAATTTTGTTTCAATATTTTAGTTTCATGCAATCAAAACACACCATTTTCTTTAAAGTTAGATTTGTAAAAGAGTTTTTAAAAATCGTCATTTTTCTATTACGATAATCTGAAATTTTTGTTTAGAATTTTGAATTTAGAATCTGAATTTTTTATTTCAAATTCAAAAGACCTTTACCTTAAAAATTCGGTATGTTTTTCATAATAGACAATTTAAACGAATAAAAAAATTGATAAATCTTTATATTTATGATTCATTTAACAGATAAAAACAATTCGTTTAAAGTATATGTTTTATATTTTAATTAATTTTATGCAATAAATATTATATTCATTATATATAAATAATATTAATAAATTTAAATTTATTTCATTTTTATAATTATCATTTTTTATTTATTTTTATAAACTTTAAAATGTTATGTTTGTTTATTAGTTGTTCAATAAATTATTTATTTAATTATCTGTGTGGAAACTATATTAAATTGCTTTTAAGCTTTCTTCTACAGGTATAATATAAATATGAAAATAAATTCTTTTTTTTATAAATTGTTCTAAATTATTGCTTAATAAAAGAAGACCATTCACGTATTTTTCTAAACAGAAACAAAACAAAAGATAAAAAAAAAAATTTTTAAACTCTCTTATAAATCATCTAAAACGTATCATAATAAAAAAAAAATTCAAACTACTTTTAACAAAACAATAAACTGAATAAAATGCATTTTTAATTACAAAAAAATATTTGTAGTTAAAATTTACAAAATCAATTTTAATTAAAGAAAAGAGAAAATATTTTAAAGCCAGTACTTTCTCTACTGTATCAGAGTACTAAAATATTTTTATATATCATATATTTTTTTATATAAAATGCTTTAGAAATATAATTTAAAAATACTAATTTATTCCATTTCCAAAAAATAATAAAATCCTTCTGAAATTTATTACTTGCAAAGTTTTATAATTTACTAATTTCATTTTTCTAAAATTTCCCAATTGTACTTGATAAAATATTAGTTTTAAAAGATTTATTATAACCATATCTTTGTAATGCACATAAAACATTTTCATATCCGTTCTTAATAATGTGTTCTTAATAACATGTTTGTAATAAAAACTACATTTTTATTACCCTATTTCTTTGCCATTATAAATAAATAAATTTGTTTTTATTGTAAAAGAATTTTTTTACAAATATTTATAGAAAATGTTTACATAATATAATGTATACCGTCTATAAGAAACGTTTGTATTTACTGATGTAAATCTGTTTTTATACACCTATTTTATTAAAAGAAAATATTATCTTAATTTGCAATTCATAGTTTTAGAGATAATTCACGAGTACGATTATTAATAATTAAATTAATTTTTTAATATAGTATTTGGAAAATTTGTCCGAAATAATTTTCTCAAACTATTAAATGTAATATTTATTTACTTATTTAAATTATTATATAACAATTTAACAATCAAAATAGCTTATATAGAATTCGGAAACTTATAACGAATCAATATTCTTTTCATGTATTTGGATTTTAACTTCTTAGCTAATTTACTGGAAAATATTGGATCACGTGATACGTTGTGGGAAATAAAAGTAACCTATTTTTTTTTTTTTTGACATCATAATTTCTTTTTTAGTTAAATTACATTATTATTTAGAATTTTTTGTATTAAATATGTGTATTATTAATTTTAATTTCTTGTTAAAATATAATTTCTTGCTTTGTATAAAACTAATTTGACTTTTTCTTTTACTCTAAGTTATTTAATCTTAAAAAAAAAATTCTACATTTTTTTCTCATCAAGACTTAATAGAAAGCAAACCAAGAAACTATAAAAACAGTTTTCGCTTTGACATAAAAGATGATTATTAAAAATAAAGAAAGAGAATGTTCAATTAATCCAACAAATGTTTTGTCTGTTTCACAAATTATAAAGATAAAAAACAACCGAAAATCTGCTCAGAAACTAATCTTATCAACTGAATACAAGAAACACAAATCCTTTAAGTTCGATAATCTGAAGATAAATCTCAGTTTTCCTTTTTTTTTATCACTGTATTGAATAGAATTTTTGTGATAAAAAAATAATCATAAAAGATTTTATTCCAAAATAGTGCTTCATCTTGCCAAACTTGATAGGTAAGAGCAAAAAGATTACCGTATATCTGCATTTACAACAGTTCAATATTTTCCCATCATCATCCTTTCTGTTTCCATATTTCATCTGATGCTTATATTTATGGGTATAAAGTAGTAAGACTTGTTTTAAAAAACTAGAGATATTACTTTTAAAAACATATGTACATCTCAGATGTTGTAACAGTTTATTTAATTGAGATTACCTAATATTATATTTATATGTAATGATAAATGTTTAAGCCAATATAATATAAAGTTAGATAGGGGAAAACATCAGAACTAGATTAAAAAGGGATATTAAATTTAGGAATAAAAGGTTCAGTTTATAAACTTATTTAAATGTGATATAAATAGAATATTGTTAACACTTTTGTTAAATTAAGAAAAGGGTTAACTAAATTAACATTTCTAGACGTATTCTTTCAATCGGTTGGAATTTCAAATTCTGATTTTTACTAAAGGAATATATAAAATTAACAGTCAAGTGACCTGAATAACTTACAAAAACAACCAGATATTTTTTTCTGTATCGGGTGAAAAAAATAGGATGGGTTATATAGGGTATTTTTTTGTGTATCTGTAGAGTTACGAAACTCACGTGATGACGTGACGTAGTAAGACGTGGTTGTTTTGAAAAGAACTAACACATGATACAAAGGGCAGTTAATGTTTGATTGCATAATTAAAATAACGTAAGATTTTGTTAATTTTTTACACTATAAGACTGATGCCTGATATTTGCAACACATCAACAAGATTAGCAATTTTATGATTAGACATACCATTGCAAGGCGATTGACAATGTCTCTCAAGAACTCTTCGATGTATGCAGAGACATTGCTTTTCTTAAAGAATGTTATTTAACATGTAAATAAAAATTTTAAAAATTACAAAAAAATACCCAGTCAGTCCAAAAGCAGTGACACGTTTTGCTGAAATTCACATAATTATTATTATAATGATGTATTTATTTAAGCAGTGGCGTGGGTTAAAACCATATTTACCTCTTTCTAAGATCCACAAGCAGCTAATAAACCATTTATGAGGTGATTTTATACAATAGATAGTCTTACTTAAAGTTCTAAATTATGAATTTCAGGGGATGAATTAATTTTTGTTATTATGTTCGTTTAATTATTTAATTAGCTTAAGATTTTTTCATGAATATAATAATTAGAATTGTTTGTTTGAGGGTTTATGAGTAAATCATTTTTTTTAAACTGTTGAAGATATACGACACTTTTTGCAGGCTATCATTGTACATCATAATCATAATAATAGTTTGTTTAAGATAATAACAATTTGTTTGTCTTGATCATAATCATAGTCATAGTCTATTATAACATATTAATCTTGACTGTTAATGAAAAGGTTATAAAGGAACTAATTAATAAAATCAGATTATTATTTTGAAGTATAAAAAATATGAAAACCTACTGCTTAACTTTAATTCCGCAGCAAATATATTTTAATAATGGATTCGAAAATGAAACTGAAGAATTATCTTGAAAACTATGCACTACTACGAAATGAATGAAAATGTATTGTGACAAAGTAATGTGACATACGAAGTCACTATCACAAATGCACAACAACCAGACGCCGAAATGAAATGTTGTCAATTAGCAATTTTAGGGCGTGTGATTTTTCCAGTTTTTGCCAATCTTACGTAACATGTAATCTTTTTCTTTTAATTTGAAATTAAATTCTTAAAAATTAATGTCATTTTTAACAAGATCACTTACAAATTTGAAGGCAAGATTAAATACAATGACTAATAGAGCTAAAGAAAAGAAAATGTGAATTATTCGAAAGAAATCATGAGTTAATTACGAGTATAAAGCTCGTAACAAAACAAAATTCGATATCTCAACGATTTTTAATAAGTGCGGTAAACAGTTAAATGGCTTATAGAAATGAAATATTCTAAAAAAGAGTTTGACAGTTCCTTGCTCTCCTGTCCTGTTTCGTAATATCAAAAATAAGAAAACTGGGTGTTTAAATAATTCAGAAAATTTTGTCTGTCTCAGAAATTAAACTATAAAAATAATCAAAGGATTCAACGAATCTTAATTTTTCATTAAAATTCGTTGAGTTCTTTGATTATATGAGAATTTAAAATGAAATATTACAAAGAGTTTTTGACAGTTTATTCCAAAACACAAGTTACTAATTGTTAATAACAAAATTTGATATTTCAAGAAATAAGAAAAAAATTTTAAATTCGTGTTTTGATAATGAATATTAAGCACTATAGTACAATATTCACATTTTTCTATAATTATTCCAAATAATTTATTTAAAAGAGAATTACTAACTGTTTTTTTTTTCAAAAATAATGATCACAGGAAAAATTTTATCTGAATTAAAAGCAATAAAAGTCATGATATGAATAATTTTATATCAATACGAGGTTATATATATAGATTATATCAATACGATATCAATTTATTTTTATAGACATTATTTATAGATGTTATTTTAAAGACATTATCCCATGAATTATCTAAGCTTTTTCACTTCAAAAAGAGTTCACTTGTGAGAGTTGTTCCAGGAGTTGCAACTATTTGTAAAGAACGCTAGAAGGATTTGTAAGAACATTGGAACTTATACCATCATCCACTTCCTCAATCCCAATGGATGGAATTTCTGGTCGCCAGATTTATGATGTATCCTTTTTATGTTAACATTAGATGTATGAGAACAAAAAGTAACTTATCAAACTTTTTCAAAGCTAAAGAAGTTATTGTGTTTTAATACATGAATTAGTAAAAAAAGAAATATTCTTTTGTAAAGCAATTTAGGTCTAAGATTAAAGTAGATTTAGAAGAATACATTGATACAGTTACACTTACTACAGTTGCACTGATAACAGTTACAGTTACAACTTAACAATTTTTTAAAAGCTAAATAAGTTATTTTATTTTAATACATGAATTAATAAAAAAAGGATGATTCTTTTGCAAAACAATTTGGTATAAGTATAAGGTAGTTTTAGTATAATACATTGATACAATTACACTTACAGTTACAGTTGTACTGATATAGTTACAATTAAAACTTAACAATTTTTTTAAAGCTAAAAAAGTTATTATACTTTAAAGCATAAATTAGTAAAAAAACGGTTATTCTTTTGTAAAGTAATTTAGGTCAAAGATTAATATAGATTTAGAAGAATACATTGATACAGTTATTTTAATTTGAAATTGACTATTATTTTCATATATTAATTTTTCTCATTTTCTTAAAACCAGATCTAATCCATATTTGATACCATATATATAATAAAATAAATTATTATTATAAGTAAAAATTTTGAATGTTTTAAGATTCAAAACTCTTAATCAACTTGTAGATCACAAGAAAATTTTTGTTTACTTACATCATTTATTTAAAAAGTTATCAGTAATTATGACAATAAACATTTTAATAATTATTTTGTAATTAGACATTTTCATTTAATGAATTAATTTTTTTTATAATATATTAAATTAACTTTTGATCGGAATATAATGACAATGTTAACTAAATATATATATCCAATAAAATAAAGCAATTTTATTTAACTCTTCATTATCATTTAATGGTTAATTTAAATTTGAATTATTTTATTCAAATATCTTGAATGTTGATTTTTTTTCTCAAAAACAAAAGAATTAGTTGTGAAAATTTAATTGCAAAATTATCAATAGATGTTTATTTTTAATTTCATATTCGCATTATTTTCTGTTCCATTATTTAATAATAATATTAAATAATAACTAATTATTAATAAATAAAATTAATTATTTATAAAATAATTTAATAAATTATTTATTTTCGAATTAGAAAAATAATTAAATTATAATTAAATTATTTAATAAATAATAAATTATTAATAATTAATTTAATTATTTAATAAATTAATTATCTTCTGTTAAAACAAAAATAGCAAACGAACTACCAAAGAATATTTTATAAGTCTTATTAAATTCTAGGAAAGGTAACTTTTTAGAACTTTCATCTTAAACATACAAATACACTAAAACTTTTCTTTTTTTATTTATTCTGAAAGTTTCTACATCATTTAAAATTATTCCGACTTTTATAAAACAATATTTTATTAACGAATTCTTACTGTGTGATAAGTTGCCAAATGTGAGGACCCCTGTATAGGTGATTTCACTCTCTGCAACCGCACATCCTAAAGGCAATCAATAGCAGCCTCGGAGCGCCATCTATCGGCCGTGATGGAATAAGTAAAACGGAAGTTGAAGGAACGGAAACCAATTTTCGCCTATTTACTTTGAGCAACAAATGAAGTTCTAAGCGGCATTAGTTTCCAATCAGCCGATAAAATGAATTATTGCTGAATGGGTGTAGGAGTGCCTTCGCTCCAGGCCTTCTTTGATTAAATAATGAAGAAGAAAAGCTGCAAAAGGGTGAAAATTTTGCTCCTATTAATGAAGAAGTAATTATTTCGAACTGAAAATATGATTCGAAAAGGGTTAAATATCGGCAGTAAATGTTTAAAGATATTTGTTTACTACTTTTTAACTTCTTTGATGAAAATAGTTTTCAGGAAAAATTTCTTCTTTGAAGGATTTTTTTTTTTTCACCTATTTCACTAAACATTTGCTGACTTTTTCCATACATCACACTGAAGGATTTAATTTTTTTTTCATGCGTTTAAAGTGATTTTTTTAACCCCTCAAGAAAGAAATTTTTCAAAACAAAAAACGATTTATTTATTTATTCATTTAATAAGTATTTAACTGAAGAAAAAAATATTTATCCTTGTTTGAGTACGGTTAATCTTTATAAATCGTTGGAGGATTTCAGTTAAGAAAATTGGTGCTCTTTTTTTTCCTATGTTTGACTGTTTGACGGGATTTTTTTCTGAAGGATTTAATTTTTCTTTTCGCGCATTGCAAATGTATCTTTAATTCCTCAGGAAAGAAATTTTTCATAACAAAAGAGATTTATATATTTATTAATTTAATAAGTATTTAACTGATGAAATAAAACATTTATCCCTGTTTGAGTACGGTATTTCTTCATAAATCACTGTAGGATTTCAGTTATTTTAGGTTAGGGGTTTTTTTTTCCTGTAATTGAAATGTTTGACGGTTTTTTTTGTTTTTGTTTTTTTAAATTTTTTTTTTTTATTGAAGATTTTAAATATTTTAAGTCATGACTTTTAACCTGTTAAGGAAAATTTTTTTTAGTTATTCATTATTTGTTTGAGTACAATTTGTGAAGATTTCATCGAAAGATTAGTGGGTTTTTTTCCTTAGATTTCTTTGAAAGTTTGATTGTTTTCACATTCATTTCAGAGAAGGACTTTTTTCGAACATTTAAAATGATAGGCTTTCAACTTTCTCAGGGACAAACTTTTTAAATTGAAGAAAAATAACTTTTTAAAAATGTGCTGTTTTTTTTCATACAGCACACTGAAGGATTTAATTTTTTTTATCATGCATTTGTAGTTTTTTTTAATCTGTCAAGAAAGAAATTTTTCTAAACAAAGAGAAAAGATTTATTTTTTTATTCATTTAATATATATTTTAACTGAAGAATTAAATATTTATCCTTGTTTGAATACGATTTATCTTCCTAGACCATTAAAACATTTCAGTTAAAAAAACTGGTCATTTCCTTTTCCTATGTTTACAAATTTCATGGGTTTTGTTTATTGAAGGGTTTAAAATTTTTTCTATATTTTAAATTATGATTTTTAACCTCTTTAGAAACAATCTTTTAAAAATTAATTCATTATTTGCTTGAATACAATTTGTGAAGGATTTTATTGAAAAATTTGTGATTTATTTTCATACATTTCTTGGAAAGTTATATAGTTTTCTCCTTCATTTCAGTGAAGGATTGTTCCGAATGATAGTTTTTTTAAACTCCCGCAGAGACAATCTATTTTAAAGTAAAGAAAAAATAACTTTTTTTTAAATTTGCTGATTTTTTCATACATGAAACAGAAGGATTTAGTGGTGGTTTTTTTTCATGCGTTTCAAGTGCTTTTTTTTAACCTCTCAAGAAAGAAATTTTTCAAAACGAAATATATTCAAAAGAAATATATTCAAATTTTTCAAAACGAAATATATTCAAATATTTATATATTTATTCATTTAATAATTATTTATTTCAAGAAATAAATATTTATCCTTGTTTAGTACGTTTAACTTCATAAATCGTTGAAGGATTTCTGTTAAGAAAACTGATTTTTTTTTTATGTTTGAAAGTTTGATGGGATTTTTTTACTGAAGAATTAACTTTTTTTCTTTTTCATGCATTTAAAATGTTTTTTAACCTCTCAAGGAAGAAACTTTTCAATACAAAGAAAAAAGTTTTTTTTTTATTCATTTAATAAGTATTTAAACAGAAAATTTAAACATTTATCCTTGTTTGAGTAAGGTTTATCTTCATAAATAGTTGAAAGATTTCAGTTAAGAAAATTGGACATCTTTTTTTCCCTATGTTTGATTGTTTGATGAATTTTTTTGTACTGAAGGATTTTAATTTTTTTTTCTATATTTTATGTCATGATTTTTAACTTCTTCAGGGACAATTTTTTTAAAAGCTATTCATTATTTGTTTGAGTACGATTTGTAAAGGATTTTATTGAAAAATTGGTGATTTATTTTCATAAATTTCTTTGAAAGATTGATAGTTTTCTCATTCATTTCAATGAAATTTTTTTTTCCTGCATTTCAAACGTTAGTTTTTTTTTTTTAACTACTTCACAGACAAACTTTTTAAAGTAAAGAAAAATAACTTTTTTTAAATTTGCTGATTTTTCCATACATTACACTTAAGGTTTTAAATTTTTTTTTTTTTTTTTTTTTTTCATACAGTTCAAGTGATTTTTTTAACCTCTCAAGAAAGAAATTTTTCAAAACATTGAAAATTTTTTTTTTCTTTATTCATTTAATAAGCATTTAAAAAGAATTAAATATTTATCGTTGTTTGAGTACGGTTAATCTTTAAGTAAATAGATCGTTGAAGGATTTTAGTTTAGAAAATTATTCAATTTTTTTTGCCTATGTTTGAAATGTTTTTTTTTTTTCTATATTTTAAGTCATGAATTTTAACCTTTTCAGGAACAATTTTTTAAAGTTATTCATTATTTGTTGAGTACGATTTGTGAATGATTTTATTGAAAAATTTGTGATTTATTTTCATACATTTCTTTGAGAATTTGACAGTGTTTTTCATTCATATCTGTGAAGAATTTTTTTTTTTTTTTTGTGCATTTTAAATTATAGTTTTTAACTTCTTTAAAGACGATCTTTTTAAATTGATTAAAAGTATTTTTTTGTTTTAAATTTTTCTTATTCTTTTTGGGGGGAGGGGGATCATTTTTTTATACGTTTCAAAGTTTAAAAGGAGAATTTTTTTTAATACACTCATGTTCATAAATTAAGGACAATTCAGAATCACACAGAAATTGAACTCTAAAATAAAAATTTCACCTGTAGAATTATCACACACATCTTGAAAAAGAATATGCAAATTACAGGAAACCACCAGATGGCGCGGATAGTACGTCACAATGACGAGAGTGTAAGAGAGGGGTATATAAGGAATGGGGGCAAAGAAGTAAAATTTTTCACAAGCGCTTTAAAAGCCTTTCAGTGCAATAACCGCATAGTTATGGCACAAAGGAAACATTTGGATGATTTTTTAAGTGGTAGAATTATCGGACGACTGGAATGTGAACGTACCCAGCTGGAAGTATGCGGGGAACTTGAAATCGCCCAGAGTGTCATCTCCAGGCTTTGGCAACGATTCCAAGATGATGGTAATGTGAGTAGATGTTACAGCACAGGTCGCCTCCGAGTTACAACGCCGAATGAGGACCGGTATTTAGCAGTTACTGCCAAAAGAAACAGACGGAGCACAGCATCAGACCTGTCTTGTCAGCTCTCTTCAGCTACCGGTACGACAGTTTCAAGGCAGACCGTGTACAGACGCTTAGGGCACATTGGTCTATATGCTCGTAGGCCTGTCAGATGTGTTCCACTTAGCGCAACTCACTGTCGCCTTCAATTAACCTGGAGTAGAGAGCATGCATTGTGGACACCGCAACAATGGTCTTGTGTGATGTTTTCCGACGAGTCCAGGTTTAGTTTTCAGTCTGATTCTCGCCGGACTTTCATATGGAGAGCGCCAGGTACCCGTTACCACCAAGAGAACACCATTGAACGACACCGTTACGGTGGTGCAGGATGGCTCGTTTGGGGAGGAATTATTCTTGGTTCCAGAACTGACCTGCATGTTCAGAGTGTAACGATGACAGGCCACATCTATCGGGATGTCATTCTGGAACAACATGTACGTTTGTTTCGGAGCGCCATGGGTGCTGAATTTCTATTTATGGATGACAACGCCCGTCCTCCCCGTGCAAACATTGTAGACGAATGCCTTCAATTGGAGGATATCACCCGTATGGATTGGCCAGCGTACTCACTGGACTTGAATCCAATAGAGCATGTGTGGGATATGCTGCTTGGCCGTCGAATTGCCGCCCGTCAACCCCCTCCCACCTGTCAACCGAAACTTCGGAGGGTATTGCTTGATGAGTGATGTAATATTCCCCAAGATCAGATGGATAATTTGATACTCAGCATGCCTAGGCGTTGTAAGGCCAGTATTGCATCGTCCGGGCGACATACTACATATTAACCATCATACTAACCATGTTATACTGTTTTTTGTAAATAGGTTCTTTTTTGAAATTTGCTCCAGGGAGTAAAAATCGCAATTTTTATTAATTATGTCAAACATATAGCATCTTTTTTGCTCTTTACCTTTTGTTTAATAAATAGGCTTTACAAATAAGTCAAATTTGTTTTGCTTCTGTCTCTTTCTTTGCCTGAACTTCATTATCCTTAATTTATGGACATGAGTGTAGTTAACAATGAAATTTTCAAACGAAAAAATTAATTTACTAGAAAGATTTTATAGCAAATAAAATTTAATCCCAATTTTATTATTATTCTAATAGTTTTCACCAAAAACAATAAGACACCCCTTTAAAACTCAAATAGTTTAATATGCCTTCCAAATAAAAAGCAAATTTTTTCATCACTGGTAATATTTATGAAGGTTTTTAATATTTGGAGACATTTCAATAATCCGTTTTGGCAACATCAACTACTTTGCCATTGCAAAAACTAATTTGTGACATATTGCTAAATTTCCATAGTTCCATATTTCTTGGAGATTGTTTTTTAAGAAAATTTTTGGTGGATACAGAACCAATAAATTTCATAGCAATAAATAATAATTATTTCCATATCCATAAAATTCGAGATACTTTTAAATTTTTAAATACCATATGATAAATTTATGATGTTTATAAAAATCCCGAAATGTTGCATAAAATATTTTTCTAACATTTAACCACTTTTATCATTTTTTAATTGAATATTTTAACCACTTTGTAATGAAATACTTCAACTATTTTTTCAGTGCAGTGCTACCGATTTACAAAAAATTGTAACGATATCTGTTAAATTATAAATTCCGGATATTTTTTACTCAGAATGTATATTCAATGAAGGAAATATTTTCCTTTTCATGAATATGAAATTTTGCAGAAAAACGTGTTTATTTATTCCATTAAGTAAATGAAATCAAAAGGTTACATTTTCCCATAAATGTAAATAACAATTTTTTTATTTTTCTTCATAAAAAGATGACTTATTCAATTTGTTTTTCTCAATTCCGCGAAAACATATATCGAATTATATTTTATTAGCAATATAATAAATTGGTTTAATATTTTCATGTCTTTCTTTTACTGCAAAGAAAATAAATTCCAAAAATTAATTATTTCCTTATTTCTTTTGAAAGCATAATATTGTAATTTGATTACTTTTCGATTACTTAGCTTAAAATCTATTTATAAGAATTAGGAATAGTAAAATAACATATTTTTTATAAGTTTAAAAGATATCTTTTAAAATGTAATTAATATGTAATAAAATACAGATTTATTATTGAAATATTCATTTTGGAAATATTATCTGTAAAGCCACTTCTAAAAAAAAGGAAAAATTAAAATTAAATCTCCAATTTCCAAAATCATTTCTGAATGTTTTTAAAACATGCTTTTTAGGAAATTCTTGTAAACAAGTTTAATGCTAAATTGTGTGAGTAATATTAGGGGAAATAAAAACGGTTTTAATTAATTGTATAAAAATTAAAAGCTAAACCAACAAAAGTTAAAATTATATGTTATAAATCGACATTTTTTGGAATAAAATATCAATTTAATTTATTTAATTTTAATTTATCTAATGCTTAAATCATTTTTCTATTTGCTAACATTCAATGACTAATTTTAAGTCTGCATTTATATTTAATTATTGCTATTCCATAAAATTCATGTTTGATTTTAATAACTACTAACATTAATTTAATGCATAAAAATTTAGTCTTAAATTAAGCACAGTCAAAATTGTAACTGCAGTTTTCATTTAAAGTGTTAATAATAAATAAATAATATATCATTAAAAATAATATGTTAAATTATTAAACATTAATAATGAATAAATCACTTTATAAGTAGTTCAGGACAACAATGTTTGAAATTTAAAAAACAAATTTAAATAATAAATTGAACTATAATCTAAAATTTTCTTTAATAAATTTTTGAAAATGCATTTATGTTTGAAGTTTTTTACGTGAAACATTTTAATGATTTCATAAAATTTAGAGTATTATAAGCATTCATATTCTTATCAAGCAAACATTCAAATATTATTTACCGTTTAATTATCGTTATTATTTAAATATTATTTATCAGTTAACTATCATATTATTTATCATGTATTATTTACTAGTAGATATAATCTGGCTACAAAAAGCAATAAATAAGAAAAAAATTAATTAATCGGTTGGGCCGATGTACAAATTACCCTTAAAATTTAGAATTTAATGTAAGAACAAAATGTATTATAGCAATCTTAAAAAATAAAAATTCCAAATGATTCCAATATTAATTAAAAACGATAATATTAATTCCAAACGATATAATTACAAAAACCAATAATAATTCCAAACGATTTTCTTTTCTAGAAAAATCTCCTTTTCACTTTGAAAGACTTCACCAAACGATCTTTTAGAACAATATTTAATTACATAAATATTAGCTCGTGAAAGAAATTTAAATTAATATTACGCATAAAAAGCTATTGAAAGAAATTAAAAATAAATAATAATCAAAAAGAAACGTAGAAAATGGTCAAAGACAAAAACATTTATCAAGGAAACAAAAAATTTCCCTCTCGAAAATAATATTACTGTGTCCAAAAAGTAAGATCAATTTTTAATTTAAAATTCCGGAGGATTATAGAATTTAATTTTTTTTTTTGTGATTTAGAGATTAGGCACTATAGATTTTTTAGATTAAGCACTGTCCATGATATCTGTGTAAAATTTGACATCAAAATATTCATTAGTGTTTGAGTTACACTTGGCTTTGTGAGACGTTAAAACTGATTCCGGCGATTTTTTAAATGTCTGCATTAGTTGAGCAAAGAATTACCATTAAAATTTGTTTGCAGAAACGTATAGAATGTTACAGAAGGCATTCGATGAGCATTCCTATATCGGAAAGAAATGTTTAAAAGTGGTATAAACAGTTCAAAGAAGGCAGAGAACGCATTGAAGACGAAGAGCCCTCTGGTCGACCATCAACCTCTTCCGACGAAGCTCACGTCCAAAAATATTAAAGATCTGGTGCTTACAAACCGTTGACTTACAATTAGAGACCTTGCTGCTGATGTTGGAATTTGAAAAGGGATTGGTCAATCCCATTTTGGGCCTCAAACGCGTCAAATCTCTATCAGTACTAAAATCACTGAATGGGCCAGCTCACACTGCATTGATTCTTCGTGACTTTTTCGCCAAAAATGAAACCCATATCGTTCCCCAACCACCGTATTCACACCATGCGACTCCTGGCTATTCTCTAAACTCAAAAGACACCTCCGGGGACACCGTTTTGAGTCGATTGAAGAGATTCAACGTGAATCGCCGAGCATCTTTGAAGGCCATCCCTGCCGATGACTTTTTAGCATGCATTGAGGATTGGAAAAAAAGTTGGCATAAGTACGTTGTGTTCGGAAGGATTACTTTGAAGAGGATGTAATAAATTTGGTAGAATAAATAAAGAGTTTTTGAAAAAAAAATAATTGTTCTTACTTTTTGGGCACAATAGTATTCATAATTTTATGAGGAAAAAAAACATTTTTAATATCGGTAAATTTTACTAGGAAAATATATTGGTGAAAATTGCAAGAAGTGACGATATGCTTACAATAGATGCGCATAAAATGAGCAAAATAACCACGCCCACTAAAAAAAAAAAAACTGAAGTGGCTGTCTCTACTCTCATATAAAAAATTATTTTTAATATTTAATTACAATTAAAAAAATTAGAAATGAAAAACATGAGTGTTTATTCCATGTAAAACAACATTTAAAGTTTTAAAAAAAGTACTAAAAAGCCATCTCAAAAAAAAAAAAAAAAAATTGAAAATAAGAATTTTTTAAATTGTATTGGAGTGTGTGAAGAGTTTTGCATGAACAATTTAAAACTTTCATGAAAATTTAGAATATGATAACTGTTCTATTATTGTCAAAGAAAGAAAATAAATACTCAAATTCCATTCAATAACTTCTGATCTATTAAGAAATAACAAGCATGACAATGTGACAATGCTAAATATATACGAAAAAAAAAAATTTTTGACAGAAAAAAAAATACTTAACGGATATATTAACTTTATAGAAAACTATTTTTATTGAGAATAAAAAAAATATTATTTATAAAGAAGTTTCATTTAGTATAATTATTATATATTAAATTTATAATTTACTCATTCAGAGGAATCATCATCATGATTGGCGCAACAGTCCCATGGTGGGACAAGGCCGTCTGCTTACTGGCAGATTTCGAAACATGAGATGTCTTCTCTTTTACGGGTTAGGGTAGTCAGCCCTACGCCCAACGCTCTACATACATGTTAGACCTGGACGTACAGTTTAAAGTGGATTCCGAACCACTACAAACATCCATGATACCGTCGGGACTCGAACCCGAAACCTGTTGTACCAAGCGCCAGAGCGCTAGCCACTCGGAATCATATCTTCAGAAAATTTAATCTAATATCTATCAAAATTTCAAAAAATAATTAAATCCAAACAAATAAATCTGAAATTAAAAATATATATAATTAATGGCACTATGTCAAAAATTAATTTGTATATTATTTAAATATAAATAAATAATTAACTATCATTATAAAGTTGATATCACCAACAACATTCTCCACTTAAAAATGATTAGCTGTAACAAATAAATTAGCGATTTCTGAAACTAATAAAATAATATACCTTTAAAATGACTAAATAACAAATGTTAAAAAAGGTCTATATCCATTATATATCTTATATATTATTTATATATATCATATTTATAACATTATATAATTATATAAATGTTATTTATGTTTTATTGTCATGGATCCTTTATATATTAATTGGAGTATATATGTATGTTTATATTTTAGTACGTATAAAGCTATATATATAATACAATAGATAAATAAGTATATATATATATATATATATTAACTGGTGTAAATCAATTTAGTTTTAAATGTATCAGACATATCAAAGCTAAAATTTAATGCAGTGAAAAATAAAGGAAATAAATTTTCTTTAATAGAAAAAAACTCTTTGTTTAAAAAGATGACAAAAAAAATAATAATTTCATATATTTATTTATTTTAAAAGCTACTACTTTAAAATTGACTCATTTAGAATTTCAGAAGTGACAAAACAAGTAAAATAAGGAATATTTCTTTCTCAGCTATAAATAATTTTAGGAAATAAAGCTATTAGCCTCTAACGAGATTTAGCACTATATACTTCTTATTAACAGTTTATATACAATAAAATATTATACTGAAAACTTTTTATAAAAGAAACAGAGAAAAAAAACTGAAACTATGTGATGCAATTCATACTAAGATTTATTTTTTTAAAAACACAATATAATATTTGCAAAAAAAAAGCGATATTTGAAATAACATTTACTAGAAACTTTTATCTCAAAAACAAAACAATGTTTTCTTTTTATGCAGTAAAATCTTGCACAGACACCTTATGTATTTTGACAATTTACAAAAGAAATATTCAAAGAAAACGAAATTCCCCTTACATTTAATTCAATCAGTTGAAACATTTTTTTTCCTTAATTTAATCAAAAACTATAAATCTTATTATGTACTTTTCTTAAAGTAATCAAATTTTAATGTAGGGATATCCGATACTGTTACAGTTGCTGAAATAAAATACAAGAGAATATGGCGAATTTTATCTAGAGGAGAATATCAATTTCGTTAAAAGAAAAGTAGAATATTTGAAAAGCTTTTTTTTAAAAATTCATTTGCATTAGATAACTAAATATTATTCTAGCCACAGTAATATTTTTAAAAACTGTGGATGAAATTCTTTTTAGATTTTTTTGTATTTAACTATTCACGAATTGGTTTAAATTTTTAAATTTTGTAGAATAAATAAATGATATTATTTAAAAGCAAGGAAGAATTGATTATTTAAAATCTATAAGCATTTCCATTAATGCCAGTTTTCTTTAGTTATGAATTCTGACTTCGCAGGTCTGACATGAAAAGAAATTATAAATTTATTAATTGAGATGAGTTAACATCGTATAAAACTGAATCATAAAATCACTGACATGCGCTTAAGTAATAATTTTGATGAAATCTTGATATTTCTGAGTTTTCTTGATTTTTCAACTTGTCAATCAGAATTGCGAATTGGTATTCTTTAAAATAGTCTCCATGATGTAGTTTCTCTTTTTTAATAAGTAACATTGGATTACCTAATACAATATTAAATATAATCACGAAATCATGCACTTGAAAAATCATTTTATTTAACTAATTGCACTAACTACTTGAGAGTTTTCCTGGTATTTGGTATGTCTAGCACTATACCAAATACCAGGAAAATTATTAAAATAATTTGCAGAAAAACTTTTTTGAATAAATAACAAATTTAATTTTGTTAAATTTAAAATTTAACAAAATTAACAACAATAAGCATTAAAAATTATAAAAAGTTAAAAAACTTATGAATATTAAAAAAATGATTAGACAACCTAAATCAGCTAAAAAATATTAAACAAAAATTGATTTTCTAATTCCGATTTTTTCCTATTTGGTTTAGCGGTATTTGAGTATATATTTGAAGGGTATTGAGTATATTGATTTGTATTACCAAAAATATATTAAAATAATTTCCAGAAAAATTTTTTTTTTTTGGCAAACAACAAAATTAAAATTTGATTTTGATTGATCGACAAAAAGCATTAAAGATAATAAAAAGCCAAAAAATTATGAATAGCTTTAAAAAAATAATTAGACAACACAAATCAGCTAAAAAATATTGAACAAACAACCAAAAGCATTAAAAATAATAAAAAGCTAAAAAAATTATGAATAGCATTAGAAAAATAACAATAATAACATTACAAAAATAATTAGACAGCACAAATAAGCCAAAACATATTGAACAAAAATTGATTTCTTGAAAATAAAAAATAAAACCATAGCAAGTTAAGATACTCATACCATTTAAAATTTCTAATACTTCTTTTTTTTATTGTTTTAAAAATAATACTAATTGTAAAAGTACTTCACGTAAAAAATTTGCATTTAAGTGTGTTGAAATATTGAATAAAAAAGGAAAGAATTACCATATACTAATGATGTAAACTTTTTAACAAATGATACAATCTTTTTATACATTAATTATTTAATATTTATCAGTTATTAATTTTTATAATAATCTTCTTTGTCAGTTTCTATTAAAGTTATACTACTGTGCCCAAAAAGTAAGGCCAACTATTTTTTTTCAAAAACTCTTTATTTAATCTTCCAAATTTATTTTCATTTTTCACTCATCACTTTTCACTTTTAGCGTCTCACAAAGCCAAGCATAACTCAAACACTAATGAATCTTTTGACTTCAAATTTCACACAGAAGTGAAGGATAGCGTCAGCAACCTAAGAAAGAAAAAAAAAAAATTAAAATTCCATAAGCCCCGGGAATTTTAAATTGAAAATGGGTTTTACTTTTTGGACAAACTATTAAATTCCTTCATTCAAATTCTCATAAATCATGACGTTTTGAAACTTTCTCATTAATTAAAGACATTCTTTTCAGAAGAAAAGAATTAATTCTATCATCTCATAACGAGGTATAATAAAAGCAAATTAAAAATTATTTTTATTTAAGTAGGAAGTATATTTGAGTTTTACAATGTTTCATTTTATCAGTTAAGAATGTATCATTATAATTCCTTTGTTTTAATAAAATGGAAAACGTATAAATTAAATTCGCGACTTAAACTAACTAAGATTCTTCATTCATTTAAAGAAAGGCTTTCGTAATTACTTTATGTTTCATTTTTAATAACTTACAATGGATTTTCATAATTGAAGTAAATTTTAAAAAATGATAAATTAAATGAAGGACTTGAATTAACTCAGCTATTTGAATTAAGCAGTTTCTCAAACTAAGCTTTAGAATTTCAAAACGAATTAATTCTTTTTCTGGTTTATTATAATATTATTCATTATAATAATTCTGTCTTTACATTTGTATCTTTAGGTTTTGTGTACAGAAGCAAAAAAAAAAATAATTTAGTTATAAAATTAAAAGTTGATAAAAAAATTTTAAAATTTAATTTCGTTTAAAAAATAAATTTATTGAAAATTTTTAGTGCGGTAGTTATTATTTTAAATCTGTTAACTATTCTCGGTATAAATAATTAATAGTTTTAGTGACATAAATTTAATTAAGATTTTTTTCATTGCTTCAGTGTCACATAAATCATTAATTAATTACTATATTATTCTATATTATGCTTTAATCTTTTTAGTTTTGGTTATTTTTAAGACTTATCTTCATAATAAATTATTAACTTTTAATACGATACTTAAGAAACAAATTATTTTATTTTATTTTATTTCAAAAATAAACAGAAGAAAATTTTTATTGTGGGAATAAATTTTTCCTTATACTTTAAAAATATTGTAATGCTATATTATTATAATTATTGTTATTTAACTGTTAATCGAAAAATTAATTTATGGTTAAAAAAAGGACAATTAATAGAGATCTTATTCAGACAGAATTCTGTACCAAACAATTAAATTATTTTTCAATTCTCTCTGAGGACATACATGAGTACGGTTTCTCTTTATTCTGGCGCTCGGTGCCATAGATTTCGAGTTCGAGTCCCGGATGTGTCATGGATCTTTGTAAGGGTTCGGAACCCATTTTAAACTTTAGGTCCCGGTCTAATATGACCGTTGGGAGTAGAGCTGATAACCCTATCCCGTAAAAAGAAAGCCTCTCCTGTCTCGAAATCTGCCAGTAGGCAGACGGCCTTGGCCCACCATGGGGCTGTTGCGTCAATGAAGATGAAGTTTCTCTTTTAAATTTAATTTTGATATTATATTATTTTGTAATTTCAATATAATAATTGTATGATGCATTGAAAGATAAATAAAATCTATCTTTCAGAATTTATGATTATAATTTCTTTAGTTATTAAACGGATTATTACAAATTTTATTCTAAACGACCAGGTCAACATTTGCAATTGTTTATTGCTTTGCTTTTTTAGGATATTTTGCAGAACAAATGTTATTAAGTTAATAACAGAATGATAAAATTTCAGTTCAGTTTTCTTTCGAAATATATTAAATTGCTTAGATACTTTATCTTGATTATATCAGTTGTTAGAATGGTTGAATTATAAACGATAAATTTGTTGAATAATTATAAAATCCAAAACGAGTTAGATTATTAATAAACTTAATCTTTTATTTATTATATTATTTATATTACATTAGTTATTATAATTATTGCTTTTTATATTTAGAGCAAATAAATTTGATGCAGAACTTTTAATATCGTCCTTAGATTCGTTGTTGTTGGTGGTGACTTCTCCTCAGTGTCCTGTAGAGCGGAACGGACATCCCATGAGTAGTGTATTCATGGAAGGAGGGAAGGGGGTGCAGTTCTGTTGTGACGGAGCACCCGTAGGTAGAAGCCTTACTTGATTCCGTGTCACTGTAGAAAGAGGGCAGTCTCTTCAGGGAGAACTTTAAGGGGGAACTACCCCGCATGGACGTAACGTATGGGAGAAAAGCCGGAAAACACCCACCAGATAGTCGGAAGAAGGAGTCAAATTGCTGAACATCACATACGCCATCGAGCATGTCCATTTTTTGACACACTGCCTACAACGAAGCCTCCAGTGGATCGAACCTCAATCCTGAATCTCACCACCGGCGTACGTTGCCTCTTAGCCACAAGTCGAGCTTTAGATTTGTAAATTACACTCATGTCCATAAATTAAGGATAATGAAGTTCAGGCAAAGAAAGAGACAGAAGCAAAACAAATTTGACTTATTTTGTAAAGTCTATTTATTAAACAAAAGGTAAAGAGCAAAAAAGATGCTATATGTTTAACATAATTAATAAAAATTGCGATTTTTACACCCTGGAGCAAATTTCAAAAAAGAACCTTTTTACAAAAAGCAGTATAACATGGTTAGTATGATGGTTAATATGGAGTATGTCTCCCGGACGATGTAATACAGGCCTTATAACGCCTAGG
This sequence comes from Caerostris darwini, assembly GCA_021605075.1. Classification (NCBI taxonomy): domain Eukaryota; kingdom Metazoa; phylum Arthropoda; class Arachnida; order Araneae; family Araneidae; genus Caerostris; species Caerostris darwini. The sequence continues at coordinate 119,995 of BPLQ01006085.1, read as the reverse complement.
CATGCTGAGTATCAAATTATCAATCTGATCTTGGGGAATATTACACCACTCATCAAGCAATTCCCTCCGAAGTTCCGGTTGGCAGGTGGGAGGGAGTTGACGGGCTGCAATTCGTCGGCCAAGCATATCCCACATATAACGTGATTAATCGTCTATTGGATTTAAGTCCGGGGAGTTTGCTGGCCGATCCATACGGGTGATATCCTCCAATTGAAGGCATTCGTCTACAATATTAGCACGGTGAGGACGGGCGTTGTCATCCATAAACAGAAATTCAGCACCCATGGCACCCCGAAACAAACGTACATGTTGTTCCAGAATGACATCCCGATAGATGGAGCCTGTCATCGTTACACTCTGAACATGCAGGTCAGTTCTGGAACCAAGAATAATTCCTCCCCAAACGAGCCATCCTGCACCACCTTAACGGTGTCGTACAATGGTGTTCTCTTGGTGGTAACGGGTACCTGGCGCTCTCCATATGAAAGTCCGGGGAGAAACCCGGTCCTCATTCGGCGTTGTAACACGGGGGCGACCTGTGCTGTAACATCTACTCACATTACCATCATCTTGGAATCGTTGCCAAAGCCTGGAGATGACACTCTGGGCGATTCCAAGTTCCTCGGATACTTCCAGCTGGGTACGTCCACATTACAATCGTCCGATAATTCTACTACGTAAACAATTATCCAAATGCTTCCTTTGCGCCATAACTATACGGTTATTGCACTGAAAGGCTTTTAAAGCGCTTGTGAACAATTTTACTTCTTTGCCACCATTCCTTATAGAACCCTCTCTTACACTCTCGTTATTGTGACGTACTATCCGCGCCATCTGGTGGTTTCCTGTAATTTGCATATTCTTCTTCAAGATGTGTGTGGTAATTCTACAGGTGAAATTTTTATTTTAGAGTTCAATTTCTGTGTGAATCTGAATTATCCTTAATTTATGGACATGAGTGTATTTTAATAGATTCTATTTACTACTCCTATTATGATATGATGCGAATTATTGCAAAATCTGGTTAACATTTACATTCTGATTAACAAAAAAACAACAATGGTTAACATTTGCAATTTCTATTGTTTTGAGTTTTCATGAAACTAACAGAGTATACCTTATCATATGCTTTTGCACATATTTCTCTCATATTCACAAAATGTATTGAATTTTAGACTAATTCTTCTTAGGGATCTGATTTTATATGCATAGTAAAGTCATCAAATTCACCTGTTTCTGATTCAAGTCTCTATGCAAAAGTTTACAAAAATCGATACTTCGATTGCGTGTTCCGATTTTGATTAACTTTCTTGTTACAATCCCCAATGTAAGTCTCTCACGCAAATTTCTAACATTGTTGCGCATGTATTAATCTTATTAAAGTATAAAGAAGTATCTTTTCTTTTTTCTTAAAAACAAAAGACGCAAAAAAACAGGAGATTTCCTTTTTCTTTATAATCACATATATCAAATCCATCATAAACATTTTCTTATTTAAAATAAACGAGTTCTTAAAAATAATGCTTTTTTTTTTTTTTCCAGTTTTCAAAGTAAATAAATGACCCTCTTCGTCGTAAATTGATGTTTTCTATTGCAGAGCAATTTCTTTTGAGATCATTTGGCACTGCAGTGGGAGAAATGGCAGCAGATTTAATGTTATTCAAAGTAACCACGGAGAACATGCTGCACTGAGCAATCAGGTTGTGGCATTGTGCAGTTTTAAACAAACGATTTAAATATGCATCTAAGAATCCTTCTTCTTCTTCTTCTTCTTCTTCATTGGCGCAACAGAACCCATGGGGGGCCAAGGCCATCTGCCGAGACAGAAAATACGGGATAAGGTTGTCGACCCTACGCTCCACGTTCTACAGTCATATTAGACCGATACCTACAGTTTAAAGTGCATTCCGAGCCTTTTTAAACATCCATGGTACCACTAGGATTCGAACCTGAAACCTGTGTAACCGAGTGCCAGTCACTCGGCCATCAGGTCCCATTTAACAGTTTCAGTTATATAAATTTAATTAAGTTTTTTCCCAGATTTCAATCACATAAATCATTAATTTACTTACTATCGGCAGATTTCAACACAGGAGATGTTTTCTTCTTATAGGGTAGGGTTGTCAGCGCTACAATCATATTAAGCTGGGACGCATGGTTTAAAGTGGATTCCGAACTACTACAGGAATCCATGGCATAGCCGGGACTTGAATCTGAAGCCAGTGGCACCGAGCGCCAGAGCGCTAGTCACTCGACAATCGGGCCACTTACTTACTTCTAGGTCCATATTAAACAAATTTCCAGGCTATAGATTTACATATCTTATCCTTGAAACACACTTTTACTATTCAATTTTCAGAATTGAGGTCTCTGGGTTAAAATCAAGCATAGTATTCGTTAGATTACTCAAAGTTCAATTCGCAAAAAATTTTATAGCCATAATTAATTTGTAAGAATTATTATTTGCAGCAAACATTATATAAAGCATTAAATATGATGTAGGTACGCATATTTTATTTCACACATTTTTCTGGAAATACCGCAATCTATCGAACGTGCTATAATTATCTGTATTTTAAATGTATTGCAATATAACGTGTATTATAATATATATAATATTTTGTGTTATAAGATTTCAGTTGATTTGCCACTCTACGGTCATTATTTTGGACATTTTAAGCTAAATAGACCGGGACCTACAGTTTAGCGTGGATTCCGAACCATTAGCAAACATCCATGCCACCGCCATATTTCAAACCTGAAGCCTGTGATATCAAAGGCCAGAGCACCAGCTAATTGGCCATTATGCCGCTTTATGTTATAAGACCCTATCAAGTTAAATGATCCTTCCTATTACAATAGATTGTATATTAGGAATTTATATCGGTAAAATACTGATATTTCAACAACTAAAACTATTATGTCTTTGTTATTTTCAAATGCAGAATATTTTAATTTGAAGTCAGTCTCTAATATGGAACAGGACCCTGGCTCGATGGCAACGTGCGCATCTAGCGGGCAGGACAACTAAGGTTCAGATCCGCTGGTGGCATTGTTGTAGTCGCTTATTTCAAAAAAAGAGAAGCTCCGATGGCAATTGTATCAATGAAAGGATAAACAGTTACGCATTGATAGTCAGGTTCCCCAGTGAGAGTTTTCCGGGTATACTTCCAAAAGATACGTAAGCCCGGGGATATTACACCTAAAACTCCTTCCGGTAGGGTGTATCACCAATCTGTGGGCTTTTCGTGGTATATACGAGGACCCCGATGTTCCCACCTCCCCTTTCAAAATGATCAGGGGTAACATAACCCTAGATACTTCGATGATGTAATGTGGGGAAAAAAGATAGGTGATCCATATAGAGGCAAATATTCAACATTGCCGGGGAGCACTTTGTATTTACCTTCACTAACAATTGTACCAACGTGAGCAGGAAAGGCTTAAAAAAATTCTTTTTCGTCCTCCTTTTTTTTTTTTTTTTTTTCGTGGTTTTTCCAACCTATAGATTTATCAAGACCTCTCTCCAGTACAGACAGCTTTCGTTGTTCGTTCAACTCTCTATGTTGTATAGCATTCGTGCTCCTTCTTCTCCTTCATTGGCAAAACAGCGCCATGGTAGGCTAAGACCATCTGCCTGCTTGCAAATTTCGAGACAGGAGATGTTTTCTTTCTACAGGATAGGATTGTCAGCCGTTCGCCCAACGCTCAATGGCATTATGAATGCATAATGCCATTATCACAAGGATGCATTCGAATTAAGACCGAGACCTACGGATTCCGAACCACTACACATCCACGGCGCACAGCATTCGCACTAAGTACTTGATATCGCCTTGCAGCATAAACTATTATAATAATATCAAACAAGAACGGTGTTAGATAATATTTTTAACAGCTAATCGAATACCAAAAGGCTTAAATAAACTATTTCATCAGTAGTCAATAGCTAAATCTAATTCAGTGCAGTTGATTCATTATGTTATTCACTTTTACATAATTTTAATGAGACGATTAACGAAAGGCGAGATATATAATATCATTAATTTCCTGCTAAAAATATGCATAATTCTCGTATCCAGAGGCCCCATCATAGAGTATCCATTGCGACCCAAATTACGTATGATAAAATCGGTTAATTTGTAATTGAACGCATCTGGCGCGAAAATGATTTTACTTCTTATTAGTTTCAGCAATGGTAATTTAATAAAATACCATTATCACAATAATGCTTAAATTTGGTCTTTGGAAACTATATTTCGTACCTCCAGGAGAAATGATACCTAGTTACAATAATATATTTATGATCTTCACGTTATATTATTAATATTGTTATGTGCTGTTATTATTAAGTTACACAAACTGCACGCTATTTCGCGTCCACTTTATGCAGAGTAATTAAAATAGAAGAAAATATGCAAACTTATTAGTTTTTCTGCAAACATTCTAAAACACAATGAGTAACATTAACTTAAATTAGCATTTTTTAAATACCTTAATAGTGTACATTTTTAGTAGCATGTAATTAATTTTTGTACATTTATTAAGGGACTAGCTCTCTGGCGCTCTATGTTACAGGTTTGAGATTCGGGTTATGGCCATAGATGTTTATAGTGGTTCTGAATACACTTAGGTAACGGTCTAATATGACTGTAGAGCGCTAGACATAGGGCTGACCCCGTAAAAAGAAAACTCCTGCTGTCTCGAAATCTCTCAGTAGGGAGACGGCCTTAGCCAAACAAGGGGCTGTTGCGCCAATGAAGTTGAAGAAGAAGAAGATATTTATTAAAAATTCAGAAGCTCGCAAATTTTACATTGTGTCATTTTTATGTAGAAAACATCTAAAACATTTACTTATAGTGCATCAAAATTTAACATAAAAACTTTCTTTGTTGCAATTGGAGATATATTAAAAATTAAAGTTAATGTGCCTTATATCAGAGAGGACCCATTTTTCATCTTCAGTGATCAAGAGCAATTAATCAAGATCAATCAATCAAAAAACGCTTCTGTATTGGGCCTTGAAGTAATAAATTGCATGCGGTGGATCGGTTAGCCTTGTTTTCTTCTGACAGATTAAGCGAACAATTACCAATCTGCTGTAAATGTTCTTGCCTAGAGGACCAAAATTGGCTCAGAGTATTTGACAGTTCCTCGATTGTCTGGCACGAATTTGCTTCCATTTCCACTCTTAACACGCCATTGTCTAAATTTGTTGGTCTTCCTAATCTATACGACTTGGAAAAATCAAAATTGCCCGATCTGGACTTAGAAAACCACCTTTGGCATTTACGAACGTCTAATGCACTATGTTTATCTTAGCAAATGTTTTGGTCAAACTCAAAAAGCATACAATGCAGGATATGCACCTCTTCTTGGCTGGACCTTTTACCGAAAAGATAATAACATATAATTATTTACAAGCAAACAAGTCACATTAACATTAAAATGTCTTTGGCACAACTTTGAAGTACACAATGAGCTAATAAAATGATATACAAATATTGACATGAGCCAAAACGACATTACTTTTCGTTCTCCTGATATATTAATATATTCTAGTCAATATTGTTTACGCTAAAAAAAATTTCTCGGCAACTTTTCTTAGGAGAAAATCAATTATTTTATTTCTTTTTTGAGATTCCTTATTGCTCATTACTTCATTGACCATGGAAAATTTTAATCTTACTTGAAATTATTTCTTCTTCGTTTTGCAATTTATGTAATTATTAAATTTTTGACATTCAAAGTCTCGAACTATTCAGTGCTCGATTTTGAAAAAATAAAAGAAACGAGTCTTTACTCAAAACTTTCTGATTCCCAAAAATATATAAATAAAGCCGTATATTATTTATATTGTTTGCTTTTTATGTTTATTGCAATATATGATCATATCGTAATATATATTATCTATCGCAAGAAAGATGCATCGTAATATATATATCTTAAGTCTATCAACTACGTATTTTAACGTAAATGACAACCTTTAATAACATTTTTATTTTAAAATTTATCTGATAGCAATTAAATTTACCAGTTTAAATGCTCAAAATGAAATTTATAGTTTTATGATGTTAAATTTATAGTTATTTGATGTATTTTTTGAGAAAAATAAAAACTCAGTTCAATATCGGAATCTTTCACGATATCTTCTGAAAATAACACATTAATCAAATGCACACATAAAAAAAAAGTTTACTCATGTTCGAAAATGATGAGCTTTCATTAATTTCTATTTATAAAACAAATATTCTTTTCATTAAAAATTTCATTTGTTCGACAAGAAAAATCAAACGATTTCGAAGTTTATTATGTTGTATTAGAAATCCACTTTTCCCTAAAAAATTTCCCTATCGACTTTATTATGGAATAGCGTGTTTAAGAAGTATTTTTTCGAAATGGATGTCGGTATGGAACGGGGAGCGAAAAATGAGTAAATCGTGTGAACATTTATTTTTATTCCACTGGCAAAGGTAAAGGCCGTGGCTGGAGAAGCATTTCAAATTTTATTTTACGTAAGCGATAAACTTTAACATTATTTTAACATCAAAATTTATCTGATAGCAATAATTTTACCATTTTAAATACTCAAACGAGATTTATAGTTTTATGACATTTGATAGACATTTTAATTAGCAAGTTATTTGGCCTAACATGTTAAATTTGATGTATTTTTTGAGAAGAATAAAAACTCAGTTCAACATCAGAATCTTTCGCGATATCTTCTGAAAATAACATTAATCTAATACACACGTATAAAAAAAGTTTGAAAATGATGAGCTTTCATTAATTTCTATTTATAAAATAAATGTTCTTTTCATTAAAAATTTCATTTGTTCGACAAGAAAAACCAAACGATTTTAACGACTTCGATGTTCTTATATTAGAAATCCACTTTTCCCTAAATATTTTCCCTATCAACTTTATTATGGAATAGCGTGTTTAAAAATGAAGTATTTTTTCAAAATGGTTGTCGGTATGGAACGTGGAGCGAAAAATGAGTATAAAAAAAATATATAAAAATAAATATAAAAATATATATAAATATAAATAATTATAATAAGTATTATATAATAATATTATAATAATAATTATTATTTTTATATTATATATAAATATAAATAAATATAAAAATAATTATTATCACTTCAACATCGGAATCTTTCGCGATATCTTCTGAAAATAACACATTAATATAATGCACACATATAAAAAAAAACTTCATTCTTGAAGTTGGAAAATGATGAGCTTTCATTAATTTCTATTTATAAAACAAATGTTCTTTTCATTAAAAATTTCATTTGTTCGACAAGAAAAATCAAACGATTTCAAAGTTCGTTACGTTGTATTAGAAATCCACTTTTCCCTAAAAATTTTCCCTATCGACTTTATTATGGAATAGCGTGTTTAAGAAGAAGTATTTTTTCAAAATGGCTGTCGGTATGGAACGAGAAGCGAAAAATGAGTAAATCGTGTGAACATTTATTTTTATTCCACTGGCAAAGGTAGAAGGCCGTGGCTTGGAGAAGCATTAACTTCAGAGAACAAATGTATCTTCAGATGCGGTGCTATATTTTTCAGTAGAGAGTGTTAAGTCGGGATTTTCGAGACTATTATCGGTGGAAAAGGTGCCAGGTGTTGTAGCTCAGATTTGAAGAAGAAAGCTTCCAGAGATTTTGCTCTTTGTGTGTGTGTGTGTGTCAGAAGCAAAAGTTTTGTTTTGGCGGAAAAAACAACATGGATTTAGATTTTTCTTTTTTGTTCTCATAATTTTTTTTTCTCCTGTTTTCTGTGCTTTTTGCAGGGAAAAAAATCCAACGTTTTTGTTTGTTTTTTTTTTTTTTTTTTTTTTTTTTTTTTTTTCTCTTGAAGAAGTTCATTTGAAGTGGATAATACTTAATCTTCACTTAACTTTTTTTGAAGTCTCTAAGAAGATTTTAACTTTTTTTTTTGTATTTGTTTTTCCCTTCAGAAACAGAGTTTCTATTTAAGTCCTCCGATTCTAGAGTTTATGAGAATTTTATGAAGCCTTTAATCTTGTGTCGTAGTGAATTCGTTGGTTAAGTTTAGAAATAAAAAAAGATATATTTAACAACCGTTTTGTACCTAGATATTATTCATGTTCTATACAATTATATACTTGAGTGATCGAGAAAAAAACCTGTAAATGAGTGCTAAACTCGACTAGAGGGATAGCATGTTGGGTTTCCTTATTGAAGGAACAGAGTTCGAAATCCGAAGCTGAGCCGCAACGTCTCATCTTCAGGTCTTCACGGTCTTCAGGTTCGAATCCTGGCGATGGCATAGATGTTTGTTAATGGTTCGGAATCCACTTTGAACTGTAGGTTCCGGTCTGTTTAGTCCTCGTGTGCACAAGATAACCGTAGAGTGAGAAACAAACCATCAATGCCGTGGTGGTGCATTATAAATCCACAAGTCGGAAAGTCATTGTTGTGATTAAGCCTCAGCGTCCAGCAGATACCCCACAAGTAGTCTACTCAGGGATGGATGGAAAGGAGCAGCTTCTGTTGTGATGGAGCACCCATACGTAGACGAAAGAGGACAGTGACTTCCGGGAGGATTTTTAGGGAAACTACCCAGCATTTGCATATCGTATGGGAGAAAACCCGGAAAGCTCCCACCAGATAGTCTGACGATCGAGGAAAAATGCTGAGCATCACAAACACCAGCTAGTCTCCAAGTTTTTGAAACAGTGTGTACAACAATGAAAAAGCAAAAGGTAGCAAAATGTGAGGGCAGTGTACAGTGCTCCAATGCTAACTCTAAATCTTCTACAACTCTGCGATTATAGTAACAAATGAATAACATCAAAGTGCTAATTATTCAAGAATAACAATAATACATAACATTATATTATATTTCTTACATAATTTCACTATTAAAATTATTTAATAATTTATATTTTACCCTGATGTCGAGTTTACTCTTCATCATGTCTTTGATTGCCCATCTATTGCAGCCGCCGTATATTGTCTGGACCATCCCTCGGTAGAGGATTTATACTCCGAGCTGGCAATCAACATAGCCAATATTATTCGGGAGCAACAAGATATTTGATTTTCTTGTACTCTTCAAGGGATATGACAACAACATTTATATTTTTTTTCCTTTAAATTATGAATTATAGTGATATTTTTCTTTAATTTTATTATTTAACATATTGTCTGTACATTTCATAATCACATTTATTATTTTTTTAATATTCTATCTTAATTGAATTACATTTAGTTATCCTTAGACTGTGGGTTTTTTAATGAAGTCGTGATCATGGAAGCATTTAAAATTTTAATTTTAATTTCTAATTTGTATTCCTCCTCAATAGGTCTAACAAAGATATACAGAGATTTCTTTTAAATAGCAAATTATTACTAACATGCACAGATGCAAATGTTACTTTTACTTAAGATGAAGTTAATGAAGATCCAGTTAATCATGATTAAACAAGTAATATAAAAAAAAAATTTAAGGTCAATTCCTACTTTTTTTTTCACTATATTGCAGAAAGTCCTTTATAAATAATTTTCATTTATTTTTTTACGTTTATCTGGCGTCATCTATTGGTAGATAGATGCAACTTAAATCTAAAAAAAAGCTAAAATTAATTAATTAAATTTAATTACTGAATTAATATTTGAAAAAACTGTATTAACATCCAGTGTCATCCACTACAAGTTCAAAAAAAATGTATTTGAACTTGAGTGGATGAATACAAAGTATTTTATGAACGATTGAAAATTTGAACAAGATATATGTAGGGAGAGTGTGAGCTAATAGAAGGAATTGAAAAAGAGTTGGAGAGAGTGGAATGTTTAAAAAAAGAGTATGTAGTGTTTGTTCTTGCAGAAAATATTTTGTACAGCTTTTTAACAAGATTTTCAAAAATAGAATGACCTGGACTAAAATATCTGGTTACTGCTTCATGTAGGGAAGAGTAATTTTTATTGCTGCTGAGATTATTTCACCTGCAAAAGGCTTTTATGCACTAATATATACATTCAGCTGCTTTAAGGAAACAGGATTTATCAATCTATTCAAAACTGTCAACAATTTTCAATTATCAAAATTTGTCGGCAATTAAATGTCAGATTATTATTGCATAACACACTAAAATGCGAGAGTATTTTGCTTCGTTGCATGCAAAAGCTGGTCTTGTTGTTGCTGTTGTTTTTTATCAACCTCCAAAAAGTTTAAGAATAGAAGAGGTTCAGAAAAAACCTCGCCCAATGTAAAATCAAGTCAGTTTAAAATATGAGCAGTCTCACACTTGGTGCAGATCCCAAAATTCTTCTGCACTTGTTCATAGATGAGACTCCTTAAGTGTCCACTGGCAAAACGTGATAAGCAAGTTTGTTGACTTCTATTTCCCCTACAAATGATCTTAGATTTTTGTTGAAGACGCGATGAAACTTGTTTACTAAAAAAGTTAGTCATATTTCTGCGAATGCATTAAATAAACAAAAAAAAATGATTTATCGTACAAAGATAACCAATTGTAAATCACATTTGTCTTATTTAATATGCATATTGGGTTAATGGATTATGCATAAAACGGGCTATATTTAAAATCTTTGTAAGCTTCATACTTCGAAAATCTATAGCTTTTCGTTAAGTTTCAAAAAATAAATAAATAAATAAAATCATAGATGTTTGATGAATATTAAAATTAATGTTTACTGATTCTTGTCTTCATTTAATTAGCTAAATATAATGTTACAAGGAAGTGGCAAAATAATTTATATTATGTTTAGCACCCTCAAAGCATTTAAAAGCAAGTTACAAATATTTAAACATTATATAATAAACTATAAATGCATTTATATATATATATATATAGCTCTAAAAATTAACGAAAAAAGCCGAATGCAGCAAAATAACAAAACATTTTGAAAATGACTCAGAAACATTTTTTCTTCCAATGCAGCTGGCGATACAAAGACAATTGTCTTTATGCCATAAGCAATGGCTGCACTACTATTATTCATTTAGCACTACCCAGAAGGCACGTGCCAGCTTGAAGATATTACGGACGCGAGTCACAATTAGTGGATTGTCAGTCCAGTTCCAATTGCAAACAAAAATTTATAGATGTAAGATTATTTTGAGAGAAATTGATTGAGGTCTGTTGACTGGAACAATTGAGAGGATGTCGAAAATAAGAGCTAAATAACTTGAAAACTCCTTACATGAAACTTTTAAATGTCTTATAAAAATAGCAGTTGCTATTTTTAACAATGTTTTCATCAATCTATTCCGGGAGTCACTGTTCTTTTAATGAATTTTATTAAATCAGGCAGGATATGTAGAGTAGCATAAGAAAGTAAATCTTTAAATCCTTTTAAAAGCTACAAATAATGAACTTCATATAAAATCTTTGTTGTCAAGCATCCCAAAACAAAAATCTCAATTATGTCTAATATTTCTTAATACTTTAGTTGCATAGAAGCCTTGGCTTACGCAAAAAAATATGTATATATATATTTATAGGATGCATTTTTTTTCCCCATATTATATGAAATGCGGCATATGATTATAAAAGAAAAATATTTTTTGATGGCAAGCAAGTTTAAAAAAATTCAACACAACTGCCATAGGGTTTCGTTTTGGAAAGCTATGTCAACAACGTCAGTGGACGTCTCCAGTGTATTCAAACCTCCTTCACCACGAGTCAAAAAAGAAAGTTGTTCTTTATTCAAATTTCAGGATCTCCACTACATAATTTGGAACTGATTTCTTTGCTTAAATAAAAGATTTTTTTTCTCTCTTTTCTACGTTACTTATAAAATTATTCTAGATTTATTTGCAATTCTAGAAAAAACTTTTCTAACTTATCTTCTTCTTCAGGAAATGTTTCTATCTTTCTTTTCAGGGATATTTTTTTATTCAAATAGAATCATCGATTTTTTTTTTTTTTTTTTTATAAATATTTTCATACCTATAAAGGAGAACATAAATATTAAAATTATTCCCTTCAAATTATCTTTTTCTTTTTGTTTTAATCTCTTTCTAAGAGTGCAATCTATTTCTTAAGAGCAGATTTAAGAGAATAAATTTAAAGTGTTAATTTTAAATCACAGCTTGAAGACTTGTATTAAAAACTTATGCTACTTTACTTCTCACTTTCGGCCATATGTGACTCAGAATATTCATTTAACATAAATTTTGGATTGTTTAATTTTCTATGTGCGTACTTTTCATTATATTTCTGAAGTAAAAAGAGAGAAATAATTAAATAGGAACATTTTGATAAGTGTCAGCAAGCATGGTGTGTACATTCTAAAGCAGGGATGGGCAAACTTTTTCGGCCGCGGGCCAAAAAATCGAAAAAAAAAAAAAAAAAGTTTGGCGGGCCAAGATAAATTTTTCTAAAATTTTAAAAGCAATATACAAGTATCACAATTTAAATATGTTAATAAGATGAATGAAATTGCGATTTCATTTTTAAAAGTTCCTTATATTGAGGTTCGAAGTGAGATGTACTGATTCTAAGAAACGAGACTAAATGCTCATCTGTCAGACTACTTCTGAAATAATTCTTTCTAAGGTCCATAGTTGAAAATACTTGTTCACATATATAAGATGAAGCAAACATAGCACTGGACGTGATATATTAAACTTTCTTTATTTTACTATATTACTTTATTTTACTATATTTTTCTTTCTTTTTACTTACTTTCGATAATGATAGGTAAAACTCTAACTTGGCGCCAATCTACAGCTATAACTAACAAAGAACTTCCGCTTTTAACACTTTATCGATTGAAAGCTGTTTGTGCCCGTCAATTTATGTTTTGTAAAACAAAAATAGAGAAAGTAAGAAAATCACCAGTCCTTTGAAAAAAAGGAAAAAAAAATAATATTTCATCAAAGTAGAAAAGGAGATGGATATATAATATATAAATATATATTTCTTTTAATTTGCCTCGGACCGGCAATTTAAAATTCTATCCGCGGGCCGGATAGAACCTTCAGGCCCCGCAGGCCGTAGTTTGCCCATCCCTGTTCTAGAGTGAAATAAAAAGAAATGGCATTATTTTTTATGATAATCCTTTTACGCATATTAATGGTAAGAATTGATGCAATACATAAAGAGAATTGCTTTGCATTAAATGTATGTTTCCCTATGAGCAAATAATTTAATTCAAATGAATTTATTTTAAAGTCTTTCAGTTGGAAAATACTTATTTCATATATCTTATCATAATAAATCATGCTTTATTTCAAAGTTCTGCAAAAAAAATTTATTAAAATATTTATATAAATAAACATATTGTATATTAAGACAAATGAAAGATTTTCTTCTGCATATTTGAAAAATGTTTTAAAAAATTATGGTTTGATTTATCCTATAATTAAAACTGCAGGTATTGATTTGAATTAAATAAAAATTTTCCAGAATTGAAACTTTCCTGTTGGCTAACTCATAATCTAGTGGCAACATACACTGCCAGCGTAGAAAGTCAGCTTAAGTTGTGAATCCTCTAGTTGAATAAGTTGCTATCATCCTCATCATCCTCATCATCCTCATCATCCTCAATTTCTGAAGAGATTCGATGAGGTTTCAGACAGCGTGTATAAGAACAGTCTGGCTTTCTAGTGGGAATTTTTCTGGTTTTTTTTTTTTTTTTTTACCCCATATGAATGCAAAAGAGAAGCGAAAAATTGAAAATTATCGCATTAAAAGAATATAAATGTTAAATATTCAATTTCTTTCTAAAAAGTTTTAAAAAAATTGTTTGGTTTAAGTTCTCATAACTTTTTATTTAAAATAGTTTTTTTATTAAACCACAATCATGCAAAATAATCATTTTACTTTCATCAATTGGTAAAAAATAACCAATGCAAAAAAAAGGAAATTTCATCTTTTTAACTTCTGACAACTCCTATTCGTCGGAGTGCATAAGAAGCCAATACTTAATAGAGTTGCTTTGAGTTAAAGCTGATTAGTTGATTTGTTGAAGTTAAAAGAAAAATAATAATATTCATTGTTATCTATTTGATGTCATTGGCTTAGAAAATTTAAGACGCCTACAAAAAATTGACGTAAATATGCACTTAAGAGCCAAAACATTATGACCACCCCTACATTTTGCAATGAATTCGCCTGGATGACGTGGAAAGCACGTGATCAGGTGGAGGTGGTATTTAACTGGTATTAAGTGGTGGTATTAATCCATGCCAAGGCAGGTTGAAGCTGTGTTGCGCGCCAAAGGTGGGCCAACTTGTTATTGACAGGTGGTCATAATGTTTTGGCTCTTGAGTGTATAGGGGTTCTCAAAAACATTTTAATCATTTATCGCTCAAGGGAGGGGACATTTAAATTTTATTGACTCGGTATAGTTGCGATAAAATAATGAAGTTCTAATTATTATTTTTTAAATAAACTATTTATTGCTTATAAAAGTTTTTTTTAATGAAATCAAACAAATATTTCTTGTTTTTTCTATTAGTAATCATAACAAGAAGACGGTAACATATTATTCAGTGTTAAATGAAAGAATTGCAATATGATACAGGGAATATTCTGTAATTTTAAAAGTTATGGGAATTTCGTCACAAAAATTGGTGGATATACAATTTCTCACTCGCTGAACTCATTGTTCTAAATATCTCGATTTCCGTAAGAGAAATTTTTCGAGTTAGTGGTTAATTAACCATGTCAATTAATTTTGTTAATGGGAATTATCCCACAAGCTAATTCTTTTCGAGCCATTTCCAACGATACCACTCATGTGAAGATCTAATGATCATTACAGAAATTATTAAGAATGTTTCTCCCCTCTCCCTTTTTTGTATGTGTGTTTAGCCGACTTCGCACAAAAAAACAATTTTTTTCATAGAAGCAAAATCATTTTCAATATAATTCGGAGATAATCGCATTTAATTCTAAGTATAAATAACTATTGGAAACTATTTGGAAATAACACTTTTTTAAAGTCCAGATTTACGTAGCTTTATTTAATTTATTTTAACAACAAAATATTTATTGACTACATGGTTAATGAAATTGTTGAGATAGATAAAAAATATACAAATAAATTCTGCTGCATTAACTCACCAACATATTGTACTGTTTAGTTAAAATTGACCGATTGCGATAGAAAAAACTTTTTATATAGAAATCTGAGTTATCTATTTTTCTTCGAAAAAATTAATGGAAAATTTAAAGAAATTCATCATCGGTACCACTTAAATTATAATAAGCAAGCATCTAAATATGGTGTCTTTGCCGCCTCTAAGTAAAATATCATACTGACTTGCTTGCTTTTTCGAATTTTGTTCCACCTGCAGTACACAGCTTTAAAATAAAAATTATTCTCATTTTAGCAATCTCATAATAAACACAATGAATTCTTTTTATAAGCCTTTACCAATGATTATCATCTTAATTGCCAAAAGATTTGAGATTCTTTTGTAAAGATGAGAAAGAAAGATACGAAAATAATAATAATATTAAAGTAGATAGCAAATTTGCATCTCAAACTAACGTGTTATTAACAAAAGTTCTTATCTTCTAGCTTGCAATAAATTACCACCATGACTTAATAACTTAAACATAAAACAACCATTAAATAAATGCTGAGGTTTTTTTTAATGCATATGTATTTTAATTCTAGATTCAAATTTAAAAGTCCCAAAAACAATTTAAATCTCATAAAACTTTAAAGAAAAATGGATATCTGATAATACAAGACAGTCCTTGCCCGAGGAACTCTTCTTTACATGAATATACAAATAATAATTATGTTTTTTTTAAAAATAATACCAAAGAAGTTATAATGAATATAGTTTTATTTTTTAAAAGAATAATATATCTTTATGAAGAAAATGTTTCTTCATATATCTTCAAAAATTTTCATTATAAATACACTGTTAATTTGAAATATTTTTTCCAAAACATTATAACTAAATGATAAATTTATGTCAAAATTGTTTTTAACCATATGATTCAATGAGACTTATAGTGATTCGCATACACATTCATACATTTGGATTTTTTATTTTTTTTTTATTTTGTAAATTTAACATTACAGGGATTTTTTTTTCCATGGGCAGTTTCTTTGTATATTAAACAATTTATGTTACACAAAATATAATATTTGTTATATAAAATATAATATTTGATTATAATTTCTGTAAAAAGTGCTGAAAATATAATTAGTCGTAGGTGAATCTTAGAATATAAAGTTAACACATTAGTAAAAAATGTAAATTGAGTAAACATGCAGCTTGAAGCATAAGTAAAAAGAAAACGAACCATTTCCTGCATATAATTTGGAAAAACCAATGCCATTTTTTTGCTGTAAATTATAATATTTTACAAGGAGAATTTGCAAATTGGATTTTTTTAGATAAAAATGCTATACATCTAATATTTAACAATGTAAATCTAAAATAAAAATTGTTATATTTACACATATGCTTTGCTTTGACGAATTTGAATTTTTAGATTTACGCCCACAAATGCTGCTTTATTTCAATTTATCCAAATGCTGGTAAAATACAGAAATACTGTTATGATGATAGAAAAAGTAAATAAAATCCAAAATTCATGAATCTATGATAGTCTTTCATATTTGAAGGATCTCATGTTGAGCCTTAAATATGATTTTGAAAGAAATGAATTATTTCGGGGTATTTCTGGTGACCAAAAAACCAAGATAAATAAATAAGCAGAAAAAATATAAAGAAGAAATGAATAGATGAAAATAGATCACAACAATGTAAAAGTGGAAAAAGGGCAAGAAAATTCGAATAACAAATATTATAAAAAAGAAGAAAAAATTTAATAAAGTTCAGATTTCTCTTTGCTTGTGAAATCAACAGAATTTTTTTTAGAAAATTCTGTATTATCAAAACATTATAATACGTTACCTCAGACATATCGAATTTCCAAGAAAAAGATATAATTTACATCCGAAAGAATTTTGTATTCTTATCTTCTCATACGTTATACATATTTTCGTGATACATATTTTCCGGTGTTATGTAGGATGGACACAAAGAAGATGGGGTGAAACCAAATCTATGTAGTTTAGCATTTGATGAGTATGTTTTTGTGCGAGATTGTCGTGTCGACATATGTTTAAAAATAAATTTTATGTGTTTATAAATATTTAATATACATATATTTGAATGGTTTGTGTATAAAAATTTCCAGCCTCATTCGGAATGCGAGGCGGCTTTGATGGGTGTTTCTGGTGGAAACAAGTCTCCTGACCACAGTTGCGAATATTTGCTTTTTACCTAAAATAACTACGTGTTTCTGCCTCCTTTCATCTTTTTTAATTAGGTGTCTTTTCGAAACGGGGTGAGGGGCAGGGGGTGAGATTGCAGATTACATTACAGCTGGAGAAGATGATTACCAAAGATGATCTCAGAGATTTTTGAGATCTTTATTTTTTTCAAAATGTTGTAAATTAAAGACTTTAAGCTGGTATATGATCCGAATATGAGCGATGCTGGGGAGATTACATTGGAAGATATTTGTTGCCATGGCTGGATTTGTTGGAAGGGAATTCAGTTGCTTGTATGGTAGGGAGCGCTAAGGATAAATTATCCAGATGTCTCTTGAGCAGGAAAATCAGTCCTTGACCTCTCAAAAAAGCATATCTCGTAAGGTGATCTGTATCAGGAGACAATCCTTCTCAAACGTATTTACAGTCTTAGGGTGGTCTGTAAATGCTGGTTCTGGCCAATGAAGCAAAGCAAAGTAGAATTTAAAAGAACGGGAGTACAAAAATGAGGAGAGACCACAATAGTCAGTGACAGAAATAGACAGACTCGGAGGAAGAGAAGTGTAGCAATTCTTAGGAACAAGAATGTATTGACAGAAAGAAGGATAAATGAATAAGATGAGCAATCGAAGATTCGAAAGGAAGTTCTGAAAAAATTTAGGGAAAAGTGGAAGTGCTGGAAGAAAAACAACAAAAAAAGGATAAAGTGAGAAAGAAGAGATTCGGAGTAGTCCTGAAGAACAACAGAATAACCATAAACTAGGGATTTTGAGGTTACGGTAAGCTTGATAAGATTTAAAACGAATTAATATGAACACGAAACAACAAAAAAAATGACATGGATCAATAACTTCGTAGTCAGATAAAGTAGCACGGGTAGGCAATAGCTGCTTGAATTTGATTACAAGGGGAAACAGTTACAGTCATTCAATGCCATTCAGTCCAACGTTTCTGTTAAGAAATAAACTGCTGATCAGAGGGGCTTTTTGAAATGGAATACCAAAAGATTTGCTTTTTGAATCTTTGATGGTCAAATTAGTGTTTAATAAAGAATCTGTTGCTGAAGAGTTATTATTTTTGTTGTAAATAGTTCTGATAATATTAAAAATTTTGCAGCTGTAGCCATTAGAAGCATAAATTGAATGCCAATATTTTTAAGTTGTAAAATCCGACTGTAAAGTCTAGAAGAAATGTTCTTGAATGCTATCCAAAATTCGAGAGAAAGTTGAGTGCGCGCTTGATACAAAAGTCGTCTTTTCTGTTTAAAAGTTTATTGCACTGCGTATTCATCAAAGAATCATTGACTGGGAGAAATATTGTAGTGTTTATTATTTTTTAAAAATGTTGTAAAGGAAAGACTTTAAGTTGGTATATGATCCGAATATGGGTGTGACATTTTTTCGCTCCTGAAGGAAAAGAAAAACATTGGCCACATGAAAGTAGGTCTGCAATTTTTTTGGTTATTATTAAAATGAAAGAACAATTGAATAGGTAAATAATCACTGTGAAAGGGATCTGTATGAATGAAAAAAAAAATTAATGCTGATAAATATCAGCACTGGCAATGGAAACACCAAGGCGAGATGAAGAAGATGGAATAATGTGAGTTGACGAACTAGTGTTAGAATGTCTAAATTTTTGTGGAGAATCCAAATTAATCTAAGTGTCCGAACTTTTATTTGAAGAAGTTCAACTTAAATTTGGACGGTGATAATTGAAATCACCAAGAATGATATAAGTAGAAAGAGTTTGATGATAGATTTCATCCAGCCAAATCAACGGTGAATTGACCTTTAGGAAAATAGATATTGACTATAGTAAAAGTTTTAAGAGGAAGAAGAATTGTGATGGCCAATATTTTATTTTCAGAATGCAAAAAATGAATCGTGGATTGTATTTTGGTTTCAGAGTAAAGAAATTTCGGGAGAATTTCAGAGAAGTTCAGATGGTTTTGTTTCAGAATTAGATTGGCAACACATCAATGTATAATAGAATTGACAGCTATTATCATCTTCGTGTGTTATCAGGCCAATCGGTTCTATTAATTAGTTTAAAGAGAAAATGAAACTGATCTTCGGAATTAAGGAATGTTTTTTGTATTGCTAAAACTTGAACAGAAGAAAATAACTGTAAAGGGATCTTAGGGCTCCAATACTTCCAACGTTCCATTGTAAAAGTTTAAATCTGAGATAGAACATGAAAATAAAAGTTTAGAAGAATTGGAGAAAATTTAATAAATTAAAAAAATAGAATTAACTCATTTAGTATTATGGACTGATTGTTATGAAGTATGATAGGTAGAGACAACTGGAGATTGAGTACCAGGATTCAGTTTTGATTCAGTTTTCAGCTAAGTTTGCCACTTTCGAAATCTTGCAATAAATTGAAGCCCAGTATTTTGCTTGTAATATATATATATTTTATCTTTAAATGCAGTTATAGGAGGTGTAACGGTATAAATAAACAATTGCCTTATTTGCTTGACTGAGAATGAAGAGGGAGACGCTTATATTCTGTATTAGAGCTTTAATCGAGTCTTAAAAAAAAGCTGAAGATTGTAATTGATCATCCTTTGATCATTTTTTGGGTTTCCATTGCGTTCTGTTTAAACAGTCTAAATAATTTATCTTTTCTAATATAAGTAGAAGATAAAGGCATACTAACTAGAAGTTTCGACGAAAAAGTATCCTCCTTAGGAATACGATAAAGTCTCCCAGCTTTAATAAAAGGAAGGCAATTGAGTATTTTGAATTTAATTTTTTTTTTTTTTTTTTTTTTTTTTTTTTTTTTTTTACGTTTAGTGCATTTGTTGTCAGTGGCCCTATGTTCCTAACTGCAAATAGTGCATTCAGGAAATTGAACAGAGCATGAATCTGTAGAATGTTTTACGCGGCAGATTTCACATTTAACCGGATTTTTTCAATTATTAGGGGGATATTCAAAGAAGAAATATTATCGACATTCACAGGGTTTGTCAAAACACAATGAGGGTTTTTTTTTTTTTTTTTTTTTTTTTTTTTTTTTTGTACAGGCTTAATTTGATGGCACTTTTAGCACTGGGGTCTGGTAAAACTGATTCCAAAACAGTTAGTATGACCGATGTGAATAAAATAGTTCGTTTTCTGATAATCGTTGGAGTTCTGTTACTGAGAAAACTATTTTTTTCTTTCTTTCAAGAGGTCTGTCAGTTATATATCGTTGATGTTCTTGTGCAATAGAAATCGAGTTGAGATTTTTTCTAGGTAAAGAGATGGTGATATTGGAATACCCACAAGAGCCTTCATATTTGCTAATTCGCAGACAGTGTCAAAATGGTCGATGGAGCAATTTACTTTGCCTGGTAATGCCCAGATAATCAATTTATTTTAATGTAGTTACTTCGGCTGAAACGTTGTTTTTTAGCACTTTAGGAATTATGTCATTAGTAACCTCTATAACTATAACAAAGAATCATTCGTCATGTTGGAAATTAATCTGTCGATCTGTTAAAATATCTCGGTTAACATTAAAAATTAAGATCTTCAGCAGGAACAACTGCATCCCATAAAATTGATGTTTAAAGCAGTATCCGCCATATATATATGTATATATATACCACAGGTTTCGGGTTCGAGTTCCGGCGGTGCCATGGATGTTTGTAGTGGTTCGGAATCCACTTTAAACTGTGGGTCCTGGTCTTTATGACTGGTGAGCGATGGGCATAGAGCTGACAACCCTACCCCGTAAAAAAAAACCATCTCTTGTCTCGAAATCTACCAGTAGGTAGACAGCCTTGGCCCACATTGGGCTGTTGCGCCAATGATGATGATGACATACATATATATATATATGCTTTGTTTTATACCAGGCTATGCATCAATAAATTTTTAATTTTATGCATTAAAAAATTTCAAAATTCTTTTGATTTCAAAATTCGAAGGATTTTCTATATTTTTATAGAAAAAAGAAATATATATATTTTTATCATTTATCCTTTAGAAAATTGTTCTTGTCAAAACTAATTAATTAAAAAATTAATAAATTACATAGCATAAGCTCAGCTAATAGCTTAGCTCAGTTTCCTGTATAAAAATAATAAGGACTTATTTTCAAATTGTTGTGAACGTATTCTTTTTATTCCTAAAGTTCAAGCTAAGCTTTTAACTTTGCTCAAGTATGAAAAAAATTCAATGTGAAATTCATTACTATAGTGCTAAATATATACAACTAATCTTTTACGTATGTTTTATTTACGTTTTAAAAAGCTCGGTGAAAAAATTCATGGATTGCAACGTGCGTGCTTAATAAATATTAATTTTACGAATTATAAAAACATCACGACTTCTTATTATTTAAAATGGAGGACAATGTTGAAGAAATAACAGACCATCCTTTCTTTATACCGGGTTATACTGATGCTAACTCATATAGTCAGGTTGAAATGCTTTCACATATTTCTTTTATTTTTTTATTGCTATTTAATACATAGTTTGTAACAACTATGAAGCGTACAATATTTAAATTAAATACTATATTTATATACGTTATTTATCTTTTTGCATATTGATAAAATGAAATATTATCTTCAATGTGAAATGTATGGTTGTCTAAATTACTATCTTAAAAATATTCTCTTTTAGTTGTTGTTGTTGTTATTGAAATGAAATATTACATTTTTTTTTTTTTTTTTTTTTTTGAGACATACTAAATTTGAAATTAAGGCATCACATACAAAAATATTACCCATAAAAACTTCTATATATATTTTACAAAATATTTTAATCACTTTCAGAATTTACTTAATTTAAAAAACAAAAACTTATCAGATAATGCTAAATGTTTACTATTCATTCGTTCATTGAACGAAAAAGTTATTCTTAAATTTTTTCATTTGTAAAAGAGAATGTGGATTATTAAATAGCTGTAGGAGAAATCAAACTTAACAAGAGAACTTTATTGTAATATATGCTGGCCAAGTATTTTCTGAAAACTACAAATTTAAGAAATATTGTTTAATCAACTTCTTTCATATGAATTTCTTTTATTTAAATGTTTATGCATTTGCTGATTTCAGTGTAGTTAATAGTTGGATGTATTAGATTTGGCTGTTCCAAAAGTTAAAAACCTGTCCAATGGAGTTTATCTTTTTTTACTTTTGATGGATTTCATTAGAGGTGATTTTTAAATTACAATTTGTGACACTTAAAAAGTATTTAATGTAACTTTTCTTTACTTGATTTCAATTTAGTATCATGTTCTTGATGTTAAAATAATGATCAGGGTTATTCCACCTCAACCAGCAAAAAAATTTGTTATCCATGTTCTTAGATTTTGATGAAACTAGTATACTGAATCTCCTTATGGTAATAATGAATCATATGTAAAGTTTTCTCTCTAGATGATCTATACTTGGAGACAACTAATTTGATTTTGTTATTTATGCTACAAGAACGATGCCTGAAGCAAAAAAATATAGTTCTTCCCACAACTCAGATTTATTGCAAAAAAAGCGAGTTGAACAATATATTCAAAATGATTAGTATTATTGAACTATTTATTAATTAATTTTTAAACTTTTGTTTTCTCATACTTTTCAAATTTATGGCATTAGACCATGAGAAATTTTTTTTTTTTTTTTAATTTATACATTTATTTTAAAATTTATACATTTATGGCATAAGACAAATGGCTGTCTTTTACATTTAGAATAGTAACCCTAAATGCTTGATTGTGAAAAAAAATTGCCATAGCCTTTTACCATCCTTCTCATTTAAGAATATTTTTTATCTCTAAATGTTTATTATTTATGCCCCTTGTCGCTCTTAGAATGTTTGATTTTTTTTTTTTTTTTTTTACTTATGAATTTATAATTCATTGATTTTTAGATTTTGAATATGTCAAATACATATCTATTTCATTTTCCTAAAAAAGGAAAACCTTTACAAAGTTTTCAAGAACATTCAAAATAGTTGTTCGGCATTATTGCAAAACTAATTAGTGTTTCTGTTTCTAATATATCAAAATGAGTTTTATGTAAATATCTTATTAACAACACCCAGGAAAAAGACGCTTAAAAGCTGAAAAAGAAACAAAATTAAACAAGTATGATGATTGTACTCTTTCAGTTTTAAAACAAAAAATTCATTTCTTTTTTATAAATGAAACTAAATCCCAACAGCTGTAAAATAATGTAAATTTTGAATGAGGACGAACTATTTAATTTAAACATTATCTACCTAATTTAAATTTTGTTTCTTGTAAACAAAATAGATCCTCAATGTTGATAATACAAGAAAACATTCACATGTGGTGGCACCAATATTAACGCAAATTATATGCTACTGTTCTGAGGGTATGTCAATTTAATGCATAGGTGAGACATCGGTAAACTAAGATCATACTAAAATAACAGTTGGTAAAACAGTACAATCATAAGATCTAAACAAGCACTTTTATTTTATTATTATTGAAATTTGATAACCAATATAAAACAATTACATATCTTTTACAGAACATATACATATTTTAAATTCGTTACATATACCTAATTAAAATTTCAAATCAATTGCAAAACAAAATTTAGAACAAAATAGAAAATGAATTTAATGAAAACCATGTATAAAATATTTACTGTGCAAAAAAGAAAAAAACCAACTAAGTTTTGTATTTGATTTATTTTTTTATAAAATAAATTAAAATCTGAACTTCTTTTATTCCAAATAAAAAAATTATGCATGCCACAACAGACAAGTTATCTGCTGGGAATTTTTTGGGATTTTCTCCAGTATGACTTGCTAATTTGAGCATTTAAGTCACTAAATATGATAGCTTTTTACTTTCTGCTCTAGGAATTTGCCCAGCTTTTTGTTTTTAGCCAGCTATTGTGTATGATAACTCAATGTTGGGCAACACTCTGAAGACAGAGAAGGGTTTGATCAGTTGCAGGGTTCTCAAACTTTCAGGATATTATCAGATGTGGGAGTTCCTCTATCTTATTACTTTTCAAATGTTCTAAAACTTTGACATCATATTCTGAGGATGAGGGTGATGTTATAAAACACAGTGGTTGCTTTCTGCTTTACTGGCTATTAGTTGTCATTGTTATTATTATTTAGCGATAAGGGGTGCAGATTTTACTCAAGGTGCCAGGTATGGTTTCAATAAAGGAATACCTTTTATGAATGTTCCTTTTGGGGCTACCATTTCGGTATTTTTGAAATCATTAAAAATACTTTTTTTTTTTTTTTTTTTTTTATTATTATTATTATTATTTTTTTTTTTTTAATCTGAAAATTCTGCTTCATGCATTTCAATAGAAAATGTGAGTTGTGGTTGGACTCCTACTTGGCTGTAAAAAAAAATTGATGAAAAAACTTGTATCTTCTAATCCATTTCATTTTCTTACTGTGGTTTGTTAAAAATAAGATTGATTATTGATTAATATATTATAATAATTAATAATATTTTGATAATAGCTACATTTATCTTACCAATTTGAAATAATTATTGATCACCTTTTTTTTTTTTTTTTTTTTTTTTTTTTTTTTTTTTTTTTTTATGTTCTTGATTGGCAAATTTTGGTTTCATAAAATTTTGAATTCAAATTGTCAGCAGAAAGTGTATCATTTGTTAAATATATTTGAAGTAATATTAATATTGTAAAATTTTATTTGATAAAAAACAGTCAAAAGATAATTTTTTAAATATGAAAATGAAGATTTTGTTAATTAAATTAAAAAATTATTTTTTTTATTTATAATTATGTATTCTAATGTGAACTATTATACTTCCTAGGCTGCTTTACGTTCAATATTGCTTGCTACTAAAGCTTCAAATGAACTTCCTACTGCAGATAATGATTTTAATGTTTGTGACTTATATCCTGGATTTCGAGAAGTCTTGAATCATGAAAAAAAAGAAATTCTATCATTGTATGTTATTTGATTATAGAATAATTTTATTAGTTATATTATTTGTTTAAAATATTTCTATAAAAGAATTTGTTTATCATTAATAATTTTTTCCCAACTTTTCTTTTGGAAATTATATGTGTTAATTAGTATAAAATTTATTTGAATTAATTAAGTTTCATTTAAACCTACTATTTTAAAATTTGGTTTTTTTTTACATTAGATTTTTTTTTTATAATTTTAGTTTTATTTCATTTAGAACATGAATTTAAGAAAATCAAAATGTTAATTAGTGTAAAACATTAGATTAACCTTAGTTTTATTTTATTTTTTATCATTGTAATTATTATTTTTTTCTTTCTCAAACTTAACTTTTTTGTTACTTTTAATGAAGTGTGATTTTTTTAGAATAAATTAATAATTTTATTTGTTTGTTGGTTGCATTATTATGATATATTGTCATTTCTCATTTAGCATGACAACTATTATTCAAAGTCATGGCATTGGTGGAAAGTTTGAAGAATCAACACTAGATGAAAATTTTGATCTTTTAGCACAAGCAAATGATGTTATTCAAGAAATAGCTGTAAGTCTTTTAATTTTAGCAATTCTTTCTAATAATAAAAATAATGAAAATACATGTACTTATTAATACCATTTCAAGATTTAAAATCTTCATATTTCAATAAACAAAAATTTTAATGTGATCATATTTTTTAAATGTCTACTCCTTTAAAATTTGATAAATTTTAATTTAAAAAAATTATAATGAGTTAGTATTTGGAGGTTATTTTAAGTGTTAACATGAAGATATTTTTGCGATATACGGACTTATAAAAAGCAATGTTTATTACAGTATCTTTGGTATTAAGAAATAAAAACAATTTAATTGCCACTTATTTTTTCATTATATAATATTTTTCATGCTTAACTTATTGTTTTTATTTTAACTCACTAATATATTGATAGTATGGAGAACAAGATTATGCTATGGTTACAGTGATTACATAATTTTTACCAAGTAAAATACATGGTCGAAATATCACTTTTATTGATTGTTTCATCTATTTCTGTGATTTCTCATAAATAAATGCATAATTTCATATCTATAATAATAAAGTACCAACAAGAAAATTTTTGCAAATATCACTAGTGTTAAATTCATTACTATGGCCACTGTAATAAAAAAAAATGCAAATGTTTTATTTATTTTACACAAATTTATTTATATGCATATAAGTAAAATGCTTAAAATGCATTTTAGAGTACTTACTTAGATGAAGCTGCTGGTCTTAAGAAATCTGAAGAAGAACTTATTACTGCAGTAAAACCAACTAGTGCCATTAATACAAGTTGGAATAAAAAGGTAATATATGTTATGTATTAATTTCAAAATATCACTGCCTTTATTATTGTTATATTTTTCTAATGTCTTTCTTATGTGCTTTAAAATTTATTCATATAAATAGAAAGTTGTCTAAGATGTTGTTCTTATTAAATATTTCCCTTTCTGAAAACATTTATTCATGTGTGTATAAAGGGTTAATATGTTTTAAGAAGACAGAAGAACAAATTTTTAAATATACTATATTTTACTAAAATATATTTCAGGACACATATCTTTATTTAAAATTGTATGATTTATAACATTTTATAAGTAAATAATAATATTTCTCTCTCAATGGTAAAAAATAACATATAATTACCCAGAAAAGCAGATTATAGATATCATGTATAACATTAACCAAAAATTATGTAGCTTTAATATAACATATTTATATTATTTCTTAAAGTTTGTAAAAAAAATTTACTTCAGAAATGTACTGAATATACACTGACACATTACCTTGGCCCACACAATCCCCTAACCTTAATATCATCAAACCATTATGGTCTATGTTAGAGCGATCAATCCAGAATTTATATCCTCCATCGGCATCTCTCCTGGAACTTCCACAATATCTCTATGAAGAATGCTTCAATATTCCTTTAAGCACTATTCAGCATTTGTATGATTCTATTCCCAGGATAATCCAAGCTGCATTACATGTTAAAAGTCGGTCCTTCGCCATATTAGTGTGAATTCCTTATAACTCTATTATTTTGGTAACCACCTGCATTGTTTTGTGTTAATTAATAAAAATTAACTATTTATTATAAAGTATAATATGAAGATATTATTAGTATATAATGATCTTACTTTTGATGTGCTGACTTTTAATGTAAATATTTTTTGAATTTTATCATGTAATCTTTTTACTTATTTATATTTTTTTTAATCAACTTACACTTATATCATTACTTATTTTAGCGATACAATTTATCCAGCCCACAAAATTACAAGCTTATAACAGCAAAAATTGTTACTCGGCCTCAGCAATATTTCAAGGACAAAATTGACAATTCTAACTCGCCATTTGTGCCTATTATTACTGAAAAACCACATTCTATTAAGCCTCTTGCAATCATTTATGAATCTGATAAGGATGAGTAAGATAATTTATTTCTATCTATAATTTGTGCTTAAATAAAACCATAAATGCATTTTTAAATACATTCTATCCTTAATAATTAAAATGTTTTAAATTTTAGATTTTGTCATCCATATGAATGGGAAATAGAAAAATTTACCCCTCAAGAGGAAGATTTACAGACAGTAGAACCTGTGGTAAGAATTCTGTAATATTTAGCTATATCAGTAATGGCAAAATAACATGAATTTACTAAAACTTAAATTATGTATTAAAAATATTAAATATATCATACAGTTCATTTACATTTTTAATGTATTGTTCTAAAAAAAAAAGTAAATGTGTAAAATTAATTTGATGTAATGATATTACATTGATTTATCAATGATTTCGTGGTACAGCATTTGATTTGATTTTCTTAATGCCAAATTTTCATTAAGCAGCTTATTTATTTATTTTTTCTTTTTCTTGTTAGTACTCTTAAAATGTTAGTTATGGATATATCATATTATGACCTAAAGCTGCTTTCACATTAATGCAACTTTCATTAAAAATTTATTTTACAGATTGTCAATTTTCATAGTTAAAAACAAAGTAGCAAAATTAAGCAGCTTATTTATTTATTTTTTCCTTTTCTTGTTAGTACTCTTGAAATGTTAGTTATGGATATATCATATTATGACCTAAAGTTGCTTTCACATTAATACAAGTTTGATTAATTACCCTCATAAAATTTATTGTACAGATTATCAATTTCCATAGTTTAAAAACAAAGTAGCAAAATTAAGCAGCTTATTTATTTATTTTTTCCTTTTCTTGTTAGTACTCTTGAAATGTTAGTTATGGATATATCATATTATGACCTAAAGCTGCTTTCACATTAATACAAGTTTGATTAATTACCCTCATAAAATTTATTTTACAGATTGTCAGTTTTCCTAGTTAAAAACAAAGTAGCAAAATTAAGCAGCTTATTTATTTATTTTTTCCTTTTCTTGTTAGTACTCTTGAAATGTTAGTTATGGATATATCATATTATGACCTAAAGTTGCTTTCACATTAATACAAGTTTGATTAATTACCCTCATAAAATTTATTGTACAGATTGTCAATTTTCATAGTTAAAAACAAAGTAGAAAAATTTTATTTTCTGGTAATCAGAAAAATTATCCTTAAAGTTATTCAAATTATTTAAGTTTTAAACATATTTTCTTCAAATTAGTATAAAATTTGTTTTATAATTTTTTTATCTATTGCATTGTTTGTTATAGTTAAAATAACATAAGTGGTAAGGTACTTTGACAATCACTAGACAAGGAAGTGCAGATAATAAGCATAAGAGGGGCAATGTGCGTATTACTAGTTTATATGTATATAAACTAACAATAATAATAATATAATAAGCATTAATATATGTATTAATAAGCAATTATTCACAATTATGCTCTAAAAAATAAGAAATTTTGCTTTTGAAATGATGATTTATAAAAAGATTAATTTTTCTGTATAACTTTTTGGAAAAAAAAAAATTTTCTAAAGAATTTCGCCCTAAGATTATCTAATAATGATTTTTTTTTTTAAATTGTCATGCCTAAAATTTACTGTAATAACAATTATATTTTGTTTTTAAGAATACTTCTTAAAGAAATTATCTATTACAAAAAAAAATTAAAATATTGTATGTTTGTATTAAATTTTGCATGTTTTAAAAAATATTTCAACTCATGTGTCACACTTAAATGTATTCATCCTATTTTAATTAAATAAAACATCACTTTATATATTCTAATTTTTGTGACTATTTCTTTTATAATATTGCATACTAGAATTTTCAAGCTTATTTATTGACTATTTTTTTTAATTTCAGTGACTTTAAATATTCACTATGTGGGTATATTTTGAGATTGTGAAGGCATGGAAGTATATGTTTTCCTTATTTTAATAAAATGTTCATTATTTATATCATAATCTATAAAATTTTTTTAGTTCCCAAAACCACTTGAAGACACTAAATTTATATTTGTAAAAACTGAAGACGAGCTCAAAAAAATGTGTGAGACTTTAAACAAAGAAAAAGAAATTGCCGTTGATTTAGAAGTAAGTGTATTAAATTACTGTTTTAGGAAGCATGATTGATTGATTTGCTTAACTATCTTTTTTTTTATTGATTGTATTTCAATTTATTCTGATTTTAGCATCATTCTTACCGAAGTTTTCAAGGATTTACATGTTTGATGCAAATTTCTACCCGTGAAGAAGACTATATCATTGATACGTTGGCACTTAGAAATGAATTGTTTATATTAAATGAGATTTTTGCTAATCCTAAAATAGTGAAGGTACTGGATTACCTTTTATAAAAAATTCTATCATATATTTTAGTTTATCATTATAGAAAATTCTGTATATTTTTGTTCATCTTAAAATATTTTTGATATTTAAAGATTTTTCTTTTTATTTAATTGCTCATTTAAAAAAATTTTAATGTTTAAAAATTAATAATTTATGTCACTTTATTTTTGTATGAAAAGACATTTCTTTCTCTTTGCTAGTTGTGGTTTTATGTCAGTTTTTTTAATTAAGATAATATTTTTTTTTCATGTAACTTGTATAACAAAAAATATGTATTCTGTTTTCTACTCTGTAAAATCCAAATATGTTAAAAATATTTTATATATTTAATAGTAATTATGTATATCAGAATTTTAGCATTGAGTATTTATAAATACAACCTTAATTAATTAGCCTAAACTAATTATTTAATTTGTGTTAAATGTTCAACAAATGGCATCAAGTGTTTTAATTTTAATAATTTAAATTTTAATTCTCTAAACTTATATTCAGCAATTTGAAATTTCAACTAGTTTTAAATTTATTTATTATATTTTAAATAAATAAGAATGTTTTAAGATAATTATGTAAGTATTAAACTAACCAATCAAAAACATATCATAGTTCCTAGTTTTAGAATTATTAAAAAGGAAAAATTAGTTAATTAAAAGCATATTCTTAAAATTTAAATTTATTTCATTGTTTAATTTTTTTTAAATATTGAATGAAATTTTTTTTTTAATTTAATTTAAACTTTTATTAAAAATTCTATTAATTTAGTTAAAAGTACCTTTTGAAAATCTGACCCATGACACTTCTTATAAATTGCATTATTTTTTTGATAAACTGATATTTCAATTTATCATGTACCGTAGGATTGTATCAAAAATATTTAAATTAACCGTTAAAAAAATATTCTTAGAATAAGCAACAAAAACATTTTTTTCATGGTTTTAAAATTTATACACTTAAAATATTATTGATCCAATAAATTTTTAACAATTGTATGGTAATTTAATATTTTCTTTGTATTAATACACCTTTTGCTCTTCCTGATTTCACAACCTACAATTAACAGATTTAACTTACACTAATGCCTATTAACCTTGTATTCTTGCATCTTCTCATAATCACTAATTACTTTTCTTTAATCCATTGTTATCTTAACATTTTTATAAGTTATCTTCGAATCTCCATTTCACATACTCTGCAGTTTACTAACCAAAGAACTTAACGTGATTTGTTTTGATTACTATTTGCTCTAATGGTCAGATACTATATAACTTTTATATCCTTTGAATGCACTTCTGTTTTGATTTCTTGGCCTAGGCCTTTCTAGAGGTAGATCCCAACTCATTAATTCCATAAAATTCTAATAAAATGAAGTAAAAAGGCTTGTGACTTTTCATTTATCTCGAAATCCACTTGGCTTTCAATACCTTGTTACAGTTTGGGGTCCTGTTACATATATATATATATATATTAATTGTCAAAGTAATATTAAAATATATATAATTATTTTTTTAATTTGTCAAGGTATTGCATGGGGCTGATATGGATGTGCAATGGTTACAGCGAGATTTTGGTGTATATATTGTTAATCTATTTGATACTGGACAAGCTGCTAGAGTACTTCATTTTGCACATCTATCTCTTGCATATCTATTGAAACACTATTGCAAAATTGATATGGATAAACAATTTCAGTTGGCTGATTGGAGAATAAGGTAAAAAAAATAACTTATAAAGAATATTGTATTTTAAACTTATGCAAATTTGTTAAAAATAATTTTTTAATTTTTATTTTCTTCTAACTTTCCAGGCCTTTGCCAGAAGAAATGATAAAATATGCCAGGGAAGACACTCACTATTTGCTTTATGTGTATGATTGTATTAAAAATGATTTAATTAAAGCTGGTAATGATATGAAAAATTTGCTTTATTCAACTATTGAAAGAAGCAAAATGATTTGCTCTAAGGTATGTATTTTTTAAGCAATAAATTAATTACTTCTGAGAAACTAGAGAATATGTGTTTGTTTTATTAATAAATCCAAATCTCTGTATGAGACAAAAAAAGTTGATTTATCTTGAATTAATTTTAATTCATCTTGTAAAGAAATTTTTAATTGAAAATTTATTGGTAAATCAATAAATTTATTATTTTTTTTTAAGTATTTTAGTATAAAATTCTGTTGTAAAATGATATTGTAATTTTTTTTTATTTGTATTTTTCACGTTACATTTTATGTGTAAAAATAAATTAAAATTCTTAATACTTTATTTGCTTTTTATACTATTCCCTTTTAATTTATTTGCTCACAAAAATGCCATTGAAAATCATACTAATGTTTCTTTATTTGCATGGAATTATTTTGCTGACTATGAGAACTATATTTTATTAAATATTGATTAAGAATTTTTAGTTGCAGGATATTTTTTTATGATAAACAGTAAAAAAGATGTGCTTATTTAAAATGGTTGAAAAACGTTAGAATTTTTTTTATGGAGAAAAAGAATAAATTTTTAGCAATAAATTGTTTTTATTTAAATATAACAGTACAATCTGGTAGAATTTAACTGCCACCTTTCTTGATGTAGCATTAGGAAGGAGGGAAAATAAAAGTTACTGCATTATTTTCAGAATATGGTTAAATGAGTAAATCTTTATTGCTAAAAATAATTTTTAATACCATATAATAAATTTTTGTTATGTAAGTAAAGGAATAGCAGATGCTTTCTAAAATTTTAAATGTATATGCTCATATATAGGTTGAAATTTTTTCCTCTGATTTCAGAAATACCAAAAGCCTTTATTTACTGAGGATAAATATTTAGAACTGTATGGTAAAAGTAAGAAAGTATTTAATGCAAAGCAATTATACTGCTTAAAGGAATTGTATGAATGGCGGGACAAAATTGCCAGAGAAAATGATGACAGTTTAGCGTATGTTACAAATTTCATATATTGTAATAGGTGTTTTTAGTAATAATTATTAGCATAAATAGTCACATAATACAAAGTTTTATTAAACATTCATTTTTAAACTTCTGTTAACTAAATGCTTGTGATTAGTTTAATTATATTAATACTTATTTATTTATGATGAAATGAATTTATATTCAGTAAAATAATTTTTTTTTTCTCTTTTAAATTTTAATTTTACATATTTTTATAAACTATTTGATTCATTAAGAAATATATGTTATGATTCAATATTTTTTATGGTCCATTGCCATATTTTAATTATATAATATTGCTTGTGAATGTAAAAATAATTTTGAATGTAATTAATATAATTATAAAGTTTTCTTACTTATAGTATTTGTGAATATGTGGTAAATTTTATGTATTTTGTTTTGATAAGTCCATGTAAAAATTAGAATATACTATTGTTAAATTTCAAAAAATATTTATTTATTTTTCAATAAAACATTAAAAATATGTAAGAAAATTATTACTTCTTTTTTTATTCATCTTTATACATTTACCCAATAATATATTGAGATTTTGCAGAATAATTATAATCCATTGATAATCCAGTTATTTATCGAAACTATTTTTAATTACAAATATAAATCTCTTACTGTAATGACTATATTTCTTGTAGCCTCTTATGCATTATAATTACTTAAAAAAGAAAGATAAATAATTTCTTTAAAAAAAAATGAATTTTGTGGGAAACTTTAACACACACACAAAAAAAAAAAAAAGGTTTATCAGGTTAGTGAAAAATTTTAACAAGCTTTCTGAGGAAAATAATGCTGTAATTTTCTATTTTGCATCTACTCTTGATACACATATGTTGTACAAAAACGGTTTTGTAATATATGCTTGATGAATTTTAAGTTCTGAGCAATTATAATTAACACTTTATTTCTTTCATTCATTTTTTTGAAATTATAGAAGTTCTGTTTCTTATTGCAATATTTAAAATATTTATTACTAATTTATTTAGGCAAAATTGTAAAGACTTTTATTTATTTATTTTTTCTAGATATGT
The DNA here is from genome assembly GCA_021605075.1 of Caerostris darwini. NCBI lineage: Eukaryota > Metazoa > Arthropoda > Arachnida > Araneae > Araneidae > Caerostris > Caerostris darwini. The sequence continues at coordinate 86,046 of BPLQ01006085.1, read as the reverse complement.
ACTACCAAATCACATAATGTTACAAATTGCAGAAGCTTTACCAAGGTAAATATTTTAAATGATTGTAATTATATTTTTGTTAGCTTCGCTAATTTAAAATTGTATTATTTATTTATAATAGCATTATGCTTTAAGTTTTTTTCGTATTATTATTTATAATTTCTTTGCATGGTGAAAATGGGAAGTGTAAAGTTATTTGCTGCACAAAATTGCACTTCATTTTTTAATTTAGATTTCCAGAGAAAATTTTGTTAGTTATAAATAGCTGAAAATCCTTGTATGTCTACCTTTATTTCTTCTGGACATAGCTTCAAATAATGCATCATAGTTTTTTTTTTTAATGTTTCAGTTAATCTAATATATTTTAAAGAGGGGGAATTATTGAATTGAAAAGTCGTGAAATTTTGTTGGTCTGAAAAATTTAGGGAAATTTGTAAAAATATCTAAAAATCTGATAAAATTTCTGAGGGGAGCATTGGCGATTTTGTTAGATCTCTATAAAAGGAATCGTGCCGTTAATCAACGATTTTGCAGGCAAATATGCTTTACAACTCGGATCTTACTCATTTTACAGAATTTTTGCATACGTTTTTTTTATTATGAGCTGTCTATGATTTTCTCATTTTTAAACATATCTTTGTGTGTTTAATTTTACTTGTGCTCCACTTATACTCATGGAGTTATTTGCTTAAGCCAATTTGGAAAAGTAAGGATTTTAATATTTTATTAATTACTTTATTATTAATAATTATTTATTGTGTATTAAGCTTAAATTCATTCCATAAGCCTAATTTCATCATCCTTTAGCATCTGCATTGAATACATATTGTAATTTATTATTTGTGTCTTTAATTACTAATTCTCTTCTTAAATCGGGCTTCCATTATATGTGTTTATAGAAGGGAAAAGGCAAAATTTAATTTTACAGTGTCTTTCTTACCTTTAAAAAACACATTCGGGGAGAATTGCTTAGCGCGATTTTATGATGTCTTGCTATTTCTTTTTGTAGGTTTCTTAAAAAAAAAGGTAAAATAATAATAGTTTAAATGAAATAATTGGTCTGTATTTTTTTTAGTAATAATAGTTACCTTGTAATAATTCAGAGATTTACAAATCAATAGTTTTTCGGATATTTATTCCATTTTTTTTTTAAATTAAATTTCACAAAAATTTATTATTTTTTTCATATTTAGTAAGTGGTAAAAGTATTTTTAATAATGTATAGTGTACACATACTGATTATTGTAGGGATGATTCTTAGTAGGGAGAAAGCCAGGAAACTAATATAATAAGTAGCTGTAAGTCGGGTAAATGTCCTAAGTTTGTTAGTGATTTTTTTTTTTTTAATTTTAAGATTATCTGGTGACAATTGGGTGCTGGTTCAGTATTTCTTTTTAATATTTATTACTAACAATATGATTTAACAGAATTTAAACAGAAGTTTGAATAGCATTTAGAGTTGAACATCGTTAAACTCCTGCATTATTGCAAGCATATTCGTTTGGTTTTAATGTAAGTTTCAGTTAGAGGTCATAGTTGATGATATCGACTTCTACCTTATAAGTGAGGCATTTTTTTGTGGTTGCATTTCCCACAATTTCACAAGTTGGTACAACTTCCACAACTTCATAGTTTGGTTTATTTTCAATATCAAATGTATTTCCCTTCTGTTTTCTCCATGAATTATCTTAAAAGTATAAGTTTGCTTATTTTTTACAATTAATTTAATAAAAGCATAAATTTTGCAAATTCTACAATGTAGCTATTTAGAAAATTTTGCTTTAGACTTTTTGCTTTGAAGCATTTTTACTTTCTGAATGTGTCAATTTTTCTTCAGTTAAGTTATGTTTCATTACTTGGTAGATTGGCATTTCTAGTACAGTTTTATTGATTACTCTATATTTACAAAACAAAAGTTTAGAAAAATTGCTCTTTTATCCTTTTTAGGGAACAACAAGGCATCCTGTCATGTTGTAATCGTATCCCTCCATTTGTTAAACACCATCTTAATGAACTGCATTCTATAATATTGAAAACAAACAAGTGTACATTAAAAGAGGTAAATTTATGAAATTACAGTTTATCTTAATTTTGAATTTGAAAAGTTCTTGATATTTTTATAATGTATGTAAAAAAATTTTGTAAAGTTTGTTTTCATAATTTTATGGAGAAAAAATCTGGTACTTTATTAGTTCTTAAATTTATAAAATTTTAATAAATGAAATTTTTTGCTCTTATTTCAATTAATTTTTGTTCAGAACATCTAAATATTTTAAAGATAACTTAATTGTTTCCCCTTTTTGTTATTTGCTATTTATAAAATACATCATTGTTAATGTATAATGTTAAGTATTGTTTTAAATTTTATTATTGGATATTTAAATCATTAACTTTGAACATGCAATAATAATTTATTTTATAAAACTATGTTATTCAAATGCTGCATTTAATCTTTTAAAGTTGTGATAATTGCATGATAAAGCAATAGACATAATTATTAAAATGGATTTGTTTACAGCTGGAATTGTTGGAACTTAAACAGAAAGCTCAAGTAACAAAAAGTGTTCATAGCAATATTGATCTTAACAGTTTGATTCATTGTCCACATGATATTCATCATTTAGAAGACAAAAAATCACAATCATTTGACCAATCAGGTAATTTTTCATTTGTTAAATAAATGTGTTTAAAAAGCTCTTTGACATATTTTATGCAACAGAAATATTTTGCTTCAAGTTATTTTCAAATTTATTAACCAATTTCTCTCAAAACATTTTGTTTTGGTTCTACTAATTAATATGTATATATCTGCTATGCATTTAGAATTCAATATCCATGAAATTTCATAAATAATTTATCTAATGCATATTTATACAATAAAATTGACACTAAAAATATAACAATTTTACAAAAGAAAAGAATAGAGAATGTGCAGTGTCAGTAAAAACTTGCCATCATTATAAAAATTTATTATGCAAAAACAATTATAATTAGATGTTTATTTGGATACATTGTAAGTATTTTGTTGTTGTTGTTCTAATGCACCTGGCAAACACTCATTGTAAATATTGTTATATAGTTTTTAATTGGCCAGATAATAATAAATTGGAAGAATTCAATATGTGCCCCCTTGATACCTTGGAGAATGTCAAAGAGGTATTCTAGTTCTTGTCAAATGTTTTTTTAACATATCATCTGTAACAGTTCACCCAGCATTTTTTTTCCTTCAGTTCTTCAACATTAGTAATTGATATAGCATAATTGTGTACTTTGTAAAAAATGTTTTCTGGATTGTAAGATATACTCCATTTATCTATTCTTATAAAATAATTCAAATATTTTAGCAATTTTTATAAAAATTTGTTTACAAATAATATTCAAATGGCTTAATGGGTCATGAATATTACTGTAGTTGTTTTGGATGTGGTATATACTTATTAAATCTTAGACATAAAAAAAAGAGTTTTATTTTGTGCAGTTTCAAAAAGAACTCTTGTAATATTAAAATGCTTAATTTCCAGGTAATGCTGAGAGCTTGCTTCCATTTATCACAAAAAAGCATGCATCTTCATCACTTTTGAAAGAGAAACCCATTCTCAGCTTTACAGTTCCAATGAATGTAAGTATACAACATTGAGTAGAAACAATTTTTATATTATATTAATGGCTCCACAGTTCAAGCATGCCTTTTTCCCCAATTCTGCAGAGCATGCCAGAAATAGTTTTGGGCAATAGCAATTTAAACTTTGTAAAGTGCTTATACGTGACTGTTCTTCTTTCTCTTTTTATTTATTTATTATTTATTTTTTAATTTGGCTGCTTGCCAATTGTCTATGCGGTCAGGGATTTGAATATACGAGCAAAGCTTACAAAATATAATTTTAGATTCGTTAATTGTCGCAAAATCCGCTGATATTGGTTCGAATACTGGTCACTTTTCATCAAAAAATAAATAAAAATCTAATTGTTGGTTTTATATTAATTTGAACTTTGATTCTTTTATTTAAACACCAGTTGAATTGATGCCTAACTAAAGAAGACTTTTAAAAGATGACTTTCTGTAATCCGTAAGGCATTTGTCTTGTAAACAAACTGAACTTTCTAAAAAATCTAAACCTCTACAAAAACCACAAATTTTTTATTGCATCGTTTTAAAATTTCCCAATGTAAAAATTCAGCAAATTAAATCAAATTTATATTTATACATGTAATATAAAACTATGTTGCTCTTTGAAATAAATGAATTAAATAACTATGTATATTTTTTATCTTATATTAAATTTTATTTGTATCTTATAGGAAAAGAACATTCCTGAACAAGTTGTGAATGTATTAAAAACTCTTATCAGTCCTTATGAAAGAGTCAGTATTATTTTTATTATTATTTCAAATATTTTTGCAGCATAATATCTATTTTCAGTATATGTTTTGGATTCATAAGCAATAATGAATTTCAACATTTTTAATTAATGATTTAAATTACATAAGATTTCATTTCCGCCTGCTAGCTTGTAAATAAAAATAAAATTTTAATTCTTAAACTAATATCTTGTTACAAAAGTAGATTAATACTATTCCTTAATTTTTTTTATTTTTACTTTCATGATTTCACTTCACAAGAAGTTACAAATCATTAATTATTTTATTAGAATTCCAAAGTTTGTATTTTAATCTTCATTTTATTTTTAAACTTTTTTATACTTTGGCATTTGATGTAGCTGCAATTTACAAATTTTTTAAAGCATTGGGGTTTGTTATGAAATACAAATTATGTCTTCTGTATATGATGTAATTTTTTTTATGTAACTGATTCACATTATTATTATTTAGTATCAAATAACAAAACAACTGCAAGCAAAGGAATCTTCAACTAAAAAAATAATTGAAGATACAAATTCTCAAGTAAGGAAAGAAAATATTGAAATATCTCAAGTAAATAATTGTTTATTTACTCTTAATTTTAAAATATTCCCTAATTTGAGTATCAAAATATTAAAAAAATTCCTATTCTTGAATAGGAAAAAAATGATTCAATGGATTCTGCCGAAAACAATGGCTCCATTGTTGAAGAGGAAGACATTGAAATAAATGATGAAAAAAATACCACTGCTGAAATTTCAACTCCAAGTGCCCTTGATGATGACATTGAATTAGCACCTTTAAGAAAAAGGGTAAATTTTTTTAATAAAGTTAATAAATCAAGCTCAAATTTTAGGTTGGCTTTTGCATACTAAGATGAAAATTTTTGGTGCAACATTTATGAAATCCTGCAATTGCCTAGATGTAAAGTATAAATATTAATTGAAAATATTATGTTTCAAATGTGCTATTAAGAATTTGGTTTAATAGATTTCTGAAATTTTCATAATTTTAATTATTAATTGGTGTGTGTTTTAATTATTTATTTTCCTTTTTAATTTCTCATTATTTTTAAATTTTGAAAGTATATTTAAGTTTTTATTAGAGGATAACTAAGTTAAAAAATATTTCATTAGAATTAGGAATTTTTTTTTATCAAACTGAATTTATGAACAGATGTGAACATAAATATTTTTTTTATGTTTTTGATGTCAATTTTTCATGTAACTAAAATATTTAATTATTTAATGGTGCTTTTAACTAAGCTGTAAAGAAAGTTATAAACTTTAATAGATAATGTATTAAACTATTAGTAAAAAATATAAGACATTTATTGTATATAATTTTATTAAATACGGCATAAATTTGTTTTATACCATCTCTTTCTTCGTCGACACAAAGGTTGCTTGATATTTATTGCTTTTTGATTTTAATATAAAATATAAACTTCTTAAATATAAACTGCATATGTATATGTGCCTCTGGTTTTTAAAATATTTAATATTCTTGAAAATCTTATTTGTATAAAAAAAATTTATATGCACATTTTATTTAACCTTTATTGTATAAGAGCATAAATAAAAATTAAATTTAGAGTTAATTGCTGCTAAAATGTTTTTTCTTAGTAACAATTAAAATATTCTATAACACAAACTTCAATAGATTTAACCTTAGTTTTTAGTTTATTAATTTGAATATTTTGAAGTTAAAATTATATTTAGTGTGATTCTTTTTTATACACAAAATATTTGCCATAAATCAACTTATAAATGTAAATTTTATTTAAAATAATACTTTATTTAAATAACTTACATTTTTTATTTTCCACTTTTGCTTATTAATTTTATATTATACAATTATTGGGTATTGACTGGGTGTTTTTTATAGAGAAATAAAAACAAGAAACGAAAATCTCTCACGAGTTCTGAACCTCATGGTCCTCCAGCAAAAAAGATATCTTGTTCTCCCGTAATGAAAAAAGATATTGAAGTTGTCACTGTAGATGATGATGACGACGATGAGTTTACTCCTTATGATTACAGTAAAGCTGATTTTAGCAGTTTCACTGGTTGGTTTTTCATAATTTTTATGTATTAATATTAAATAGTTAACTTGAAGCAATAAAATGTTTTATTTATCAACATTATAATTGTGTTACAAATATATTCCTTATGAGATTGTGAGCTTTTTATAAAAATTTTCATCTTAACTTCTCAAAAATTATAATTTTTTATGTATTATTAAATTTTACTTTAAGCACAAAAAAAAAAAATTTTTTTTTAAGTAAAATATTTTTATGTCTTAATTTTTTTTTCCTAGCTTAATATCATTATTTTTTATAATAACTTGAATATTTGTTACATGTATAAACTAAGTAATAGTCCTGTTGTTGCATTTCTTTAAAGAATATTTAGCTTATATTTTTAATACAATTTGTTTTTTATTGTGTTTCATTATTTGAAAATATACTAAATATATTTTTGAATTTAAATTTTCATTTGAAAAAAGTGAAAATATTATTTTAAAATGTTACATGTATGTATATTTATCTTGTTTGTTCATGTAAATATTAGTGGCTATGATTAGTTTGTGGTAATGGTTGACAAAATTGTATTTTTTTTTTCAGGTAATAAAAATAAGCCTAACAAGGAAAAAAATAATAAAAAAGTAAGATTATATTCCTTTTTAAATTTTACAAATGTATATTTATTGTTTTTCAACTCATTAAAATAAATACAAATAAGTAAAATATTAGCTACAGAGTAAAATAAATTAACATTAAATAATAAATTAGTAACCTCGTGCTTTTGTCCTCTGTTGGCTTTTAAAATTACTAATCCTGCACAGTCAAATTTCAGTAAGTGCTGATGGGCATTCTTAAGCTCTGTCCACATTTGAATACATGAAACACTGTCCAAATCGGTTTGTTTCAGTATGGACAGAATATTCAAAGCCTGCAAGAACATTTGCCAACTTTTAGACAAAAAAAACCCCAAATCTTTGATGTACAACCCAAAATCAGCTCTATTTGGAACAAAGAATTTAGACCTTTGAAAAGGGACTAGAAATCTAGTAAGAGGAACTAAAGGGGGGCTTGTTTTTCAAGGTCACGTCAAAATGCTAGGTGAGAAATGCATGTGGCTCATATATTCAAATGTGGATGCTTTACATGCATTTTAAGAAAGACATTCACTCAAGCAACCAGCTTGCATATATAATTTTAGCTGAGAAACCTATTTTAGTCTCTCTTTTTATACAAATTGTGGTTTACTCCTACTTCTTTTGGAATGTGGAATGAAATGATAATCATTTGCATATTCTTGCATGCTATTCTCCCTTTCACATAAATTTTGCTCTTTTTTTTCCTTCTTATATGCCACTTAAATTTTAAGGACCATTAGTGTAATTAATTCAAAATAATCATGCCAAACTTTAATTTTAATCTTTCAAGACATTGAAATTAAAACCTTGAGCAACTAATGAAAAAGAAACTCAATTTTGTTTTTAATATATTGTAACTTTTATGTATTTGTTTGCATTTGAGTATTCCTGGAGTTATATATATCTTTTTAGTAGTAAATTTAACCCTTATGATGCATTAAAATGCTTCTAATTATTGAATTAAATTTTTCTCTAGTGAAGCATGATTTGTTCATACATTATTTTTCTATAACAATTAAAATTATTTATCTAGTTGTAGAGAAAGATAAATTGCACAGCATTAAATTATTACCTATTGTGCAGAGATATTTTGAATTTAATTTGTGCACATTAATAAATGAACATTTATTACTAATGCATTTCAAATAATTTTAAATTTGTTACTGCATTTTTACAGTACATTTAAAAAATAGGAAAACAATAATATGGCCTTTTTATATTTTAGCTTTTTAAACTAGATAAATTGTATAAAAATTTCTTAATAATTGCAATTAACAAGTGCTTATTTTGCAAGAAGAAAATTGATAATTGTTTTTAATCTTTCAAGACATTGAAATTAAAACCTTGAGCAACTAATGAAAAATAAATAATAATTAAAGCTTCATACGTGAAACTTTCTATACTTAATGTTTAAATTTTAGAAATTATTATTTCAAGTATATTTTTCTTACTAATGTTTAAAAGTTAAATCACTTATTAAAAAGAGGCTACTATGCTTTTCCTTTTCTTTTATGTTGCAATAGGCAATTATTGAATAAATAGTAATAATAATAATATTTATTGAATAATTACATTTAGGGGAAAAGGATTAATGTTATGTTTGGCATAAATTATTTGTGTGTAAGCAAAACTGTGTATTTTGCATACAAACAGGTATTCATCCAATATTTCTTTTAATGAGTAGGAATGAGGGGTCAACACAAATTTGAATATTGCAGAGTGGATATTAATTAACAGAGAAATAGTTAATTGATATACTCTGCAATATTCAAATTTAAATTGTCCTTTTTTTTTCAGATATAATTTGATAAAATATAATAAAGAATATTTTTTCATTTTTTTCCCTATGAAAAATTTTGTAATTCCACTGTTAAATATTTATACAAAAAAAAGACAGAAGAATTAGCAGCCTCATTTTTTTAATTCTATATTTTGCTAATTAAAAAATACTGTGAGGTAATGATCTAGGTAAAATCCCTTAATTGGTTGTATTATACCATATCAGTTTATCAAACTGTAAATTAATTGTTAACTTTATGCAAAAGTTAACTCTACATCTTCAAAGTGAGTTGTCATTATTAAATGTAATATATGTATTTATTTATTTAGAAATCAAAAGGTTATTTTGGAAGAAAAAAGAAGGATTTTAGACAAGCTACTTTCAGTCAGGGATCTACTAATGATCACAAATCAAAGTGGCCAAAAAATAAATGATTCTTTCTTTTCAGGAAATGCAATCCAGATTTAATTTTAGTGGACTTGTTATTTGTTTGTCACAATTGTTACATTATTTGCAAAACAATAAATTTTATACTTTTGACTTATATTTGAATTTCTTTTCACAAATGATTTATTTCACTTGCTTCCAATTAAAAAAAAATAATGATTGTTTTAAAGTGAACAATTAACATTTCAATAGGAATTTAAAGTGCCCATTTTATTTCCAAATATAATTTGTTTAAATATAGCAAAGACTAATTGACTTAAATTTGATTTAATGTATTACAAGTTTAATATAAGAACAAATTATTATAAATTTGATGAGAATATTTTTTTTTAAATATAGTTGCTTGTAATGATATAATAATTTGCATTGTGCAGCATTTAAGAACTTATTATTCCTATAATTTGATCAAAAAATTATTTTCCATTTAAAAAAAAAAATAGTTTTATGAACAACTAAAAGATTACTCATGGTTCAAAAATGGTGTCTTTATTAAATTATGTGTTGCTACATTATTATTCTGATAATTATGTTACATTTTTAATATTGCAAATTTTAGTCTTAACTGTTAATTTTATGTATAGTAATTTGATATAAAAATAAATATATGCTATGCCTTTTAATAATATTGTTATTTTTATTGTGATTATTTATTTTAAAACAATAATGCAAATATATTAGCAATTATTTTAGATCATGGATATTTGAAATCCATTTATTGGTTTAAATTTGTCATATTCAAAGAGGATTTATCACTTAATTCTATGATGAAATATAATGCTAAATAGGCCAAAGGGTTTTCAAATTTATAATTAAATAGAGAAACGTTTTATTAATGTCAATGTTTTTTGTAGGTTTTTTTTAAAGGTATCTTCATTTAAAGCCCACTTATGGTAGCCAAATAAAGTGCATATTGATTTAAATATTTGTTATCAATTAATTAATGCACCATTTAAGTGGTACATTAATTGTAAGTGATATTGTTCTTTTATAATTTTCGATAAAGCAATTGCCAATAAAATAACTTCAAACATATTCATCCTTATTTGGAGTACTATGTATTGTAATTTTTTTTTTAATTGGTGCCAAAAATTGTTTTACAATTTATAGAAAGAGGTAAATATCATTTTGAAAATCTTTATCAAATATATATAGGCCACCTTGTTACTTAGACTTATTCATTGACTTGAGGCTCATTGAAGACCAACTTTTCCTAGTTTAAATAGATTATTTGGTGCAGCTTGGCCAAAACAGACGCTTGTGAATGCATACCTGTGTATCTACCTTAACTAATTGGCATATTTTTTTTATAAAGAATTTTGGCTGTTAAGTTCGTTGCCTTTCCTTTCTACAGAGTACATTGGTCCTCCAGAGCCTTACACTCATCTAAATAAAGTAATGTACATGACGGATACAGATGGAGTAACAAAAATCAGGAGAGAACGGATATAGAGTACAAATGGAGCAGCCCAAATAAAGTAAACAAAATATATTTCAAGTGTACACTAGACAAGAAATTAAAAGAGTAAAAATAATAAATTTTTTTAAAAATTAAAAAAAATGTGAGGTGTGTACTGGTTCAATATGGTTCCTATGGGTTTGCGAGGGCAGTACTCAAAATGAGAAGAATTATATAGAAAGTAAACTTTGTATTGCCACTTAATCTTGCAGAGTGATATGCCATAAATTGAAACAATAAAAAAATAATTACCTTTCGTTGGAGACTTCTTCATAGTTTTCTTCACTTCTTTCTGGCAAATAAGTTGCAAAAATAAGCGTAGATCTTTTTCATTATGTGGATTATTATTTATAATTCCTGTAAGAAAAAAAAAGAAATCCTCTTTAGTTCTGATTATTCTCGATTTAAGTTTTGTGATGATTTGGACAGAAGTATCTATAATTTGATGATTTTAAAGTTATGTTGAAAAAATTCATTTAAATTTTATTGAAAGCTCTTTTATCTAATATCTCTTTTATCTCTCTAAAAAGCTCTTTTATTTTAAAAAAAAGAAATCCACTTTAGTTCTGATTGATCTCGATTTAAGTTTTTGTGATGATTTGGACAGAAGTATCTATAATTTGATGATTTGAAGTTCTGTGGAAAAAATTCATTTAAATTTTATTGGAAGCTCTTTTATCTCATTTGGTGTATAAAACAGGATTGATTTTATTTCACATAAAAAAAAACATCAAATTTTACCTATTGATATATAGAGTCTAAAATGTATCTTTACATTTTAAAAAATTGATTAAAAAAGCAATCGCATGCACTTACATTTTCTTTTATTATATTAAGCACTAGATAGCTGCATTTCAATGTGCACATGAAAATTATATTTTTAGATCGAGTCGGTAAGACATTTCAAAACCAGGTTCTATGAATGAAGACTGATAAAATCTTGATGGCTGATGTAATTCGTTAGTCGTCATTTGACTAGTTAATAATAGTTTTGGCTTGCCCCATAAAAAAAAAACATATTTGCTTAAGTTCTATATATTGTGTGTCCTAAAAGTGCACACATTAAATATTTTGAATTATTGTAAGTATCATCAAAAAATTCTTTATTTGTTACTTCATTTATTGAATTTTAAAAAGCATATGCGAAATTTGTTAATTGATTTTTAAAATTGTAGAAATAATTTTTGGACACCCTGTATACAGGGTGTCTCAACAACTAGGTTTACAAACTTTTAGGAGGGGTAGGATATTGTTTGTTCTAAAATGTAGTAACGACGATCCTCCCTAGGCAAACCTTTGATAATCCTAGTACTATATTCTAGTAACGAATGACCTTGGGTTAATATAACAACATTATTGTCCGATATTTTGACATAATATTTTTGTTTTGTAAATATTGTTAAATTAGATTGTATCTGCGTCTATTTTAAAAACAGAAGTCAAAAGTAATCCAAAAAATTATGGATATGGAAAAAATGCATATTATTTATTGAAACTAGGTAACAGTATGATAATAGGACGTAAGACATTAAAAAAAAAAATTTTTTTCTAATATGAGAATGTTTACTTTTTTTATGTTCAAAAGGTAAAAATACGTTTTCATGCTTTATGCAATAACGAATGTCTCAAATGTTGACTTTTATGGTTAGTATAAAGTATTTTTATTCGAAATGCATCTGCTATTTCCTTTCCTAAAACTACAACGCAGTAGTCTTAATTGGCAATTAAATTCATTGAGAGGTACCATGCTGTTATTTCAACACTTCATACATAATCTGCATTAGTCAAATTTCGCCAACATTAATATTTAATGAAGCACCTGAAACCTCTTTATAGTTTATAGCCACATATGGTTTAGATTGAAATCTTCCGCTTTCTAAAAAAAAAAAGATACCAGTTAAATTTGAGTTATTTTTATGTGACTTTTCAACAATTTTATTTTTAATCACAAGCTTTATAAATCCAGTTGTAAGTCTTCATTTATTGAATGAGACAAATATTAAATAGATGGCATATTTTTCATCTAGTAAAGGATCAGGAAAAAATATAATAACTAGTCATTCTCAAATCATTTAATAAAGAAAATAAATTTAATTAACTTCTTCATTGGCACAACTTCCCGATCGTGGGCTAAGACCGTCTGTCTGCTGGCAGATTTCGCGACAGGCGTTTTCTTTTTACAGGTTAGGGTTGTCAGCCCTACGCCTAACGCTCTACAGTCATGTTAGACCGGGACTTACGGTTTAAAGTGGATCCCGAATCACTACAAACATTCGTGGCTTCACCGAAACTCGAATCCAAAACCTGTGGTGGTGTTGTTGTTGTTGTTTCTTATCCCCCTTGGCTGGCCAAGCCCAAGCCCATATGTGCTCATGATTGAAGGGGAAGGAAACAGCTTCTGTTGTGATGGAGCACCCGTAGGTAGAAGCCTGATTTTTGCTCCGTGACGCTCTTACAGTCATAGGAGACCGGGACCTATGGCTTAAAGTGGATTCCGAACCACTACAAACATCCATGGCACCGCCGGGATTCGAACCCGAAACCTGTGGCACCGAACGCCAGAGCGCTAGACACTCGGCCATTCATGTCCCAAATTTGCCAACCGCACGCAATGTTTCCAGATGGTCACCCACCCAAGTACTGACCGCGCCCAATGATGCTTGACTTCGGTGATCTAACGAGAACCGGTATATTCAGCATGGTACGGCCGTTGGCAAGCCTGTGGTACAGAGCGCTAGTCATTCAATCATCAAGTCCTAATTTTTGTATATATAATAATGCATACGTATATATTCATAGCTTAAATTTTTCAAATTGCTATGAGTAGTAACATTAATTAAAATAACGACCAACATAATTTTTGTCTTCTTCAATGGCACGACAGCCCGATGGTGGGCCAAGGCCATCTGCCTACTGACAGATTCCGAAACATGGGATGTTGTTTTCTTATTACAGGCATGGTTATCAGCCGTACTCCGACCATTCTTAGACCGGGACCTATGGTTTAAAGTGGATTCCGAATCACTACAGCATCCATGGCTCCGCCGTGACTCGAGTTCGAAGCCAGTGGCACCGAACACTAGAGCGGTTTATCTGCCATCAAGCCACAATTTACTTACCTACTTTCCCGATTATTACATTATTTTATTTCCTACCTGGTATAGAATTGTTTCAAATTTTTTTTATCTTTTTAAGCCGGAGAAACACCCTCTAAATATATCCTAATATACTGTTGAATATTAAACTCATAAAATTAAAATTACCCATTTTTTTTTTAATTGTAGTAATCCAACTTTACTACAAAATGTATTTTATTTTGTATAGCAAGAGCTGTTTCTGTTTGAAATAATATACAACACATGAACGTTTTTTTAAATATTGAAACTGCAGAAAAGGTAAAAACCTCAAACAAATAAATAAAAAAAATGCTAACAAACTAATAACCATGACTCCAAACTGAAATTATTACTTTTATCAAACGCATTGCAAGACTCTTTGAAATATCATGCTTGATTTATCAGTACAGTTATTGTTGTTGTCGTATCCCCTGAAGAGTACAAGAAAATCAAATATCGTGGTGTTCCCGAATGATATTGACTATGTTGATAGCCAGTTCATAGTATAAATCCTGTTCTGAATTATTATCCAGACAATGTATGGCGGCTGCAGCAGTTGGGCAATCAAAGACATGATGAGGAGTAAGTTCGACATCAGGACAGTTGCCACATTTTTTGTATTTTTATGGTATCAGTATAGTACAAAATTTGATTGAATCTCTCGTTTAAAGATTTTAAACTTTTCTATGGGAGGTTTTTTTCAATGGTTCCATTTTCAAATGGGAGGGTATTGTAAGACAAAAGAAAACTTATTTTTCCACCATCAAAGAGGAAATTTTTTGTTCGGAAAGCCTATCTTATTAACACACTATTTACAATAATTTCGAACGTCATAAGCATAAAAAAACGGCAACAGACAAAGCAAAGATAAAAAAGGAAAAAAATTTCGATTTATCTTGCGATGTACTTTATTTATTTATTTTTTTTATATTTTTTTTTTACTAAATTTAGGGAAAACTCTTTAGATAAAGGTCTAACATTTACTTAAGAAGCTGAAAAAAATTTCTATAAATATGTTCATCTACATAATTTAAAATACCTATCATGTGATAGCTTAAAAGCAGGAAATCAGCCAATTAAGGAATTTTTTTCCACGTTTTTGAATTTTTTTTACAACTACTTTCATGTGATTTCTGACGGGCCTTAATGGGTGAGTGGCTAGCGCTCTGGCACTCACAGGTTTCGGGTTCATGTCCCGGCAGTGCCATGGATGTTTGTAGTGGTTCGTAATACACTTTAAACCGCAGGTCCCGGTTTAACATGATCGTAGAGCATTGCGGGGGTAGTGTTACTCCACGTCCGTAGCTTATCTTCAAGCTACAGGCACTTCCTGGGTAGTGCTAAGTGAGTAAAGTCGGCGCAGCGCTTGCCTTAAGACGTTTAAATGTTTGCTAGCTGCATTAGAAGAAAAAAATGTGATTTCGGACAAAGGCAATAAATTCGAAGCTATAAACACACTTCTGTGGTTGTTTTTCCATGGTTCCAAATTGCTAGAAACTTTAATACAACATGTAAAAAATATGTTAGACATAATTTCCAACAGTAAAAAGATAGTAATTTTAGCATAGTAAAACCCATAAAAGATAGTGTAAAAAATATCGTTAAAATGTATGCCGAATTGCCTTAAAAGTGTTTAGAAAGGGAAAGGTATCGAATACCTAACTTGTGGCTTAATTAGTTAGCTAGCATGTAAAAAGGTTCTAGTTCGAATCCGCTAGCGGAATCCGTTGATTTTAGAAATCTTAAGACTCTCGATGACCATTAATATCTAGTAAATTTATAAAAACAATACATGTAAGTGATTACATTATATAACATTAGAGTTAAATACAGCCGCTTCATCAGATGACATCTGGCATTCTAGATGAATTTTCAATTTAACAATAAAACATGAGGTTTTAATTAAATTAAAAATAAATAATGATGACAATTTTTTCTAGATTTTCTATTACGCGCCAGATAAAAGAATAATAAATTCAGTGAAAAAGTTGGTATGCTAAATGTTGTACTCATCCTAGACATACACACATGTACATATACATTTTTTATGTACAAAATCATTACTATTAAAGTTCATTGTTGATAAATATAGCTTAATCAGTTCGGATTGGAGCACCAGTGGATTTGAAACCTGTAATCATTCCTCCGAAATTTAAGATTAAATTTTACCTGGCTCCATAATTTTGAATGGGTGGGCTCATAAATGATATTCTCCTCTCTTTAAACACTAAAGCAGAGTAGTGACCCTCACTTCTGATTGTCAAGGTCACATATTGCCTTTTTTTTTCAATAAAATTCTTTTTTATGCATAATTTATTTTTAGTTTTATAAAAGAAATCTTCATCGCAAATAATGTTTGGCATTACTTTGCTTATATTGAAATCAGTATATATTTTTAAAAATAATACGAAGAAATGTTAATATATAGTTATATAAACATAAATTAATAATAGAGTTATAATTTTAATTATGAAACAATAATTTGTTATCATTAGTTTAAATTAGTTTTAGTAATTAATTATTATTAATTTAATTAATTGTTAGAATCAATTTTCTACCCTGTTTCATCATTCCAATTTATTAACTATAAATAACTTCAAAGCTCATTAGAGCTTAAGTTGTTGAAGATTCAAAGAATACTTAAGAACTACAAGTAGCTGTTGCCCAAACTGGTTTATAAGTTTTCTCGAAATGATATCTTACGCAAAACTGATATTTCTACACTGATCCTTTTCTTAATGTATTGTGTGAAAAAAGTAAGAGCATTGAACTATTATGGGTGGTCTATGTACTCAAATTTTTAATTTTTTTTTTTCTGTTTTGTCTTTTCTAGTGTTTTTTAATTTTAATTCTATAGAAATTAAACTTAAAATGAATAAATAAATGTCAGTGAAGATGTTATTTTAACCCTTATGGCATCAAAAAATTAAGTATTATTTAAAATATAGCAAAGGCAAATGTGGTACAGCTACTCTTAAAATGTCTTCAATTAATTTTCCCTTGTTTCACTAAAACAAAGGGGATTAAAAATTAAAGATATGCATTAAAAAGGTAAATTTAAAGTCATTATATCATTGATTAATATATATTTTATAAGAAATTATTTGAAGCAATAATTTAATAAATAAATGTAAAATAAAAATTTGATTGCTACATGATAAACTTATAATAATAATAATTAAAAATCATAAACATAATAAACTTATAATAATAATAATTAAAAATGTATTTTCCTTTAGAGATGCAGAAGCTATTTACAAATGAACAATATAATATTAAATACAATAATATTTTATACCAAAGTGAATATAACAAATATTTTTGTCTTAAAAGAGAAAACAATATAAAAATTGGAACTAGGGGAACTGGAACATTGAAATTGGTAAAAAATTGGTACTAGTGGAATTGGAACATTGAAACTTGTGAAAAATTTTAACATTGAGACTAGGGGGAAATTGGAACTAGTGAAATTGGAACATTGGAACTAGTGGTATTGGAACCATTACCTTAGAAATGAAAAAAAAAATTGAGGATTTTATTGAGAAATTATCTCCATGTACCAAACTTTGTATTACTTTTGAAAATATTACCTTTAAATATACGTCAAAATTAAGGAATGAAAATAAACAGGCATTTTATGCATCACATCCACTATGTCTGATAATTTTATAAACATTAGGAGAAAATAAAGCTAAGGAAAACTTTATAAACATCAAAATTATCTTTCTATACAAGTTAAGGAAGTCATGAGGGCAATTTTAGATAATTTATGTCACCAGATCTACTTAAACTCATGTTTGTGAAAATTGCAACACCATGAAGGACTTACGCGAGTGAGCTGAAATTTTCAGGAAATGCAAATTAGCGCATGATATGCAAATGATTAGAATTTCAAATCCGTAGCGCATGCGTATGCTGAGAAGCGCCCTCTGAACGGCGGATGGATCCGAATAAATAGACGGCTGTAGCGAGGCGTGTATGGTTATCGGTGGTTATCTGCTAGTGGTAAACGTTAGTTCAATCGTTACTTATGCCTCTTCGACGAAAGAGAGCGAGATTTGAACAACTTACAGAGTTTGAACGGGGGAGAATCATCGGCCTTCGTGAAGCTGGATTGTCTTATCGTGCAGTAGCCGCTCGTGTGCAGCGTAACAACAGCACAGTGATACGTCTTCGGAAGCAGTGGACGGACGAGTGTCGGACAACTCGGAAATCCGGGATTGGACCCCGAAATGCGACGTCAGCTCACGATGATAGACACCTGGTCCACATACCGCTGACAGACCGTACAGCTTCCTTTAGACAATTGGAAGCACAGTGGTCAATAGCTACAGGTGTTTCATCGTGTACTTCATCAATTCGTAGACGTCTGCTGCAGCTTGGACTGCGCGCAAGGACTCCTTTATACAGGATCCCTCTCACGCTAAACCATCGCCACCTGCGGCTACAATGGGCCGCTCAGCATAGAGACTGGCGTGCTGATTAGCAGCATATCGTGTTTTCTGACGAATCCCTCTTTAATTTGTGGTACCATGATGGCCGCATTCGTGTCAGATGCTATGCCGGTGAACGCCACCTTCCGGAGCGCATTATCGAACGCCACAGTGGACGAACACCTAGAGTTATGGTCTGGGGTGCCAAAGCATATCATGGATGATCTCAATTGCTAAGAATTGTGGGCAATCTGAACAGCAACCGGTACATCAGTGAAGTTCTACAGCCCCAAGCTGTTCCCTTCCTTCAAAGCTTGCCAGGCGCTGTATTTCAACAGGACAATGCCCGCCCTCATATCGCTAGGACTGTTCAATCCTTCTTTGCAACGCGGCAGGTACAGCTTCTTCCTTGGCCTGCGTATTCCCCGGATATGTCGCCGATTGAACATGTGTGGGATTTCGTTGGTCGGCGTCTCGCTCGCGATCCTCGTCCTGTTGCTTTTGCAGACGAACTTTGGGTGCGCATACAAGCAATATGGAATGCTCTTCCTCTGGCAGACATTCAAAATTTGTTTGACTCCATGCTACGCCGTGTAGCAGCACTTATTGCAGCGCGTGGTGGCTACACAAAATAGTGATTCCGATCTCTTGTTATTGTTTGTTTGCTTTGAACATTTAATCATTTATTTGTGCCACTACCACTACACTGTGTATTAAATTTCATTCAATTATGACGATTCCTTCATGGTGTTGCAATTTTCACAAACATGAGTATAGAAAGTGTTTAACTAGATAAAACTCACAATCCAAATAAGATTGTTGATATCAGTATACGATTATCCATAACAAATTTAATGCAATTTGATGTTATCTTATTTAGAATACATGATTCTGTTGCATATTTTACTGCAAGAAACATTGTATACATAGTACTTTTAGAGAAAGGATACATCAAGAGTGGCCATTTTAACATTGTTGATGTAAAAGATATTGAAACCTTCAAACATTTTCAACAAATTAAAGGATTTTAATGGGTTAAGTAACAAAGTATGCTGATTCCCTATGCAGAATAGGAGAAGAAATATTATTAAGAAATAAATGGCAAGTAATTTGGCAGGCATTGTTTTATATCAATTTCACTTACAAAAAAAATAATAAATAAATAAAGAATTTTCTTGCTTCTGGTTAATTTTTTAAAAAATTTATATGAATAATTTTCCAAAACTAAATTCATAAAGTAAATATTTAAAAAAAACTACCAGCAAATTAATGGATTTTAGTGAGTTGAGTAATAAAGCATGCTATAATACGATATGCTCTCTTGAATACATCGTATTGGAGAAAAAAATGTTATTTATAAAGAAATAACTAGTAATTTGTGATAAATACATTTTAATATTTTACTCAATATATTGCACTCAATAGCTATTGTAATAAAGTAAATGATCTATAATGTTCTTCCTTATCACTACTATAACAACAACGCAGAATGTAGGAATGGTATAACCTATTATGATATATTTAGACAATATAATTATTTACCATTTAATTAAAAATATTGATATAATTGACTGGAAATATTATATACATAATGATATATTGATACTATTTTCTTAAACATTTTACGTTGTTTAGTTGTAATTTTAGAATGTAAGGAATTTTTGCTAAAAAATAAATGCCCTTTTCATACAGTATTTGTTATAACAACACTTAATATATTCCATAAAATATATTTTAAACGACGTTATGTTACTCATTACTAATAAGCAATATATAAAAATATTCTAGGCCGGGGGGGGATTCAACCCGCGCGATCCACCTTGAATATTTTTGCGGCCCATGAGATTTATCACACTTTTATAAAATATATTTATTTTATAATGACCAAAGTATGAAAACCAATGTATTAAAAAAATACATTACGTGTGCATCCATATATTCAAAATTACATCAAATATGCAAAAGAAATAAGAAAACTTACAGCTGCTTTTGAAAGTCGATTCGGTATTTTAGAGTTAAACAAATACAACAAAATTTTTGAAATATATTCATCTCCATTTCATGCTGAAATCTAGTCGGCCCCAGAATTTCTCGAAAGGGAACTAGTTGACTTACAATGCAATATTGAATTAAAACATATTTTTGAAACATCAGAATCAAAAATAGATTTTTACAACACTTACGTCACAAAAGAGAAATTTTCCAATTCGAGAAATCTGGCACAAAAAATTATCAACGCTTTAGATTCAACTTACACCTGTGAATCGTTTTTTTTTAAATAGACCAAACACAAAACATGCTCAAACATAACGGACGCTAACATGCAACACCTATTACGATATGCAAATATCCAAATTGAGGTCGATTTGCAAAAGCTAGTGAAGAAGTGGAGAAACAAATATCGCACTAGTAAAATAAATATTTTTTAATGATTTTATTATTCTTTTTTTTTTTTTTAATTTATATACTTTTTATATTTCATTTTTAGTGTTATATATTTCTTTACAATGTGCGTTTAGTCATTTATATCATCTATGTTTTCATGTAAGAATAATAGTAAACACAACAATAATAACTGATTATGTTTCAATTTTTCACCCCAAAAAAATGTTTATAGTGAGTCTAAATCTAATATGGGGATATATAATTTTATATGCTGCTGCGGAGTTATGATTTAATTTCCAAAGTGGCCCACAAGATCATTTGGGTTGGCCACCCCTGTTCTAGACCATAAAATGTTTTTTTTTTTTTTTTTTTCAGTATAACAAATTAATAAGGTATAATTACCCCTTGAAGTTCTACATATTTTTAATCTTAATAAAAAGCATTATTCTGCCTTTTTTTCCCTGGTGCAATGTAATAAGACCCTCTGGTGGCACCTAGTAATTCTGAATTTTTTATAATTTTCACCGTTTCAGTAACAAATGACCTTCATTCAAAGACATCCATTTGTATTTATAGTAGTCACCATCAATAAAGATTCCAACAGCTTAGCAGGTTCATGGTCATAATTACTACCGCATTAAAAAAAAAAAAAAAAAGACAGAGAGATCAAATAAAGCAAGACTAGTGACTTTCACTTATAAAAAGTTGCCGCAGAAAAAAAACTTTCGTTTAGCCCCAGGTAAGATACAATGTCTTATGAGCAAGGGTTAGGTATTGCAGAAAGTATCTTTTGCGGAACTAGATTTTCACAATTGTTTCGCAAATGGTTTGATGAACGAAAAATTAAACGTCTCACTAGCAGCAGAAATTCATTTGTCAATTGGGGGTTCATCCAGTTCTTAGTATAGGAAGGAATTGTTTCTGATGACAATATTTCTAAAGAAAATATTGGATAAAAAGAACAGACATCAATTGAAATTGAAGACATTTGGCTTTTTGACTTGTTGAAGGATTGATAATTGAAGGATTTTTTTTTTTGGTGTTATTAAGGTAAGTTATTTCTGATCTATTATTGTACAATTCATAATAGGAGCTGATATAATTAAATTATAAACAATTTTGCTCAGAAATCGAGCCAAGATATTTAACTTAAGCAAATGGTTGAAAAAGAGATATAAATGTTTAAATCTTAAAATGTATTAATATTATAACTGTATTATTATTATACTGAATTATGATCTTTAAATCTTTAAAAAATTAGATTTCGACATTTTAGGATTTATTTATATCTCATTTTCAACATCTTTTGATTTTGCTCACAATTTAAGGGCACCATTTGCTTAAGTTAAATATCTTGGTTCGATTGCTGAGTGAGGCAATGATTATCAGTTCCTGGGAATTTAATTCGCATATTTCTTTTTCAATAGGCTTTATTATTCATATTATTCAAAATACCATTGATTTATTAGAGAGTCTTTGCATACCGTACGTTAGTTACCGTAGGACGTCCGTTAACTTTTTCTCCCTAGCGCGCATGCTCATAGGAAATTATGTTTCCTATGAGCATGCGCGCTAGGGAGAAAAAGCTAACGGACGTCCTACGGTAACTAACGTACGGTATGCAAAAACTCTCTATTATATTTATCTAAATTGGTATCAGTTCTTAATAATAACAATACTCTTGAAATATTAAAATATTATTTATATATATATATATATTAATAAAACATATATAATACAATATAAAATATAATAATTGTAATTATTATATTATATATAATACTATGATGCTATATATATATATATATATACTATGACGTCTATGATTACTATCGCCCCTTTGATAGTTCCACTATCCTCAAGAAGCAGTATCGCGTACTTTGGAAACCAGTGATTTAAAGCTTTTTTGGCGGCCTGATGGCCAATTGGCTAGTACTCTGGCCGTTGTTATCACAGTATTCTGGTTCAAATCCTGGCTGTGTCATAGATTTTTGTTAGTGATTCGGAATCCATGTTAACTGTAGGTCCCCAATTAGCCCAAAGTGTGCACAAAATGACCGTAGAGCGACAAACCAAACTAAAGCATTTTTGATATCTTAATTGCTATGGCAACGATATTAACTGCTTCTACATTTTACCATTATGCTCTCAAATATTGTATTCAATAGTTAAAAAGATATTCTACGTTAAAAACTTTTATAACACAAGGTTCATACAATTAAATTTTCTAATCAATTTCGTTGTAAAAATATTTCGCAATAGGCATTTAATCTACTTCAGAAGACAAAAATTTCAGTTAGAAATTTTGCTCTACTTTACTTCTTTCTTCCTTATGCAGCCAATTATATAACAAGTAAAAAAAAATATATAATTTTACTTATTATTTACGATACATTTTATATACTTTTCTTTGTACAGTTTTGACAACAAAACTGCAGAATCTTTCAATGGCGAGTAAATGAACTTCGTCCTACACGTGGAAGGAAATCACGCTCTATTTATCGAACGCAAACTGGAATGATCTATTTTATTCAAATTTATTTCAAAAGGTTCTTTTTATGGTGCAGATTTTCCTGTCAGGGAGAGATTTTCATTTCATTCTTGTTAATTCCTTTTACTTGAAGAATTCGCAGCAAAAGATTGACAACTTTTAGTGATTTATTTCTAGCATGAGTAACACACGTGGGAATACTAGTGATAAAATGTGTTGTTCTGATGAATATTAAATGTTACTATTATGATGCATATTAATTTTAACCAGGAGATTAACAGGAGTTCAAAAAGTAAGGGCAGTGATGGAATCTAAAACCTTTCTGAAAGGATATATTTTCTTATAAAATTTCGTAGCTCATATACAGTGGGCCACAAAATTGAGTATACACCTTAGAAAGATTGTAGAGGTTGTAGAGGACGATTGTAGAGGACATCGATAAAACTAGTTTAGAGGCACTCACCCTTGGATCTTTCTTTACTGAGTGAATGATCTTCCTCTTCGCTGTAGTACTCAGTATTTCTTTACGTCATCTTCCAGGAATATTGGCCACAAATCCAGTTTTTTTATACTTCTGTAATATTTTTTGGACACAACCATGAGTTACACCAATCAACGAAGCGATTTCTCGAAGAGATTTGCCCTCTTTCGACCATTTTACAACCAATAAACGCTCAGATTCAGCAGTTTCTCTACGAGAGCTCATTTTACGATTTTTAATGAGAAAAAATACTATTTAAAAGCGTTGAAGTGCAATAGCACGTGTTATAAGCAGCAGCTACTCCTGAAACTCTTTAAAGAAAATTTGAAACTAAAAAAAGTGGTGGAATAATTTACAAATATAAGAAGTGTATACTCAATTTTGTGGCATGGTTTTCTATCTTTTCTTCGAATCGCTTAACTTTTTTCGTAATAAATAAGTTAACTATAGAATTGTGTTATTATAGGATGGTAAAGCAGAGGTTAAAGTATCTAGGATAAAAAAAATTATCTATTTAAATCAATATTTAATTCGTAATTGGAAGAAGTCTAAAAGTTTTAGAGGTGTATACTCAATTTTGTGGCTCACTGTATATATTTCACTCGGTGCCAGAGGTTTTGGGATCGAGTTACGGTTTATAGTGGTTCGGGGTAATGAATAATACAGTAGATTAAATAGTCCATAATATTTTAACAGATAAGCGATGATTAGAATATATGAAGTACAACTAGTACTTGAAATAAAAAAGTGAATTAATATTAATAATCCCAGGAAGAAAAAGTGAAGTACTCCATATCTTACAGGTTACGAGACTTTTCATAGAAATTGAAGTATCATTGCTATCTTATAACATGAATCCTCTGGCATATCAAATATCTAAGAGTAAAAAAGAACTTTATATCCAAAAGCACTTGGGGCTGAATGGCCGAGTGGCTAGCGCTCTGGCGCTCGGTACTACAGGTTTCGGGTTCGAGTCCCGGCGGTGCCATGGATGTTTGTAGTGGTTCGGAATCCACTTTAAGCCGTAGGTCCCGGTCCTAATAGTAAAGCGTTGCGGGGACATTGTTACTCCGCGTCCGTGGCGTATCTTCAAGTTACACACGCCCCCTGGGTAATGCAAAGTGAGTAACGTCTGTGCAGCGCTTGCCTTAAGGCATCCAAGACCAAGCTGTCTAAGTGTTTGCCAGCTGCATTAGAAAGAAAAAATCCGAAAGCACTTTGTAGTTTATTTCTTGGTTCTGCATATTTTACGCATTGAAACAAAATGTGTTCAACTGGTATCGGAGTTTTGCAGATCGGGAATAATGGAGGTCAGGTCAAATCGAAAGATCGAATTCATATAATCCATTTTAAATCAAGCTCAGTTAATTACTCAAAAAGTGAGTTTAAACTGAAATGTACAGTGTTTACATCGTGGTTGAGCTCGATGAAATGTCCTTCTGTTAAGTTTGCGGTATGAAGCATGAACCCCCAAATTGCTACCGTAAGGTTGATTCCATTCATAACTGTGGCGGCATCATAGACCAACGATGAACCACTGAAGTAATAGCAACTTATAAAGTTATTAACATGCTTTGTAGAGACATAGCATGATGCTTAAAACCCTGTATTGAATAACATTGGAATATACTAATACAGAATACTATGCAATACAATAATAAACGCAATACAAAATAGTTCAAAGAATCGAGACATAAATTAGTTTACAAAAGCATGGTTAAATATCACCGACGTTTTTATCAATATTAAAAATAAGAATTTTATTTCCTTCTATTAGAAACTCAATTAGTGGCACTTAGATTTACCTCATGAATTTACCATTATGAATGGAAGGAACATGTAAAAACGTAATGTTAACTATAAAAACACCGAAAAGAAAAACTCTAGGGATTGAGAGGTAAATTACTTTAAAGCTGACTACCAAAAACCAAACTTTATTCTGGCAAATAGAAGTGAACTAAACTAGATAAATATTTTTTTTTTATTTAAAAATGTTGGTAGTTTTTATTATCCATTCCTATAATATTGTTCCTATTATTCATGCTTTTACAACATCAATATTTCTGAAAAGTGTATTGATATTTGTGTTAGTATTTGAAGCTGAATGGAATGGAACAACATTAACCAGATTAGCCTTAATGTTGAATTTGTATGGAAATTATTTGCATCCTGATCAGAATTGTAGTCTTGAATCATTGCTTATTTTTGAAGTAATATTTCATTTAACAAAACCCATCTGCTGTATCTGCTTTATGATGACCAAATCCATCTGCTGTATCTGCTTTAATGATATCATTTTGTCGTTCAATGCTGTTTTTTTAAGCAGAATATTTTGGCTTCAATTATTGCTTAAATTATATTATTTTTTTGGCTTCAATTATTTTAGCTTATTGTTTAAATTATCTTATCTTATTGCTTAATGTATTTACTTTTTCTTCTTCAAAGGCGCGTGAGGCTTGGTGGCCAAATGGCTAGCGCTCTGGTCTTTGGTATTCCAGGCTTCAGGTTCGAATCCTGACTATAGCATGGATGTTTGTCAGTGGTTCGGAATCCACGTTAAACTGTAGGTCCCGGTCTGTTTAGCCCAAAGTGTGCACAAGATGACCGTAGAGCGACAAACCAAATGCAACTAAACCAACCTTCAATGGCGCAACAGACCCAAGGTGGGCCAAGGCCGTCTGCGTACTGGTAGATTCCAAAACATGAGATGTTTCTTTTTTTAAGGTTGTCAACCCTACCTCTACAGGCATATTAGTTCGGGACCTATGGTTTTAAAGTGGATTCCGAACCACTACAAACCTCGATGGTACCTCCGGGATTCGAACCCGAAACTTGTGGCACGGTGGGCCAATTATTCGGCCATCAGGCCCCTTAATTTATTTTTATCTCTCTATAAATAATTGTCCCTGGCTTTCCACCTATTTGAAATTTAGTTTTTAATGATAGTTCCAATTTCTAGAAATGCAGAAAATTGATTTGTGGCTTTTTCTGATTTAATCAATTAGGTGACATTAATTATTTAAATTTTAAACCACCTATACTTTTCTTTTTTACTGTCTACGGATCCCTTTACCTAGTGGATAGAAAATTATTCTTCCGAACATTGTTTGGTAAAAGTTGTTTGTTTGGTTTCTATCAATCATGGCTGTTAAATGCTATAGTCTTCAGATAAAAACACGGAAATTCCCGTAGGCACTGTAAAAAAAACACCTTTCTTGTTCAGAAACCAAATGCATTCTGTCTATAATCACATTTCTTGTTCGTTAAAACAAGCTCACGCCGCAACAATACCTAAGTGACAAGTCACGAATTTATCGTGACTTGTTGCTTCGTTATCATTGGTGATTCCTTACATTACGAGAAGTTGAAAGATTTTATTTGGTTTGGTTAGTCGCTCTACAGTCATCTTGTGCACACTTTGGGCTAAACAGACCGGGACCTACAGTTTAACGTGGACTCCGAACCACTAACAAACATCCATGCCACCGCCAGGATTCGAACCTGAAGCCGGGGATACCAAAGGCCAGGGCGCTAGCCACTTGGCCACCAGGCCGCTAGAGAAGTTGAAAGAAGACAGCAACTACCTGTCCCCACCTCCTCCCCAAATACTACCACTATTGTGAGTTTTCATTCATGCTGCTGCAGTGTAGAGCGCCTTGGTGTATTCTGGGTAATGCTGAATCTGTTACACACTCATTTACATTTCCAGAGGCAAATGCCTTTATGAAAAAAAACCCTATTTTTTTAGCTGATTTATAGAAATGAGGGGAAAAAAAAGGCTAATCTATTCCCTATTATTCTATAAATAGTTAAATTTTACCAGCATGCCTCAGATCAACCTTGTTAAAGTCTCATTTTAATAAAGGTTTTTTTTTTTCTTAATGCAGCTGGCAAATATTCAAATAGTTGGTTTTTGATGCCTTAAGGCAAGCGCTGCACCGATGTTACTCACTTGCCACTACCCAGGAGGTGCGTGTAGCTAGAAGATAAGCTACGGACGCGCAGTAACAATACCCCCGCAACTCTCATGTTAGACTGGGACCTCCGGTTTAAAATGGATTCCGAACCACTACAAATATCCATTTCACCGCCTGGACTCCAACCCGAAACCTGTGGAGAGAGAGAGCGCCAGAGAGCTAGCCACTCGGCCAAAAGGTTCCCATTTTAATGAAGGTAAAAAAAATGGAAAAGAACTTTTATTTTCGAGGATGTATTTTTCATTAACCAATTTTTATAAGGTAAAAGCGGATTTTTTTCCTCAAACAAATTGCAGAAGTTTGAAGATATTGAAGATATATATTATTGCAATTATAATTATTTTCATTTTTAAAACTAAAAATAATGCATGATCATAAAACGAGAAAAACGATTTTTTTAATGAATTTTCACATTTAGTTGAGAGGAGTTTAAAATACGTATATGTCCAATAGCAATAGTACTCAAAATTTAAAACAATATAAAAAAAAAAATTTTAAAGTCAATTCCTTCTTTTTTTTCACACTATATTGCAGGAAGTCCTTTATAAATAATTTTCATTCATTTTTTTTAAGTTTATCTGGTGCCCTCTATTGGTAGATATATGCAACTTAAATCTAAAAAAAAACTAAAATTAATTAATTAAATTTAATTACTGAATTAATATTTGAAAAAACTGTATTAACATCGTCATCCACTACAAGTTCAAAAAAATGTACTTGAACTTGAGTGGATGAATAAAAAGTGTTTTATGAACGATTGAAAATTTGAACAAGTTATATATAGGGAGAGTATGAGCTAATAGAAGGAATTTAAAAACAGAAACTTATTCGATATTTTGTTAATTTTTGTTATTTTAATGAACTATTATAAAAAAATTTTAAGTATTTTAAAGTGTTTACAAAAAGTGTCATACAAAAAAAAAAAAAAAAAAAAAAAAAAAAACTTTTTTTTTACTGACAAATAATAATGTTAATCAATTTTATTAAACTACATAATATATTTTAATAAGTTTTATAGATTACTGCAAATACAAAAAATTAAATTAATAATAATAATTAAATATTATATAAATATTTAATTGGAATTATAAAAAATAAATAAAAATCAAGTAATAATTGTTAAAATGTTTCATAGCAAAGATTATTTTATTTATTTTTTATAATAAAATTGGTATATATCTAAAATGTTAAAATACTTTATACCAAAAATTATACCAAATAATTTTTTTTAAATACAAAATAGAAAAAAATAATGTAAAATAAAAAAATTAAATAGTAGATAAATATTTAAGTGGAATTATAAAAAATAAATAAAAATAAAGTAATATATGCCTGTCAGTCAATGAAGTACTATAACTATTTTTTAAGGATTTTAAAGTTTTTCTTTGTTTTTTCATATAAAAAATTTTTTCTCATTTGTGTATTCTAAACTCCATGAAATTTCATCAATAGTCCTTGAAAACCGTGATTTTCGAAACTTACAGGAAATTTACAACTGGTATCAAGGATAAAATTTAGCGATCATTGTTTAAAAAGTCATTTGAATAAATTATATTTGAATAGAATGCCAATCAAGTCAAATATTTTTATAAAAATATTTCAGTAATAAATTTTGTAATAACGATAATAACAATGAGAAATTATCTGCTCATCTCTGATTTATTTTTAAAAAATTAAGGTAATTTATATAAAATTCGTCAAAATATTTCCCTATACACATTAATTTGCCATAAAATCATCAATAATTTCATATATTTTATGAAATTATGCGTAGTTCAACACCATAAGGAATATGAAATCATAGAAGATTCAATACTTGTTTAATGGTGCATAGTAAATAGGTATTGATTTCAAAATTATGATTTTAATTTCGAAGTTTTATCATATTTCATAATTACGAATTCGAAATTTTGTCTATTATTTCGAAATTATCTTTAAAACATTAGGAAAACTAATAAAGCTCTTTATTTATAAAAAAAATAGGATTTTTTCTTTGACTACGTAATAGAGGAATCTACCAGATTAAAATTCGCAAAAACAAGCTGCGATTGCTTGTGTTTAGCGTTGAATCCTTGTTGATTCTATTCAGATTGCAAGATCCGTTAACTAGAAGCAGTGAAATTTGATGGTAAGCTTATTTTGTGTGTATTTTATTTATGGTGGTAGAATGGTATTTCATTTTAAAATCTAGTTAGTGATGAACTAATTATACCAGATTAGAATTCACAAAAACAAGCTGCGATTGCTTGTGTTTAGCGTTGAATCCTTGTTGATTCTATTCAGATTGCAAGATCTGTTAACTAGAAGCAGTGAAATTGATGGTAAGCTTATTTTGTGTGTATTTTATTTCCGGTGGTAGAATGGTATTTCATTTTAAAATCTAATTAGTGAAGGACAAATTATACCAGATTAGAATTCACAAATAATTTTGGTGTTTGACGTTGTTGACGTTGACCAAAAATTCGATTGTTGGTGTTTGACGTTGAATCCAAGTTGATTCTATTCAGATAGCAAGACCCATTAACTAAAAGCACAAAGCAGGGAAATGGGATGGTAAACTTATTTTGTGTGTATTTTATTCAATTCCTACTAGTAGTTCACACTTTCCCTATATATATCGTGTTCAAATTTTTAATCTTTCATAAAATAATTTTTATTCATCCACTCGAGTTCAAATACATTTTTTTGAACATGTAGTGGATGACACTTGATGTTAATACAGTTTTTTAAAATATTAGTTAATTAATTAATTAAATTTTTTTAGATTTAAGTTGCATGTATCTAATAATAGATGGCGCCAGATGTAAAAGGAAAATTTAAACCTTATTTGTAAAGGACTTTTTCTGCAATATAATGAAAAAAAAAGTAGGAATTGACTGTAATTTTTTTTTTTTTTTTTATTATTACTTGTTTATGGTAGAAGAATGGTATTTTATTTTAAAATTTAGTTAATGATGAACCAAAAATTATTTATTTCTTATGTTTTAGTGATATTAATTAGTTGTTTTCAAAAATTGCTGCCATTTATGTTGTCGTCGGCAAATTGTGGTCATTTAGTTGCCAGACTATTATATGATATAGATATTGGCAGATATGCAGCAAATTTAATATTATCCTGAGAGTATTACAGCGAGAGGTGGCCTAACACTACACCTACACTGTGCTACCACGATTATTTCGAACGAAGGGCTAAGGGACCCTAAGGGTCCTCTAAAAGAGGGACGTAATATGTTTCACACAAAAAATATTAAACAGTCTGTTGTAAAAAAAAGAAAGAGACCATTTTAATAAAAGCAAGTTTGGACTGGAATCTAACTAAAAGATAAAATATTATACATATTAAAATAATTCTTAATTTCTTAGAATTACTTTAAGTACTATAAGTAGTAATAATATAGGTAAATTTTTAAATAAATTTCTCATATATATTTTTATTCATATAAGAATAAAATGAGAAAATACAATATCTCATGGTCATAATTAATGTTGTTTCCAATAGTTAATTCGCTATGCATATAGCAATTTTCAATTCATAATGTATAATATTATTGATATACATTTTTGATATATGGAGATATACATGTTTGAAATTCATTTATTATTCATCGTTACCTTTTATGTAATGTGCAATAAAAAAGCATTTCCAAGCATTTTTAGGGATAATTTTTTCATAGTTATTTTTTCAAATGATTTTTATAGATATTTTATTAAAAAAAATAATTGGTACTTACGTATTAACGGTACCTTGGCGACAATTGCACCAATAAAGAGCACACGCGCCAACCGCAGCTACAGATTTGGCGGTTTTTAAGTGACACCAATCTATTCTATTGGTTTGGTAACCTTAGTAGCTGTTAGATTGGCGATACTTAAAAATCGCCAAGGTACCGTTAATACGTAAGTACCAAATAATTTCATAAAAAAAGTCTTAATTATTTTTCAATTAAAAGAATATTAAAAAAATCTAATTAAAGATTTCTAACCAATATTATTACTATTTATTAAATTTACATGTAATTTAAATAATGTTTTGTTGTATATATATATATATATATATATATATATATTGTAAATAATAAAAAATGACACAAATTTTTCTTTTAAATTTATGCATCTACATAAATCTGCTTTATAGGTTAATCTTATATTAAAAGAATTATTTTAGAGCATTTAAACCAATTCAGATTATATACATATTCATAACTCTAATTCATTTAAATGGAAATTTTTACTAATTTCTTTACGTCTTTTACTGATTTCTTTTGGGGTTAAAAATATAGTATGAAAGCAACTCAACTTAAAAAGATAAATTAATATTAGCTAAATAAAAAGAAAAATTTTTTTTATAACTATAAGTAATTAGAGGTTTGTTTAAACCAAATTTTAATTGTATTGCCTCATGCATATTTTCCGGATCTTTTAGAAAAGGAAAAATAAAATAAATTATTAAAATTTAGTAAGACATGGTAAAAAATTACAAGAAAGGGTCTTTGCACCTATTTATAACAAAAAAATTAACTTTATTGTACACTCACATAATTATAAAATTATTGTTATGTTTTTAAAAAAGGAATAACATTACAGAATGTAGAAATCAATCATATTATGATTTATTAAGATTTAGTAAAACATGGTAAAAAAATTGCAAAAAAAAGGGTCTTTGCTCCTATTTATAACAAAAATTTTAACCTTATTCTTTACTCACATAATTATAAAATTCTTGTTATGTTTTTTAAAAAGGAATAACATTACAGGATGTAAAATCAATCATATTATTACCTGAATATTGTTTAACAAATAAGAAATCAATAAATGACATTCAAAAATGCTGTAATTCAACCTTGATTTGCTCCCTTTAGATGCACGTTCTTTACTATTGCATTAGGAAGTGGGTTAAAGAGGAAACGTCCATGACAGTAACCAGCAATTGAAGAAGCAAATTTCGAGCACAGGATACTCAATTCATCAAAATCCGTTGACTCACTGTCAAACTTCATCAATATCAGAACCTGACACTTGACGAAGATTAAATCATTAAGAACAAAACACTTTCCCTGAAAAATATTTTTATTTTGTGTTTGTTTCATTCACAGAGACGAAGGTCGCTCACGTTCTTCCAAGTGTCACGAGACCTGTTCGGAAAAAAGATCTATCTGTTCATGGGAATTTTTTTTCACCAAGATTTCTAGAATTTAACTCCTAGAATCATTTCAAGAATTGGTGTTGATGTTGGTGGCTTTACTTTTCGGACCTGGTGAACTTCTAGAAATATTTGTTCTGAATGAATTTTAAAAAGAACATCAAATTGAGATAATCTTTTGCAATTATTCTTTTAAGAATCGTCAATCAAATCAAAAGGATTGACAAATTTTGGAATTTTTGTTGCCACGTGATATAACTATGATAATCATTTAAAAATTAATGCCATCAGCATATTGGAGGATTCAACAATTTCATGATTGTTAACATTTAAAAATAATTAGATATTCCAAGTCATTGTTGGAAAGTCACAATGGGTTGCTGTCTAGATATTGCTGACACAATAAAGGTCACTTTTTTTATGTGCTTAGATCCATTTTTTAGAATTGGACGTTGGTTGTGCCCAAGGTCTAGGAAAAGCATAAAGGGAGAGATAGTTCTCCTGACAGGGGCTGGACATGGTTTGGGAAAAGAAGTTGCATTTCGACTGGCAGAACTGGGTCCTGTACTGGTTTTATGGGACATAAATCAGGTAAGAAGAATTTCTGTATCCTAATCATTTACCCTTTTAAAAATCCATCACTGTTTAAAAATCATGCATTAATTATAAGTTCTGTAGATTAGTCTGAAGCATTTAGTTGTAAATTAAATATCTCTAAATTTATTTTTATCGTTTTAATATTTTTTCCTATGAAAAAATCCATTATATATTCGTATCTTCACAAATCTTAATTTTATTTCAAGAAGAAGAATACTAATAAGAATCAGAATTAAAAGAATACTAATAAAGAACAATAAAGAATTCGTAATATAAGAATGCTGATTCATTCCGTAAGAGCATAGCATAGTTTTGGAATAAAAAAAGTAATTTTTCTAATCTTTTCCCTCATTAATATAAGTTTTTTTTCTTTATTTTTTTAATTTTATGTATATAAAATATTTTTCATTATAAAAAATATTATAAACTATTTTTATTAAAATCAATTAAATTATATTTTAGTATAACCTTATAAATTAGTCTTATATCAGGCTAAATCCTAAGATAACCAAAAAGGATGTAAATAAATGAATTAATTTTGTTTTTCATATCTATAGACCATATTAAAAAATGTTAACAACAACGCTAAGGTAAATTTGTGTTTTCAATAATAGTTTTAAAAACAATTTCAGTATTTTTATGAATAGCATAACAATTTTTCAATTGGTAAACTAAATTAGTGAATAAAAATTTTAATCGGTGTCTTCTTCCTTTGAAACATTCGAAAGAATGAGTTTAATGAACAAATGGACTTACATACAAATAGCATATACAATATGTATATTATTACAAAACAATAATAACATTAACATATTTGGATTAAAAAGATCAGAAATTATATATTGTTTTATGAAATATTTAAATGTAAAGATTTTTATTCGAAAAAATATTTATTAAAATTTAACTTTGTAAACGAAATTAAGAAAGTTTTTATCAAAGCTCATTTTTTTTAAATTTTAGGATAAATTAATTTTTTGACTAAGATTATCACATACATAATTTATACTGATAAATAATTTATATTAGAATGTACAAGTGTATTGAATTTATTAAACATAAATTGTTTATTTTTTTAAATCTTACTAAAATAGCAAACAAATTATCTATTATTATTAAATATTTACAGAATGAAATATATTTTTCCTATCAAATAAAATTTTAATTTATCAGTAAAAATATATATCAAAACTTGAAATTCCGGTAATCAATCAAACTTTTCACAATTTATTATGTCATTCATCAATTTAAACAACCGAGGTTTTCTCATTTTCTACATCACTAGATTGAAGTACTTATTTAAAAAATTAATGTTTTATGTTTATTAATGTATTCTTCTATACATTTATTTTGAAAAACTATTTAATTATTTTTGTAAATAAATGTGAAAATATTTTATTTGATATTAATATTTTTTTTTAAATTTCAACAATAATTGTTAATTAATTTAGCGATATAAGAAAATAATCATAATAAACAGAATTTTGATTAGTTTTTAAAAAATCATGTTTTATACATAATATTAATAGTTTAATAATTTATAATTATAAAACTTATTACAACTTTTAACTAAGATGAACAATAATATTATTTTAAATCATATTATTTTATCAAATGCACAAACATATATTTAATTTATTCATTATTTTAGATATGAAATAAGTATTCAAAGCTAAAATGAAAGCTTGACTTTTATAAATAACGTAAAAATATGGCTAATATTAAAAAAAAATCTGAATAGCATTTGAAATTCTTATAAACCGTTTTTAATGTGACACTGAATTGAAGTAATATATATATATATAATTTGAGAAATTTTAATTCAATTATTGTATAGTTGTTCAAGTATTGATTGATTCTGATTTATGAATTTAGAAACATTGATTTTATTTCAAAAGATTACAAAATTATTTAAAAATAAATTTCTGGCTATCGAAGATTGGAAACCGTTAAACTAAATTCAGTATATTTTATTTTTCATCTTTTTTAAGGCTCTCAGAACATTTAAAACGTTTCTGTCTATCATATAGGAAACCAGAAGTTTTACAAAAATTCTCCAAAACTGATTTAAATCTTGAAGGATTATTACAAATTTTAATAGAAATTAAAATCAATGTAGGAAAAAACAAAATATAAGAAACACCTGTACGTGTTACATTTACAATTATTATAGATCCTGCAAAATATTTAAAAAAATACTTACGGAAATTTTAAAAATATGTATTTTTGCATATTTTTACTTCATTTTTAATTTTATCATTCTAGATGAAGTGTTTTATTTTTGAGATCATATCAATTTTTACTTATAAAATCACAGTATATATTTTAATATGTTCTATTCCGCCGTAGACATATAATCTACCGGGTAGACATTATCAATAGTCTATACAGAAGCTCTGGTGCAATACCGATAAAAATCTATGCTCATACATGTATAAACATTTATTCTTTTTTAAAGTTTAAACAAGGAACATGATTTTATTCATACTTACTCTGAAATACCTAACAAAGCACATATAAGCCAGAACTTTGATAACTATTCATCTTTAATAATTTTATTTATTATTTTCATTTTAGTTATTGTGTGTAATAAAATTTGGATGGATAATAGATTGCATTTTTCAGATAATAATGCCTTAATCCTATAAATATGTAACGGGATCTGATATGGTAAAATACGTGGGACATTTTTTTTTAGGTTTTACTTTCGATTTTAATTTTACAATTATTGTTATTATTTTTAATCAGCATGCTTAACAAAATGAAATATATTGAAGCCGAGCAATATAAATTGTATATCTTTTAATCTACATGAAAGAAAAAATACTGAATAAAATATGTTTACTTTGTTAACTTTCATGAGAGAAAAAAGGTAGAAATATAGTCTACGTTTTAATTAAGTCTAAAAATATTTTTCTTCATTTTTTTAAGAAAAGTCCAGATAAATAAAACATAGATTTAAATAAGCTTTTTTTTATTTTTATTCTGTGAAATAGTGCTATTTTAATACTAATCCAATTCGAAGTCCGAAACAACATGGTGAAAAGTAAAATTTAGCTAGTAACACTTTTAACAAGAGCCTTAAAATATCACTATTTTCTACTAAAAGTGATATGGTATCTTATGAAGTAATATGGTATCTTTAGTGTATGGCATTAAATATCTTTCTATCCCAGGAAAATAACGAAACAGTGGCGAAT
The DNA here is from genome assembly GCA_021605075.1 of Caerostris darwini. Taxonomy (NCBI): domain Eukaryota; kingdom Metazoa; phylum Arthropoda; class Arachnida; order Araneae; family Araneidae; genus Caerostris; species Caerostris darwini. The sequence goes on along the minus strand of BPLQ01006085.1, from coordinate 49,526 downwards.
AAATTGAAAGCGGCTGGCCATACCGTCTTCTCATACAAGGTCGATGTCACCAATGAACAAGAGGTTATTCAGGTGGCTAATAGAGTAAAACAAGAAGTCGGTGACGTGTCCATCCTCATCAACAATGCAGGGGTCTTCTCAGGTCAACCACTGGTCAATCTTCCCAGCCATATCATCAGAAGGTGCTTCGAAGTCAACTCCATGGCTCACTTTTGGGTAAGAATAGATTCCTGTCACAATTATTGAGAATATCAGAGAAAAAGCTAAAAACTTCAACACATTAAAATGCATGGTGGCCAAATTCAGGTGGGTTCCTGTCCGTGGCATGGATGTTTGTGAGATGGTTCGGAATCCACGTTAAGCTGTAGGTCCCAGTCTAATTAGCCTAAAGTGTTCATAAAAGGACAGTAGTGCGACAGACCAATTCAACACATTAAAAAAATGTCATAATAAATAAATTTGTTACAAATATGTCTTTGTGTAGCAAATGTTTTCAAATTAAATGAGCAGCTTTTAAATAAAAAATGTTCTTATAAATATTAATAAATTGTTACAATCTCATCATGTGAATCATATTTTGTGAAACTGTGATTGTAAACGAGCACAATTTTATGTGTTTATAAAAAACATTTTTTAAACATATTGAGAGAGTTTTAAATTTTACTCCTGTGTTTTATGATTTGTCATTAATCTTATTTTCGTTTTTGAAAAATTTCAAATCTAAGAAAATAAACTCTACCTTCAATAAATTTATTAATTTTTCTTTTTTTTTTTCAGACTCTGCAGCAGTTTTTACCTCGAATGATTGAACTCAACCGTGGCCATGTCGTTGCTGTCGCTTCTATTGCAGGACACCAAGGAGTGCCATATATGACGGACTACTGGTAGGCTCGTTGAACAAAAATATCGCTACACGCATTAGTTTCTATCGTTTCATTCTTTAATCTAAGTAATTTGTACCATAAAATTTATTCCTCTGAAGCGCTAAATTCTGTTTAATTCTATAATCTCTTAATTATGAAGATTAATGTTTAAACGTTTGGTTGTTTAACGTTTAGTTGTTAAATGTTTGGTTGAGAATTAAAATTAACTTTTTGGGTAAATTTACAATTATATATTGTTTTATTTATTAAAGGAAATTGTTAGCTTACAAAATTTTTTATCGAAAAGGATTTTTAAACTTTTTAAATATTTATTTAAAATTTTTAACAATTCAACGCATAAATTAGACAGAAGTTTATGAAAAATTAGAAGCAAAATGGCCGCTAGGAAATCAAATGTAGATTACATTATTCTAATAGAATAATACAATATTTTCAGGAAATTTTGAATTTAAGACATATTTTTTTATAGTTTACATAACATTTGCAATTATAATCAATAATTTGGCATGCAATTATTTTCTACTAACAATCTAAAACATTTGATTCAGTTTTGTTTTAAACTTTTTTTAAAACTTATATAAAAAATTAACATAACTTAATATTGTGACTTTTAGCAAATTATCTATATATAAATAGGTAATTATCTTATTATTAATCAAATTATCATGTATCATATAGTTTTCTTTTATTTTTTGATTTAGTTTCAATATTAGATAATTTTATAGAATTAATATATTTATCTCGTCTATCCGCCAAAATATTTATTTGATGCATTAACTTTTGTGAACTATATTAGCCGCTTGTTAAAAATTACAAATGATTCAAAAAATCCCATTCGTTTAAAAAAATGACAATATTTACAATTATTTATTTCTCATTATTCCTTTTGATTTAGAATTCAATTTAAAATTTATAAAAATAAGAATAAAAACTTCAAGAGGATGGACCCAAAAGTAGAACGGAGAACTAAATGTTAATTTCCATACAAAACAATTTCTGATATTCACCAATACAGTGTTATTTTAAAACATTTTTCTTTACGATTTTCAGTGCTTCTAAATATGCAGCTGCAGGAATGATGGAAGCCCTTAACATGGAGTTGCAATTCATGGGCAAGAAGGATATACATCTCACCACCATTAACCCCATCATCATTACCACTGGTCTCATCTCCAATGTCAAATCAAGGTATGTGCACACATATTATTATACACAGTCCAGTCACATTAATGTGACCACCTGTAAAAGCCATAAGCTTTTAATACTCCATAAGTATATAAAGGATTTAGGATTAGTAAGGATTTAGCATAAGTATATAAAAGGATGCCCTAAGACATCCTTTATACACACTCCACTGCAATGTGCTGCCACCTGCCTTTTTGTCATTGGCTATTTCACGTTGACGTCGAAAGTAGGTGGTGGTCACATTAATGTAGACTGGACTGTGTATTAAGGTTTTCAGTAGCTATTGTAAGGTATCAATCAAATCAAGGTATGTGCAGACATATTAAATTTTCAATAGTTATTGTATTTTTTTGTTAGTTCTTTGTATTCTGCTGGATCTGATCCAAAATTGAAGAATGTGTTGTTTTCTAATGCCAGGCACTGTTAATGAAGTAGGCACTTTAGAAAGCAGATTCAACTTTACCCAGAACATCACGCTGAATCCGTATTCTGCCATCACGATTTTGAATGAACATCCCCCTGAACGACATCTGGGGCTTCGTACCATATCCTTCTTCCTCGACCCTTATTATAGATGGACATTCCGGTCTCTGTATTTGAATGTTCATATACCGTGTAGAGACGATAGCTAACGATTCGGCTTCAATTGTCGGGTTTTGAACTTAGCTACCTTGATACAAAAACCTAAAGCACTAATCACCAAGCTTCTCCGAAACCCTGTTGAGCTATCAATTATAATATTTAAATCATTGCCAACATCATTTTTGCTTTGTGTGTTATTTAATATAAGTACGTTAGAAATTCCTATTTGAAGAAAATCTTTCATATTTATATTTTTAATAATAAACATGATCTTTCTTTACCAATTAGGGTTTGATTAACAATATGTTGATGCTTTAATACAAATTATTTATTATACTTTTATTTCGAAGATTTTTAACATTTTGTATATATGAACTCATTTCAATATCCATTAAACAATAGAATATATTTAATGTCTAAAAATAAATTTCAAATTTAATTTTAAAGAATTTTTGATAACAATTAAGGGGGAAATTGTAAAGCAAATGACAATTTTTTAGGGATTTTAAAATGTCCAAATTTTAAATTTTTTTTGAAATAGTGTGCGAATTATACTTTACTATAAATATAGTTATGTTATCGAAATAATAAAAAGTGCATTTTCCTTATATCCATCTTAAAAAATTTTCCTTTTATGTACCAGTTTAAAATCGATTGTAATCTTCGATTTAAGACAACTCTTATATTGACAATCCCGCAATCTTTACAGGAAGAAAAAAAATTGTTTTTATCTGACAGAAATTTCACATAAAACTGATAGAGCAAGTGATTATTTTGAAAAATATACAATGGAATACAATGAAAACTCTCAATGAAAACTGAAAGTAGGCGAATATATTAATGTGAATAAATACGTGATGAGAAACTTAATACGACAAATTTAACCTTGATCTTCAAGATATAAATGTTATGTCACGCAAATTGTGTAACCTTCAGTATTTTTTATGCAAATTTTTTTCATTATCGCTAAAATTACCTGTTTTGCACTTTCTTCTTTTTTTAACGATTCTGGCGCCAATAATATAAGCGGAATTGAAGAATTGTTGCTACCCAGAGTAAGATTTTAATAAATTATATCTACGAGACAGCAACAGGGAAGTAATTTATATATTTAAGGTGGACTAGAATCATAATTCTGCAAATTTTAATTACAAACTATGGTATTGGAATAAACGGGGTATTGGAAAAAACCATTGAGCAGTGAATGAAGTGTTTGTTTGAAAATTGTTGTATGGTTCAACAACTGCTTCCTTAAATTGTTGTATGGTAAGACTATTATTGCTGGATTTGCCGTCAACCGCAAAAGTGTTGTAAATTTATCCATGTTTCACCTGTTGTTTACTACTACTACATCACACCACATCATTATGCCTAGAGCTGAGATGCCTTATACAGTTTGGGAATGATGTGGGTGAAATTGAATGGGCACACGATGGAAACAGGACTATTTTCGAAAAATTCACTTTAAACAGTTTCCCATGTTTCGCTATTGAATTGTGCCACGTAACTTCCTGTTTCTTGTTTAGCATTTATTTTTTTAAACAATAACTACTGAGATTTCTACTCGCGTTTCAAAGATTCATATTTTTCTAAACATAGGCTATCTGTAAATTTGGAGCAATTCTGATAAATTCTACAAATTTATTACAATTGATATTCTATAGTTATACTCATAATGACTAATATTGTATTCATTGAGGACTGATATTATTTGATTGCAAATTATACACATTGCATTATTACTTGACTCAATTATTAAATATTGATATCCCCATTGCTCTTTAAATAATCTGCACTCACGATCTTCCATATTTTTTATCCATATTTATACAAATTCATACAAAAGGCTCGTAACACCACTTCGAAATAATGCATTTGTCGTCCAGAACTCAAAATTTGAAATTCTCTAACTCTCGGTCATCTCCCGTATTTATAATATGCGTCCCAGGAACATATTGAAAAACCCTCGAAAGTACTCGAATTTTCCAGAAAAGCGATTATTCAGCAGAAATTTTCCAAAACATGTTCTAGCTCTGCTACTCGCTCCAAAATGGCGAGTATACAAATCGAAGTATAATCGGAGTATATAATCGAAGTATACAAACAGAATTTGTATACTTCGATTAATCAAGCATAATTGTCGTTTTCACGAAATTCCACAGTTTCCCAGAAGATGGCACTATACTATTGTTACACAAAATTGTAAATCAGTCGCAATATCACATCCTTGATACTTGCCCATATGTACTAACAAAAATTGCTAACGGAGCGGAGTCCATCCTCCGTATACCGCGCCATAGATACATCACTCTCTGGCTAGTTACGAAAAGAAAATTTGCGCGTTATTCAAAACTACAGTATGTTGACATGATCTGCAATCTAGGTCTTTGCCCTTGATATTTAGTGGAGTAGTTTGTGTGGCACTTAGGCTAAAAAGTTCTGAGATCCCTGACATAGACAATTTTTGTACAGTAGCTCACGTGTCTATGCCTTACATTGGCACAGCCAGTAATTTATGTACAGTAGCTTATGTGTCTATGTACTTCATTGGGGAACAGTTTGGCTTTTCAATTTAAAATTAACTTCACCCTAAAACTTCGAACCTAAGCCATTACTACCCTGCTTTAAAACTATGTAGAACATTGGTCTTAACAATGAGCTATATTTCCCTGTCCAAGAAGGGGAATGACTAAGGGGAATATTAGACTATGGTTGATCATTTGGGAGAAAGAGAAGAGAAGAAAATTTAGAACTGCTATTCATATAAATTTCATCTGTTGTGTAAAAACTGCGAGAGCAGAAATTCATACTTTATTCTGAATTATAAAAATGTATACATTGTTCTATTTTGATTATAATACAACAAAGATAGTGCTTTGGCGCTCACTTCCACAGGTTTTGGGTTAGAGTCCCAGCAGTGCCATGGATGTTAGTAGTGGTCGGAAATCCACTTTAAAACCCTAGGCCCCAGTCGAATATGAATGTAGAGCATTTGGCGTAGAGTTAACAACCTTACCCCGTAAAAAGAAAAACAATATCTCATGTTTCGATATCTGCCATTAGGCAGAAGACCTTGGCATACCATGGGGCGGTAGCGCCATTGAAGAAAATGAATATGACAAAGGCTTTTAGTTGCATTCCTTTATTATATTTAATGAAACTTGGCTTTAGTAACTTTACTAATTTGTTAATCAAAAAACTGAAGTAATCTAATGAAAAAAACGAATACAGTCATTAATTGGTTAAAGGAAAAAAAACGGATTGCAGTGATTCAAAATTACTCCTGATTAAAAATAAAGCAAAGGATTAATTATTTCATAGCAACGCACCCGATTCATCTTCTTCATTAGAATCATTTTTGATGTCATTCGTAATTTTTATGTACATATTATCCTCTGTTATCTTAATTTTCTGTTCATAATGCGAATATTACTACTATTGATTTAAGACAATAACATTATAATTTTATGTTTCAAAGTGTTTTATTTACAACATTCTTTATTTACTATGTTATACTACACATATTTTTTACTGTATCTAGCTATTTGTTCCCTTAAGAAATGAAATTCCAGGAGGGTGCTAAGAAATTTGTTATCTGAGAAGGTTCAAGAAATTGGTAGGACTAATGGTTTGGTAGGTTTGGGAACCATTGGTTCTCACCTATAATTTTCAGATATGTTAAAATAACCTTCAGTTTTCAGAAACCGAAACATTTCCTTATTGTTAAAGAAATAAATAAAGCCACTTAAGTAGAACTGAATAAGGTGTAGGTATAAAATTATAGGTGAGAACCAGTGGTTCCTAGATCAGATCCTTTTAAGTGGTTCCTAGATCAGATCCTTTTTAGTAGTTCCTAGATCAGATCCTCCCTAGATCAGAATTTTCAGATCCGTTAAAACAATCTTTAATTTTAGAAATGTTAACTATTGTTAATTGGGAGCTCATTTTGCAATACATTTCTTTTGTGGATATTTTTTATTGAGAAATTAATTCACATGGAAAAATTAACAGAGTATTTTCTTTCCCATAGGTTTCCGTGTCTGTTGCCGCTGTTAACAGTAGAAAAAACAGCCGATATTGTCATCAGAAGCATTTTAAAAGAAGAAGAGGAAGTCTTCATACCTAAAAGAAGTGAATACTTGAAAAATCTAGTAGAGTGAGTACTAAGTTTACTTTTCAACATGCTTTTTTTTATATCCTTGGTCTAGATATCATGTTTAACTGAATCTGTACAAGTATATTATTTTTTTTGTGACAATAAATTTTTCTTTTTAAAAAAATATTTAAAATAATTCAATATACATAAAAAACATAATAAAAAATACATAGTTTTCCAAAATTATTGGATAACTTAATATCCAATAATTCTGGAACAAATAGAATATACATTCCTGTTTGCTCCAGAATTTATTGATATGATTTATAAACAAACAAATTTAACTTTTCAAATTTTTAGGGTATTTTCCCACACTTTTTTTATCATAAAAGAAATTCAAAATGTTTGCTGTTTTAATAATTTCGTTTGAGTAACTATTCCTAAATCGATGGGAACATGCATAATGAAAATGAGATATATTATAACATAGTGAAATTTCCTTTAACAATATCTTCAGTTAGAGGATATATAAATCATTCTCGTAATTAAGATAAAAAACACCTTGTTATTTTGTTTGTGTTTATCAGTGGACTTTTGTTCTGTTTATGTATACCACGAGTGATGAAGAGAGGATATTGCCTTCCGGAACAATTTTTAGGAGTAAATGCATGACGTATGGGAGAAAAACCTCCATCATGCAGGTTTTTCATAATAAATTAAGCTGAATAAAATAAAAAAATTAAACTTAAATTAATTTTGAAACTCTATTGTTTCAAATTAAACTACTGTTTAAATAATTACGAAAAATTAGATTTTACGAGATAATTGATCATTTGATCTATGATGAAAATTTTTTATCGCGAATAACACTCAAAATACGTTTCGAAATAATAACGAACACTCAGAATGCATTTAAATAACAGAGAACACTCAGGATACGTTTCGAAACAATAAAGAACACTCAGAATACGTTTCGAAATAATAACGAACACTCAGAATGCATTTAAATAACAGAGAACACTCAGAATACGTTTCGAAACAATAACGAACACTCAGAATACGTTTCGAAATAATAACGAACACTCAGAATGCATTTAAATAACAGAGAACACTTTTTCGAAACAATAAAGAACACTCAAAATACGTTTCGAAAAAAGAACACTAGAATACGTTTCGAAATAATAACGAACACTCAGAATGCATTTAAATAACAGAGAACACTCAGGATACGTTTCGAAACAATAAAGAACACTCAGAATACGTTTCGAAATAATAACGAACACTCAGAATGCATTTAAATAACAGAGAACACTCAGAATACGTTTCGAAACAATAAAGAACACTCAGAATACGTTTCGAAATAATAACGAACACTCAGAATGCATTTAAATAACAGAGAACACTCAGGATACGTTTCGAAACAATAAAGAACACTCAGAATACGTTTCGAAATAATAACGAACACACTCAGAATGCATTTAAATAACAGAGAACACTCAGAATACGTTTTTCGAAACAATAACGAACACTCAGAATACGTTTCGAAATAATAACGAACACTCAGAATGCATTTAAATAACAGAACACTCAGAACACTAACAGAATACGTTTCGAAACAATAACGAACAAATAATAACGAACACTCAGAATACGTTTCGAAATAATAACGAACACTCAGAATGCAGTTAAATAACACTCAGAATACGTTTCGAAACAATAACGAACTTTCACAATACATTTCGAAATAAAAACGAACACTCAAAATGCATTTAAATAACACTCAGAATACGTTTCGAAACAATAACGAACATTCACAATACATTTCGAAATAATAACGAACACTCAGAATGCATTTAAATAACAGAATACGAAACAATAACGAACTTTCACAATACAACACTTTTAAATAACAGAATACGTTTTGAAACAATAACGAACACTCAGAATACGTTTCGAAATAATAACGAACACTCAGAATGCAGTTAAATAACAGAGAACACTCAGAATACGTTTCGAAACAATAACGAACACTATACATTTCGAAATAATAACGAACACTATACATTTCGAAATAATAACGAACACTATACATTTCGAAATAATAACGAACACTATACATTTCGAAATAATAACGAACATTATACACTACACTAACATTAGAGAACACACAGAATACATTTTGAAATAATGGCGACTGTTTCATGTTTAATATTTTTGAAAATCCATTTAAATAATCAGTTGACCGTACTTACAGTGGGGCTGAGTGGCTAAAGCTCTGGCGCTCGGTACCACAAGTATCGGGTTCATATCCCGGGGGTGCCATGGATATTTGTATTGATGCGGAATCCACTTTAAACTGTAGGTACCGGTATAATATGATCGTAGAGCGATGCAGGGGCATTGTTACTCCGCGTCCGTGGCTTATCTTCAAGTTGCAAGTGCCCCCTGGATAGTGCAAAGTGAGTAACGTCTGTGCAGCGCTAAAGAAAAGAAAAAAAACTGTACTTACAGTCAAATTGATTGTTTCGTTTGTGACACCGTTTAATCCTTCCGAAGAAAAGTATAGTGGGTTTTTTTTTTTTTTTTTTTTTTCACTAATTTATACGATAAAAGTCTTATTCACGGATGATGAGGGTAGGACACTGGCTTCCGGAAGATCTTTTAGGAGTATCTGCCCCACATTTCCGTGTTGTATCGAGATAAAATCCCCAAAACTGCCCCAATTTGGCCTAGATATCGATGCAAGACACATTGTTGTCATTGTTCTAATGCAGCTGGCAAAACAGAGACAGTTAATCTTTATGTCATAAGCAGGGGCTGCACCGCTATTATTCATTTAGTACTACCCAGGGGGGCACATGTAGCTTGGAAATATGCTACGGACGCGAGTAGCATTACCCCATGCGGGGCACATTATACAGTGGAATATTTACATTTTATTGTAGATAGTGTAGTTATTTATACCATGCATGTTAATGGTTTTTTTTTAAACTTTAGTTAAACAAGTAATATATAAAAAAAAAATTTAAGTCAATTCCTATTTTTTTTCACTGTATTGCAGAAAGTCCTTTATAAATAATTTTCATTCATTTTTTAAGTTTATCTGGCGCTATCTATTGGTAGATATATGCAACTTAAATCTAAAAAAAACTAAAATTAATTAATTCAATTTAACTACTGAATTAATATTTGAAAAAACTGTATTAACATCCAGTGTCGTCCACTACAAGTTCAAAAAAATGTATTTGAACTTGAGTGGATAAATAAAAAGTATTTTATGAACGATTGAAAATTTGAACAAGATATATATAGGGAGAGTGTCAGCTAATAAAAGGAATTGAAAAAAAGGAGTTTTAAAACTTTAGATACATGCTCTTTTATGTGTATTTAGGAAATAAGAAGCTGAACTCATTATTAAAACATTTATTCTTTTACTTCCAGATGCTTTAGCAGACGAACGAGATTTAAGATTCTGGATTACGTGGGCTATGGATTCGATCCTGTAGTTATAACCAAACAGCCAGCAAGGAATGGTGGTGCAGAAATCGTCTGATACCTTCTTATTTTCTGATAATATCATTTCATTTTTTTTTAAGTTCATGAATATGAAAATTATACTTTCATAATCCTGAACAATAAAAATGTACAAAAGCAAACTAACAAAATTTATATTAAGTGAGAAAAAGGAGTCAATGGATTTTTAAATACTTTATTTATCTCCAAAATATGTATTGCAAACATATAAATAGAATTTTTAAACAATTTAATCCACTTGAATCATATTAAAAATTTCATAAATATTTTATATGATATATATATATATTATATTATACTTTATATAATCTATAATATGTTATATTTATAATAATATACATATCAAATATTCATTTTTTACAATGTTATTCAAGTAAGTCAAATTCATATATATATTAACATTATTAACACTAAAGTATACCAGTAAGGGATGTAAATAATTATTGATTACATTGATTTTTATTTACATAAATTCAGTTAATTGTCATTAAAACTTTATTTTGTATACCTCTAACAAGTCATGATAAATAATTTTGGTAAAATGTAAATATTTTGATTATTATGGCATTTATCAAATAAATAATTAATTAATTATGTCATGAAATATATAAATTGCTTTTTTTTTTCATAGAATGATAAAATTTCAAAAATTGTTGGTATTTATTTGTCAAAGGAATGTGTATTTATTTATATGAACTGTTGCCATTTATTCGTCATAAAAAGATTAATTCTAACTGTCAAATAATTACACTTAATTACTTACTTATAACTGTCAGGTAATGTCACATAAAATTTCAAAAATTGTTGGTATTTATTTGTATTAACTGTTGCCGTACATATGTCATAAAAATAAATACGAAATTCATATAAAAAGTTTAATTCCAACTGTCAGATAATGTCACTTTATTACTTAATATTAATTACTTAATTATTCAACTTAATTATAACTGTCAGGTTATGATAAAATTTCAAAAATTATTGGTATTTAATTGTTAAAGGAATATGTATTTATTTGTATTAACTGTTGCCACATACTCGTCATAAAAAGAGTTATGAAATACATATAAAAAGTCTAAATCTAACTATCAGATAATGTCACTTAATTATTTAATTATTCACTTAATTATAACTGCCAGTTAATAATAAAATTGCAAAAATTGTTGGTATTTATTTGGCAAAGGATGTGTATTTATTTGTATTAACTGTTACCATCTATACGTCATAAAAAGAGCGACGAAATTCATATAAAAAGTTTAATTCTAACTGTCAGAAAATATTTCTAATTAAAACAAATATTTAAATTTATTCTTCTCGAAATAATTTATTATTTAAATAGGAAATTCTAAGTAATAATTTACGCTAAATATTTTATAAAATTAAGTGGCACGTATCTAATATTTATTTTTCTTTTGATTTTTGCAAAATTTAAAATATTGTTTTTAACTAAGTTTAGTAAGATTTAATTGAAGCAAAATTAATTTCTAAAATCTACTAAATGTTCCACTGATTCTAAAATTAATACATTTGACTATATTATTTATGAAACTATATAAAAAAAATTTTTAAATATTGTTTATAAATAACATAGTGACAAATTTCTTTGTTATCATAACATATTCTAAATATATGTTTAATTAGGATATTTTTAGTTCAACTTTTGTATGTTATTTGTGATAATTTCACTATTTATATCATTTTTATTCATATAAAATATTAATTAAAGGATTTTTTACTCACTCAATCTTGTACTTAAAAATAAAAATGCTTTAGAGATATCAATTTAAAGAGAGTATTGTAAATTTAAAACAATAAAAATATTTAAAATTTGTGTTGTTGTTTCTTATCACCACTGGTACACATCTAGAACCCACGAACCCGTGTGGCCTCATGGTTGAAGGGAAAAGGGGGCAGCTTCAGTTGTGATGGAGCACCTGTAGGTAGAAATCTGACTTGGCTCCATGAAGCTTGCTTTTTTTACGGGGTAGGGTTGTCAGCCCTACACCCAACAGTCATCCCGAGTCATTTAAAGAGAACATGATTCATTGATAATTGTTTAAAACGCCCATGGCACATGTTGTTCTAATTCAGCTGGCAATACAGAGATATTTAATCTTTATGCCTTAAGCAAGGGCTGTACCGCTTTTACTCATTTAGCCCTACCCGGGACTACGTATAGTTTGAAGATATGCTATGGACGCGAGTAAGTTTACCCCCACAACGCTCAGCGATCATAATAGACCATGGCTTAAAGTGGATTCCGAATCACTACAAACATGCACGACATCACCAGGACTCGAACCCGAAACCTGTGGTCTCGAGTGATAAAGCGCTAGTCACTCTGCCATTCAGGCCATGGAATTTATTTTCTCAATCATTTAAAATTTATTTACTAGTTATGCATTTTACATAATACAGAATATTTAATTCATTAGTTCATTAATTATTTTCTAGAAAATCAATAGTTGTAGAATAATACAAAATGTATACAGAAATGATTACATAAAAATGGCTACATTTTATTAAAAAATGAATTTGTCTTCAATTTTGAAATTTTTTCTGTATAAATATTTTCACAAAGCTAGTTTATCATATTTTCTTTTTTAAACATTTTTGTTGTTTTCTATATTTAAAAAAAAAATCATACAGAAAAAAAAATGCAACTGCTTGAAATAGCTAAAATCAATAATAAAATGTTAATATTTTTAAAAAAGATGTCCATCGTGTAAAATATTTTATTTTAGATTTAAATTTAATTTTTAGAAATAAAATTCTAGTGCTGCATACACTAAAAGTTTAGAATATGTATTTTTTTACTACTAAAAACAAATAAAAAGCATGTGTGATTCAAATGAAAATTAAAAAAAGTTGAGATAAATAATTCAATTTACTGATCAAATATTTATATAGTATGTAGGAAAATTAATTAAATAGTTAATATAAAAAATATTGTTCAATTATTTAAATATATTAGAGAAAACATTTAAGAACAAATGACAAAAGATTTATTTTTGTCTTTATTACATATAAGAATCAGCAAATAATTTGAATTTAAGTATATTGTAAGAAATAATTTATTGAATAAAATTAATTATATAACAATTTTATCTAATATTTTTAATTTATATATTTTTGGTTTTAAAATTATCATTTTGTATCACTAACCAACAAATGTTTGTTGAAGTTATTTCTGAAGCTTCTTTTTGTTATCTATAGGAAGTGCAATGTAAAAATTTATTCAATTGCAAAAAACAATTTATTATTTTTCAATCAATAAAAGTAAATAAATGCTTTCTTTGTTTAATTTTAAATGATACTGTGTACAATGAAATAAAAGTTGCATTTTTGGTAACATTGTTTTAATGGTATTCGAAGTAAAAATACAAAATTATATTTTAAGCTAACATTAAGAGATAATTTGTATGATTATCAAAATCAAATTGATATTACACTAATGTAAAATTATTGACAATTCGATTTTCTTTTCCTTCTTATTTAATTTTTTTTTTTAAGTTTACATTTTTATTTAAAATTTTAAAGCTACTTCAGTCTGTAGGTTCTATAATTTAGAAATTGATAATATTTTTTTAGGTTGCCTTGATTTTTTTCTTCTCAGTAATTAATTGGTGTAGTGTGCAAATTGGGCAATCGGATTGTGACTGGGTTTGGTTGATTTGAGATACTTGAAGCACAGGTTAGAGAATTCGCGGTTTTATTTACATACGCACAAACACCACACGCATACAATTAGAGACATGCAATATTTAACAGATAAAGATATACTTTAAGATAGATAATTATAGAGATAGAACTATAGATAAGATAGATAAAAATGATAGATAATTATAGATTCGTGGAAGAATTCCACTTCTAAGCCAAAAACCTGAATCTCAGCTAAGCGCAGGGTGCGTAAAATATACTTTCGCTCTGGGTGAGAATCTAATACCGCTAAATATACTCTCGGAGTAAGATATTATAAATCAAAAGTTATTCAGCGGGAGAACAGGTTGAGCTGTACCTCCTCTCGGTTGAGAGTTTCGATGCCTGTTGGCCATTTCTCCTGAAAGCCAAAGGGGGGCACTCTTGTCTGTGTATACGATTAAGCATGGTTACATCAAATTTTTTTTTTAGAAAAAAACGAGTATTACGCTATTTGAAAATTTAGTTAAAGTTAATAAAAAGAAAAGAATATTCCATGGAATTACATAGCATTATGTCATTAGTATATAGTTCAAGGTTTTTTCTTTTAATATCCTCTTACCATCTGAATTACAGTGCCTTGAGAATAACTCGCTAAAATTCAGAACTGAGAATTTTGAAACGAAACAAGTGAAAATAAACCAAGTATTCCCATTTATCCCACCTGATAGGGACTATAGACTAAAGATACAAAGCTTCTAGACACCAAATATTAAAAAAATGAGGTGGCAAAATGTGAATTTAGACACAATAGTTCTAGTGCATGCTCCCTGGGCAACGTTAAATCTGTTATGCATTTGACGTTTTAGTGACAAATGGTTTCAAATCAAAGTACTTTGCATTTGCATACAGCAAAATCTTCCTACAAATTTCGTGAATAAATTTTACTTCTTAGATCTAAAATAAGATCCAAATTAATACCGATAACAAATGGTTTAAAATTGAAATAGAAGCCCAGTATAAATTTCATTAAATTATTCATAAAAATTATATGTCATCACAAAAAATAATTATTAATTTACAAAATAATTTCCAGTCTCATTTTCGAAAATTATATAGTCAAATTCATCATTCATTTTAGAATTTCCTTATTTAATAATCTTTCTCAGGTTCGAGTCCTGGCGGTACCATGGAAATTTGTAATGGTTCGGAATCCACTTTAAACCGTAGGTTCCTGTCTAACATGACTGTAGAGTGTAGGTAGGGCTGACAACCCTAGCCCGTAAAAAAAGAAAACATCTCCTGCCTCGAAATCTGCCAGTAGGCAGACGGCCTTGAAGCTGTTGTACCAATGGAAAAGAAGAATCTTTCTAACGATCTTAATGTCCTTTTATAACTTTAAATTTTTTTTAATCTTTTTTTTTTTTGTTTGACTTTAAAACTTGAGCAATTAAAAACACCTAGAAGTATTAGAGTTTCTAAAATAACTTCATTAAATAATTTCATTTTACAAAGAAATAAGATGAACGCCAAACAAGTAATATAAAAAAAAAAATAAAAAAAAAATATAAAGTCAATTCCTACTTTTTTTTCACTATATTGCCGAAAGTCCTTTATAAATAATTCTCATTCAATTTTTTAAGTTTATCTGGCGCCATCTATTGGTAGATATATGCAACTTAAATCTAAAAAAAAACTAAAATTAATTAATTAAATTTAATTGCTGGATTAATATTTGAAAAAACTGTATTAACATCCAGTGTCATCCACTACAAGTTCAAAAAAAAATGTATTTGAACTTGAGTGGATGAATAAAAAGTATTATATTAATGATTGAAAATTTGAACAAGATATATATAGGGAGAGTGTGAGCTAATAGAAGGAATTGAAAAAACGATAGAAAATTCATGTTGTTGAAATTTCTTTAGTTTTTGTGTAACTGAAATGTTCATAAGTTAAATATATAAATTAGTTAATAAATTAGAAAATCATATGTTAAACAAGTTAAAAGAGCATTACAAATTACTTTTGTGTATTTTCAGAAATGCAGTTTATTCGAATAACAAGCAAAATACAGTGAGTGGTATTATAATCCAACAGAATTTAGACTATGATTATATTATATCATAATTAAATTAAATTAAACTTGTTTAGAGAACGAAAAAAAATTCTGTAATTAAATAAAAAACATCTATTTTTAGATAAAAATCAGTATTTTTTTTTCGAGACAAGCAGTATTCCAGAGAAAATAAGTTTTTATTTTACTAAATTATGAGTGATTGTTAAATATATTTCAAAATATCCTTACATTCGAACGAAAAACATTTTTAGATAAAGATATCAGATAGGTAAAGGATTGTTGGTGAGTATTGTGCGAAGAACATGCAAAAAAGAATATTTTAATAAACATATTTATATCGAAATGAAGGTATACAACAACATATTTTATTTTATTTGTTATAGCATTATTTGTGGAATATACTTCAAAACATTCTTATTTTTAAAATAAATTCTTTTATTAAAATTTTAAGTATTTTTATTTATTATTTTTGATAAAAATATTCGACATAAAATACAAGAATATTCGATACACACGCGAGAATATTTGACATAAACACGGGAATTCTTAGTTATCTTTGCATATGTGTTTCCGAATCGAAATCTCTCATTTCTGAAATTTAGCGAGTTATTCTCCAAGCTCTGCGGTTCACATGGAAAGAGGGTCAGAAAAAACCCCAAACAATATATTAATCATACAATGCTATGCAACTTCATGGAAAATTCTTTCCTTTTTATTAACTTCAATTAATTTTTCAACATGTGTATTCATTAATCTCATCAATATAATAGGAGATAGTACAGGGTAAAAGCAGGAAACCATTCTGTAACAGTAAACGGTTTTCAAAATGAAATAACACAGCAATTACAAATAATTTCCTTTTCATGTTGTGTATTATTGAAAATATGAAATTAAAAACCACGCTAATATTAAGATACGATTATATACACGATATATTATATATACCACGATTAAAACGATGAAACTATATGTGGAATCTGAACCTAATTTTGAACAAACACATCCAGGATAGAAATTTTCCGTGTTTGCATCCTTCTATTCGAGACGAAGAAAATGATCTTTGGATTTATCGTGCCTATCTTCTGAGCAGATAAAGAGCTTTCAGTTCTGAATCGCTTATAGGGAACTTTGCTTGTAAGAAAATGACATCTTTAGTTTGGAAATCCAATCACCCTGTTGGATCCATGCTGTTAAGAACATCAAATATGAAATATATAGATCATCAATATATAGCAGGCATAGTATCTGACATTAAACTGATAAATAAATTACTCCGGCTTTGATCATCGTTATTTCTGGTAAAATAAAATTTAAGGGGTTATGCATAAATTGATGTATTGATATTTAGAAAACACATGTAGTGAACTGTTAAAATTAGAGGTAAATTTACTTATAGCATGATTGACATTAAATATTTATTTATCGTATTTTTCATGTTAATTAAAATATATTGTTCTATAAAAATGTAAGTAAATGTATTCTATAACATTTTGCATTTATATTTTTGTAATGTATTGGTTCTTATCATAAGTCGATATAATTATCATTGATATCAAATTTACTATTTAAAATCTACTCTGACGTCGATGGATATAAATTTATTCCTCAAACCTCGAAATTTATCTATTTGTTAAATTTACGATGAATCCATTTACGAATGACGTTATGAAAACATAACATTACGTTAAAAAAAAAACATTTCTATTTTCTACGATAAATTTTTCAAATGTTTTTTACTGCGTGGTTAATTAGTGAAGTTTCTTCTATATGAAACTTCCCTAATTATGGTAATTGTATGTATATATATTTATTCTAAAATGCAAATTTTTTTATGATTGTTAGACAATTTTGGTTTGGTTTGTCGCTCTACGGTCATCTTGTGCACACTTTAGGTTAAACAGACCGGAACCTATGGTTTAAAGTGGATTCCGAACCACTACAAACATCCATGGCACCGCCGGGACTCGAACACGAAACCTGTGATAGCGAGCGCCAGAGCGCTAGCCACTCTGCCATTCAGGCCCCATCAATTTTGGAGATTTCGTTTTCTGTACTTGAGAATTACTTTCCTATATGCCAATACCTGTCTAAAACTTTTATGAAGATGTTTATTCTCTCACACTATGTCTAAATGCAAAAAAATATATAGTGTATTTATAAAACATAGTTTTAAAAATTTTCATGTAATCTTTTGGATTGACATTACGCTTTGACAACATTTTAAGTAAGAATAATTTTTTTTTATTCCATTTCCAGTTTTGTTCCCATGATTAGATTCTCGTAAAGAATTTAAATTTGATTCATTTTCTTCAAGTGGAAAATAGAATCTTTATTGGGTTAAATAAAATGTGCATGATTTTAATACAAATGTACTGGATCGGATTGAATTTAAAAGTTTCCAACTGAAAAATAACTTTAAATTTGTTGAATAACTATTCATTAGTCTTCGTAAGTCAGAATTTGTAATAATTTATTTTACGTAGTAATATTTTTTTTGTTCACGTCTATGTTCGGGAATAGGCTTCTATTAGGCTTGAAGAAGAGAGTACAAATTCTCAGATGTTATACTTCGTTTAAAATTGCACTTGCAAAATGTTAATGTGGGGAATGTTTCAAAGTGTGCAAATCTCTCCCGATGACACTGAATTTACTACACAGCTGCCAGATTGCAGACGAATAACGTCAAAGGTTCAGGCATTCAAAAATAATATTGCTTAATAAGTATTGTGACATTCATTATGTTTGTTTGTTTCTCTTGCAATAGAATTAAGTTCTTCCTTGACAAAAGTTAGGCTTGATGGCCAAGTAACTAGCCTTCTGTACCACAGGATTCAACCACAATCTTCTGGTTCGAGTCCCAGAGATACCATGGACGTTTGTAGTGGTTCGGAAATCACATTAAACAGTAGGTCCCGATCTAATATGATTGTAGAGCGTTGGGCGTATGGCTAACAACCCTATTCCGTAAAATAAAAAATAAAAAAAAATAAAAACATTTTATGTTTTAGAATCTGTTAGTAAGCAGAAGACCTTGGCCATTGAAGAAGAAGATGACAAAAATTATGTTGGTCATTATTTTAAATTATGTTGTTACTCGTAACATTTTCGAAAAATTTAAGCTATGAATATGTGAAATATTCTCATTTTCAACTTACTCTTTACGTTTAACGATCACATATGTGTTTATATATATTTTTTTTCTATTTTGTTTTCTATATCCCTGTTAGTATTATATAATTATTCTTCTTCATTGGCGTAACAGCCTCATTGGGGGCCAACACTGTCTGCTTACTAGCAGATTCCTAGACTGGAGATGCTTACTTTTTTACGGGGTAAGGTTGTCAGTTCTATACAGTCATATTAGGCTGCGACCTACGGATGAATAAAGTGGATTCTTAACCACTACAACATAAATGACACCGCCTGGAGTCGAACCCGAAACTTGTGACACCGAACGGCAGAAACTCGGCATCAGGTCCCAATATTAATAACTAATAACCTAAATTATTTAACTATTTTTCATTAAAAAATTTTTTTTATTTTTATTTCCGATAAAACTCATTGTTATCTGAAATTTCTTTAAAAAAATCATCACTGAAAAACTTAAAGCAAATTTATAATAAAGATTATGAATTTAAATAAAAATACTTGAATTAAAATTATTTTTAACTTAATTAAGTTAGATCCATTTCTTAAATAAAAAAAATCTTTTAATAAAATTCAATAAGAACACTGCGTTGTCAAGGAAAATGCTCTTGTCAATATTCGTTAGTTAAACAAACCAGGAAAAAAACCAATTGAGCGACAAAAGTAAAACTTTGAACTCAAATTTTCTTGTGATTGAAAAGTGCATTGTGTTATTTTGTTTTTTCAATAAGAAAAAATTTGACAAAATGGACACATGACTTAAAATGAAATAGACTATTAATTCTTCATATACAAATAATACGTTGACTGCAATGATTTATAAAACTAGTCATTACATGAAAGGAAATCTGGTAATAAATTTAAGGAAAAGTAATGGATGTTTCTAAATTTTCAGGCTAATTACTATAATCGAAAAAAAGTATGTTAGTAAGAGTCAGGTGGTTTACTTAATAGATTCTGTAGACAATAGACATTTTTCGCATACCTGAAACAAAGCTGTAATTGAAACGTTATACTCTCATTATATGACGTGCATACATATTTTTTTTAATACTCATCTAAGGAAAAAATTAAAATGAAGTATAAAAGTAGCAGTATATAAAGGATATAAAACTATTGTTGTTGCTGTGACTCATCCTCAGAGTCCTGGGGAGTAGTGGATGAAGATTTTATTAGGTAGAAATCAAGCTTGGCTTCGAGTCGCTGTAGAAGGAGGGCAGAGCCTTCCGGGAGGACTTTTAGGGGGAACTACTCCGCATTGCTTATGGTATGGGAGAAAAACCCGGAAAACTTAGCCAGGTAGTATGACTAAAATGGCAAGATGCTGAACATCCCAAATGTCATCATCATCATCATTCACCTCGTTTTTTGAAACAGTGTCTATATCAATGCCGCCAGAGGATTGAATCTCACCCCTAATGCTCACCAGCTGCGCACGTTGCAACAGAGCCACGAATCGGGCTTTTTTTTTTTTTCATCGGGGACCTCGTGCTCTTCCATATATGCCACGAACAGCTCACTGACTGGTGATGAACAAGGGCATTGCCTTCAGGAACAAAGACAACACAGTTCTTTTCTGCTGGAGTCTCCTTATTTCTGAAAGCACTGATTGCAGCAGGATGCCGCAAAAGGATTAGAACTTTCGTTCTGGGGCCGCATTTGCGTGTCACATGGAAGTAAACCTGAAAAAAACTCCCACAAGGCAATTTGATTATCTATGGGAAACGCTTCACAGCCATTGTCAAAATTACCATCGAGTCTCTTCCTTTCTGAAAGCAGTTATTGTAATCCAAAATGCCAGCTAATCTGCATCCAAGAAAAACATAAAATAACAGTCGAGATAATTATCCTACATTTATGTGATGTCTGGATGAAAACTCTCACCAGACAGTCTGACTGTCAATGTCAGATATTATGCACAAGCTGTCACATTCCTAAGCGAGTCCCCTCTTTTCTGAAATTAGGGACTGCAATGCAAGCAGCCAGTGGGTTAGAACCTTATTTCTCCTGCACGTTAGATGTGCACTTTACCAGTGGGCTCTCTACAGCATGTACGTGTATGAGCATGTTCATTCCTCATGGATTTTGTAATTGAATATCGGTGGATCTCATTTTCCATTAACTTAGGGAACAACCTATCCATTTGACTATTGTATGAAAAATATTGCATGCTCTACATTTGACTACTGTATGAAAAGAAACCTAGAAAAGTTACCACCTAGCAAAAGCACCAGGCAGACATGGACTATCTGTGCAAGATTGCATATATAGGCTGCCAAATTCTTCATAGAGTTTCTTCGTTCTTGAAAGCAATAACTGCGACGCATGCGGCCAGTGGATTCGAACTTCAGCTCTCCACACTAATTTTTTATAACATCGGTGGACCTCATGTCCCCCTTATAGTGAATATTACCACAAATTATTACCATCATGAGCACAAATAGCCCACCGATGTGTGATAAGGAGGAGCGCATTGCCTTCCGAGTTGATTTTTAGGGATAATTGTCCTACATTTACGTGTCGTATGGTAGAAAATGTTGAAACCTCTCACCAGACAGCCAGACATGTTGATGCGAGATTCTTTACACGGATTGTCATAATCGTCTTCGAGTCTCCTCGTTTCTGAAAGTAGTGACTATAATAAAGCCGTCTGTGAATTCAAATCTTGGATTTCCTGCACGTTGCAAGCTGCGCACGTTTCCACTAGGCCTTGAGTTGGCCTCTAGTTATGCATGCTATCATTTTGCAGCTGATCATCGCAGGGCCTAGTGTTCCATATTTGAATACCTAGAACAACATACCAACGGTCTATGAGGAAGGAACATTTTAAAGATAGCTGCAATGCATTTGCGCGTTGTTCGAAAAAAACTTAAAAATTTTACACCAAACAGCCTGACTACTGATGCGAGACTCTTTACACTCGCCACATTTTCCATCGAATCATCGCATTTCTGAAAGCAGCGACTATAATATATACCATTAACAAGTTAATAGTGAATTCTCTAGCAGTGCACGTTACCACTGAGATACAAGTTAAGCAACCTAAAGAACTTAAAAACAGAAATCTAAGTTTGTCTCTTTTGTTGCAAAAAAAAAAAAAAAAAAAAAAAAAATTAATATAATCAATATTTAAGATAATTCTAAATTAACTATCGTCATAAAATTACGTAATCATATTTCCGAGAAAGCTATTTATTAAATTAATATTTTATTACAAATACCCTTACAATTTCTGTAAAAAACATTCAACAACTACAAATTTGTCGTGAGCATCATTGTATTTATATTGCAATCATCAAAGACTAAATCTGAAACTGAAAAACCTTTATTACTAGGTTATTATTTTCTTCGGGAAGGACTTTTAAGGGAAAATGCACCGCATTGTATGGGAGACTTCCACCAAACATAAAAATCTGGCAGCTTGATTGTCTAGACGAAGACGGTTCATTGAGACTGTCTAAACTGCCATTAAATCTCCTCGTTTATGAAAGCAATAAAGATCTGTCAAAAGTTCCTGTGTTTGATTAGTTACAAATGTACTCACAAAAGAATGACACTGCGCAAAATAAAAGTTCAATTTGCACTTTATTTCATAAATTTTATGAATTTATTACCAGGAAAAATGTCATAAAAGTAGATACTGAACTAACCACTAAATTGCGTTAAGTGTCATTAAGCTGTTGATAATTTTGTGTCTGAGTGCAATTTTTTTCCTTTTCCTATTGATGTTGAAAACTTTTTATAATGTATCCCATTTCTGTGGTCGTGAAATATTTGGTTAGATTTATGACATTTTGTAAGAATATTAAAAGCCATCACTTTACAGCGAAGCCGGTCAATTTGCCAAAGCGTCATTAAAATGGTGTGGTTTAAATAATATTTGGTGAGTATTTTCCTTTTAAATTTCAAATACGCAATTATGATTTAGTTCCAATACATCATTGCTTATTAAATTGATAATGTATTTTA
Source organism: Caerostris darwini (assembly GCA_021605075.1). Classification (NCBI taxonomy): domain Eukaryota; kingdom Metazoa; phylum Arthropoda; class Arachnida; order Araneae; family Araneidae; genus Caerostris; species Caerostris darwini. The sequence goes on along the minus strand of BPLQ01006085.1, from coordinate 26,413 downwards.
TTTCATTTTCTATTTTAAGTAAATAATAAATAGCGTCGGGGCCTGATGGCTCTGATTAGAGCTCTGGTGCTCGGTGGCACAGGTTTCGGGTTCGAGTCCCGACGGTGCCGTGGGTGTTTGTAGTGGTTCGTAATCCACTTTAAACCGTAGGTCCTGGTCTAATAGGATCATACAGTGTTTCTGGCGTAGGGCTGATAGCGAATATGGCGTAGGGCTGACAACCCTACAACGTAAAAAGAATCATCTACCGTCTAGGAACCGTCTGTTGCGCCACTGATGATGAATAAATAAAGTGAAATAAAATTTTATTAATAGATTTAATGGCAAATATAACATAAAAAATGCAAAGTTGATCTTGAAAAAACAAATAAAAACGACCAAACATTCTCCTATGATTTGACATTAAAAAAGACTGAAGAGTTTGTTCTCAATCAAATGCAGAAAAAACAGAAATGTTTGCTTTGATCCTATTTAGAGATTTATATTGTCAAGTCTTGCCGTTATCGTGACTAAGTGACAATAAAGCGCAATTGTCGTACAGAGAAGGATTTAGGTTCGAATCTGTTGATAGTGTCCGTTGGGGTCACATTTTTCAAGAACGAGAAATCTCAATGGCGTATGTAAGAGTCTTGCATTAAAAGTCTTCCCGGACGAAGTGTACTCTCATCAACTAGAATTCATTCTCAGTTCTTCTTTTTCGAATTACCTCTTAATTCTTATTATTCCTTAATTCTTATTAAATTATTTAAAATTAATTATAATCCTCTCCACATTGAGCCTTTTAGAAATGCGGCAAGCACTACACGTTACCAAATGCAACAGATCAGTGGACAAGCGTCCAGGGATTCGTACATTTAGATAGCCTGAAACTTTCTCATCGACTTCTGCCTCCAATAAAATGAAAGGTGTATTACTATCTAGATTACACATATCTAAAACATGTCCAGGAACACACCAGAAACTGTGGAACATATTTTGCTACAGTGATCGAAATATGAACAGATTTCAGGGTGCTTTAAATACTCAGTTGTACCTTTTTCTTAAATTTTCGATTTCATTGAAGATGAGCGTTACAAAACGGTCACAGTCTCATAACCTCATTAGTAACGGAGAACTTCCATTTTTCTTTTATGTTGTTTCTAATTAAAGTTATTCAATTTTTTTTTTAATCTTTCTAGTTTAATAATATTGAAATCTAGTTGATCATTGGCTTTATTTATTTATCTCATTTTCCTTTTATTACGTTTATTTCTTCTTTTTCGATTGCCAGAAATACTGTGCATCCTTTCATTCCATAAATCATGTTCAGAGTTCTATACGATATATGTGTATGTCATCTATGACAAATTGTCATGAATTTACGAAATTTGAACTTTTTCGTTTTTGATTATAATTTATCGTTCATCATCACAATATTTTTTATTGATTTAACATTTAGGTGAATTGAGATAAAGTACCTTACGCGAGAATAAATCTGAAAGCCTCAGTCAAGCCAAACCAGACTGAACAGAACCGTTCATGCGTTGCCGAGTTTTTTCGCGCTCTGAACAAAGAATCGATAGAAATTTTGATCAAAATCAATATGGCGAATATGTGATTTGACCTGATTATGGCGATTATATGGTTGAAAGATACAAAGTAACCTTTTAGTACTGTTTGAATAGATTATATCATATTTTTAAACCAAGCATAGCTACAAGTGACTACTTGAGATGTTACGATATCTAAACAAAGAATTGATAGAAATTTTGATCAAGAGAATCAACATGGAGAATATGTGATTTGACCTGATTAGGACGATTATATGGTTGAAAGATACAAAGCATCATTTTAGCTGTGTTTGAATTCATTATATCATATTTTTTTTAAAAAGCATAGCCACAAATGACTACTTGAGATGTTCTGATCGGTTATTCCATATAAGGTTATGGTTTAGAACTATTTATATATTTTTCTAATGTCTGACATTTAGATTGATATCATTAACCAATAGCTAAATTGTCTGTAGCAGATTCCACTTTATCGAGAATGCACTACTGGGAATCTGCTACAACTCAACTAAAAGAGGATGAAAAAGGCTTTTCTGTATATTTCCATACAAAGAACTGACAATATTTACTTGACACACAAAGAAAATTAGAAAATATCTACGAAGCCTTCCAGATAATAATGAAGCATGTTACCAAAATGTAAGTGCCCGACTCATGGATCAGTGACAGCATGCAGGAGGGATTAGGTTCGAATCTCCTGGTGGCGAACGTTTCAGTCCCTGCTTTCAGAAATGAGGAGACTGGAGGGCGTTTGTGACAATGTGTGAAATATCTCATATCGGCAATTAAGTAACCTACATCGTATCGGCAGTTAAGTGGCAGTTTTTCGGATTTTCTTCCATCATTGCCAATGACACAACAGCTCATAGTGGGCCAATGTCGTCTGCGTTCTGGCAGTGAGATTGGAGAAGTTTTTGTTTTTACGGGATAGGATCGCCAGCCCTATCCCTTAAGCTCTACAGTCATATTAGACCGGGACCTATGGTTTAAAGTGGATTCCGAACTACTACTACAAACATCCATGGCACCGCCAGGACTCGAATCCGAAACCTCTGGCATCGAGCGCCAGAATGCTAATCACTCGGTCATCAGGCCCCATTTTGTCCCATACGACAAGCAAATGAGGGACATTTATTTCTAAAACTCCTCCCGAAAAGCAACGCTTTCTATCATCACCCGTCGGTGGGCTATTCATGGCATATATCAGTGAAACACGAGGCTCACCGATGTATAACAAAAAAAAAAATTGTACGAATTATCAAATTATTAATTTTAGTGATTTGTTTGTCTCTCTACGGTCATTTTGTGCACACTTTAGGCTAATTAGACCGGGACCTACAGTTTACCATGAATTCCGAACCACTTAACAAGCCTCCATGCCACCGCCAGGATTCGAACCTGAAACCTGTGATACCAAATGCCCGATTATTTTAGTGAGGATCGAAATTGTAATCTCTTTCTTCGTAAAATTTCTATTTTAATCCAACTAACATTTATTCATCAAGACATATTAGAAGTTTTAGACATAAAACGGAATATAAAATAAAAATGGAGAATATAAATAAAATAATAAATTCCAAAGATAAATATATACAGATTGTTGACAGAAACATGTCTGAAGATCATTAACAAATACAAAAATAACCGCTATCTACCTCCAAAAGGATGCATTCAGCTTTCACGGTCGAATTCACACAATTACCTGTCTAGATGCAAATCACCTCAACCCGTAGGGGAAGTAGGGAATTTTTTTTACCGGGGGGAAAAAAAAGGGAAGAACTTGTTTCCGATATTCTTGTTCAGGCATTTTGAACGAATGCCAGTGTGAAACCTCTTCCAGTTTGAGCTGTCATACCGGTTTCGTGCAGCCAGCAGAGAGCATTAACATGAGTGTTTGGGAAATCATTTTCGAATTTCTTGTAGTTTTAGTGAAAACTTTCGGAGTTATTGGCTTGGCTTTGTTCCGATGGGTCATTCCAGAACCTTTTAAGTGTGTGAGAGAGAAAGTCATCCTGGTCACAGGTTCCGCTGGAGGTTTGGGAAGGCAGATTGCTCAAAAGTTCGCCCTCCTAGGTGCCAAAGTAGTTCTGGTAGATATCGATGAGGTAAGTTGTCTAGAAATATTTATTAAGCCCTTTTATATGTGGCATTAACAAGAAAGATTTTGCTTCTATATCCAAATGTACTGTATTGTAATTATATCCATTTGCAATCTTATATTTGAGCAATTTTAGCTTAGTAATTTAACTGCATAAACGCTATTATAATAACATCCATTTTCAATCTTGTTTATCAAATTCAAGTTTAAAGAAGACATAGCTCGTCATCATAAAATTTAAAATTACAATTATTTTTATAAGTAAATTGAATGAAAGTTTTTTTTTTATATTTTAATTTATAACTTGTTTAATAGAACTCATTATTTTATATATAAAAAAATCTTTGGATTTCTTTAAATTTATCCTAAGCGTATTTAAAGTTAATGCATTATAAAAATAAAACTGTATATGAACCTACTTCATCAAAAGGATTGACTCTTTGTTACTTAATTTACTTCATTGAAATAAGGCTGCCTGATGCCCAACTGGCTAGCGCTCTGGCATTTGGTACCACAGGCTTCATGTTCGAATCCTGGCGGTGGCATGGATGCTTGTGAGAGTTTCGGAATCCACGTTGAATAGTATATCCCAATCTAATTAGCCGAAAGGGCGAAAAAATGATCATAGAGATAAACCAAGCCAATTCATCGAAATAATTGATATTTTTGTTGCTTAATAAATAAAAGTTTAATAACTGTTAATTCTAATGTTTAAACGATTTTACTGTTTTCAGTCAAATTCCATACAATTAGTAGATGTTTTCGCTAAAACATAACAAAAGTTTAAATTAGTAAACGCTAATTGTCAGTGAAAATTGATCTTTTCTGCTATTTAACTTGAATACGTATCTTTTCTTTTTATCAAAAAAATTATATTTATATCTTTTAAAACCATATAGATGAGAGGAATGTAATATTTTAAAGTAATCTTTCTATTTTCATCGGAAAAAAATTTTCGCTTTAAAAAAAATTCCCAATAATTGAGGTTTTAATGTCAAAATCGTTTTAATTTCGCCGGTAATCGGACCTCCTTAAATTAAAACAATTCATTTAATTAATGGGTGAAATGAAAGTGTTAATCAACGAAGGAAATGATAGAAATTTACAATAATTCTATCTGTCTCGGGTTAAAAGAAATTATTGAATTTTTATTTACTTAAGAATTAGGTTAAATAATTATTTTAAATACTGCCACATTAAGCTCAATCAATATGATTTAACATTTACATAAGTTTGAAATGCTCAATTCCTGACAATGATATAAATTTAATTAAATAAATCCTCCTGTACGAATTAATATAAGTGAAAAAAAAGGAAATATTATAATAAAACAAATTTATTTTATTTAAATATTTACAACGAAAAAAAAAAAAACGTTAAATTGTGCTGTAATCGTTGTAGTAAACAAAACATTTTACTTGATATATTTGTTGTTCTCATATCGAAGATAAAGAATTATAATAACTGAAAAAAAAATTCAATTTCTCGCTGTTGTAGTAAGAAGATCATAAATTCAGAACTAAAACAATTTCTTAGAATTGTTGGGTTTTTTACATTTAAAATTTTCTTTGTTCGGATAATTTTTTTCTGCTTAGTTTATCATTCACTTAAAAAAAAAAAGTGAAACACGGCGAAAAGAAATTTGTGGTTTTCCTCTAATCCTTTAAACTATTGAGATTTGTTGAAATAAACAACTTGCTTGTAAGACTTCCCTATGAGATAGTTACAAATACTCAAGAAATATCACAATCTTGGGGTAAAATCTGGGAAATCTTTGAGAGGAAACAGGTTCGGGATGCTTAAAAATGTGATCCAAATCTCTAGATGTCAATGAACAGTGGTAAAAAAAAAACCTCAAGGACGCGAAAGAAATTCCTCAAATCGCCTATCGTTTTATTGTACGTTTTGTTGAATTCTAGACAACTTTATCGTGTTGTCATATTACAATCGTACATTACCTCTAAAAGCAAATTGTATTTTCTGTTATGATTATGATTTTTGGCATGAATTACGGTTACATATTTTAAAATTACATTTATGAAGTCTTGGTAGTTCCATCTTTTTCTTCGTGTATAAATGATTTGGTGTAACTTGCCTTTGCGCCATAAAATATCCCCTACTTTCCTAGTATAAAAATAAATATATCTTCTGCAATGGCACAAAAATCCCATGGTGGGCCTAGGCCGTCTGCCTACTGGCAGATTTCGAAACATGAGAAGTTTCCATTTAGAGAGTAGCGTTATCAGTCCTACGACCAACAGTCATATTAGACCGGGACCTGTGGTTTAAAGTGATTTCCGAGCCACTACAAACATCCATGGCACCGCCGTGACTCGAACCCGAAACCTGTGGCACTGAAGGCGAGAGCGCTAGTCATTCTGTCATCAGGCCAAGATTAATATTTAGCAGAACAAAAAAAATAATCATTTCGACGCAGCATGGTATATATTGGGGCCTGATGGCCGAGTGGCTAGATCTCTGGCGCTTGGTGCCACAGGTTTCATATTCGAGTTCCGGCGGTGCCATTGATTTTTGTAGTGGCTCGGAATCCACTTTAAACCGTAGGTCCCAGTCTAATATGGATGCTTGACATAGGCTGACATATCTACCCTGTAAAATGAAACTTCTGTCTCGAAATCTGCCAGTCCGACTTTGGCTCATCATGAGGCTGTTGAGCCGATGATGATGATGATGAGGAGGAGGAGGTGGATGGTGTATATCGAACTGGGTTCGAGAATCGAGGTCTACCATAGTTTAGAACCGAGTCTACCATAGTCTATCCGAATAACCTGACAGATATTGCAGTATATCTGTCAGGTTATTCGGATATTAAATTTTTGCGAGAGCGTTTGGTTGACTGGAGTATTGCATATAATCTTGTATCTCGAAATTTTTTTCGAAACACATTAAAAGTTATAAATAACTTTGTTATCCGAATTTCGATTACTGTCAGTAAAGAATTTAATAATTATTTTTTTTAATTCTTGATGTATCTTTTTTGATTAACAACGTTAGCCATCGTGTTTTACTTTACAATCATGTACGCTGCACTTAGATGTTTGATTTCAAACACATCATTAGTTGTCAACATCAATGAAATTAAAAACCTTTTTGCCAGTAAAATGAAGACCCCGTACATCTTTCTAATAATATTTCCTAAAATATAAAAAAAATCAATGGTGAGATAGGTTGCATGTAAAACAATGAGAAAAAATATATAATGCAGAAATAATACGCGTTTCTTCTTAGCATATTAAATAATGTATCACAATATAAAATATAAAACAGTTCAAATTTTGTTATCAAAAGGCTCTCTCATAGTTTTATTCAAAGTAGACTTCCTGAAAGAATTAGAGATATAACTAACACAATAATTTTTGCATACATTTTGGTAAATAGCTTGTAACTAAAAGTTTTACTTCGCTTCAGAGATTTTAAGAATATTGTACTGTATTTTTGGTAATTTTTTTAAAGAACATTTTTCCTCTGCACTAGCCAATTTCGTATGTTTTATCGTATCATCGGCGCTTTATACAACTATAAATAATCGCGTTCTCATTAAATGACTAATCCAGTGGTGACAATCTTGATTATTGTAAAAGGATACATTTCTTCACTACTGCATTCCTCTTGCGATATTGGTAGGATGTAATCATTTGAGTTATATATAACATAGTATAATCAATAATATATGAGCTTACAAGTTGATAAAATATTTGCAATTATTAAACCACTTCGGACATATTGATATAGTATTAAACAAGTTTGCGTCTATTCTGATCTTGAAAATATTCCACGGAATTCAAATGCCATGAAAATCTAAATGATTAAAATCCTACCTGTGTGTCCTACGTTAGTGCCTGCCTCTAACGTAGGACTGTGATATTTCTTCACTAACCATATTGAAAATCATTTGAATATTCTTATAATCAATTATATGAGCTAAGTTCATAAAATATTTGCAATTATTAAACATTTTATTGATATAGTATAAACAAGTTTGCGTCTATTCTGATAAGAAAATTTCCACGGAATAAATGCTCAAATGATTAAAATCACCTGTGTGTCCTAGGACTATCATAAACCATTGAAAATAATATTCTTATCTAAGTTCATGGTGCTATTAACATTTTAGGTTCTACTAATTAAATATGTAATTATTAAAATATTGTATTAAAATATTGTATTAAAATATAGTCTGATAGTCGTGATACTATAATAGTCTATATAGTCATAAATTCAATAAGTCTACAATTTAAATTTTTTTTTAATGGGACTTATGATATAAATGATTAATTATAATCATTTATATCGTATCATTAGTTCAATTTAATTCGATGTAGGGAAAGGATCGCCGAAATTCTTTGATTGGCAACAACTATGAAAGTTTTTGGCTTCTTTGTCGACTCTCTCTAATTTACTAATAAGAGGTATGCGATGCAAATAAGAGGTATGCGATGCAATTTACGTAATTTTAGTGTTTATTTTATAGTATATTTTAGTCTTAATATCAAAGGTGCATTTGTTCTTGATATTCTTCTTAACAAAAACTTAATTGAAATAATTTATAAAATTCGCTTTAGTTCAACAAAATTAGAATGCAATCTTGTTAATAAAAGAACTTCATTTATAAGTATGCAATGTATTATGTTTCTATTGACCCTTGATAGCAAATCGACCCCTAACAATATTTCACCGACTTTTGATAATGAATAAGTAGCTTAATAGTTTTTTTTAATATTCCAACGGAATAAATTTATATAAAAAGAAAAACATTATTAGAATTATTTTTCCCTTTCGAAGTGTTTTTTTTTTATTTCTGTACCAGGCAGTATTAAGCATCAACTTCAAAAACTTTATTAAAATTGATCGTGCAGAAATTATACTATGCAAAATTCCTTTAAAAAGTAGTAAAAAAAGTATTTTTATAATCAAATCACGAGGAAAATCTCCGAAAAAAAAATAATAATTTTATAACAGGAAAATCTGCCATTGATAAAATTGATAAGTAGTAATATTCATTTTGTTTACAACGTACAAAAAGGAAATTCTACGATATTTTCGAAAAATTACAATTTAATCTAATATAATTTTGTTACGAGATTAACACAATTCATTTATCATTAAGTTAATCGGGAATTATCCGGAAATTTTTAGCTTTTCAATTTATCTTCATTTATCTTATTTCAATTATTTGCTTTCTTAATGTTTTCAATTATAACGGAATAATTTGTAAAATTTAACATTCAGAAATATTAGATTTTTTAATTATTCTTGACATTTTTTAAGTTCAAATTTTCAGAAGTTGTAATACAAGTTTATGCATTAGTTAATAATTCAGACGGAATTTTAATGAAGTTTTAATGTATGCGATTCTGTTTCATATGCAATTTGTATTCTAATCTGATAATATAAAAAAAAATACGGGTGATTTTCTTTATCTCGAATCCTTTACAAAATGATAGATAACTGATAAGACTAAATTATTTTTGCTTATAAATAATTCAGACTTATAATTTTTTGCCTTATTTCGATTTTGTTTGATTTATATTTCGATACTATAGTTTTTTTTCCGATGTATTTCTGCAATTTTATAGATTCTAAATACAGAAATATGTTAAATGTATATAGGTTTTTCAAATAAGCAACTCTGGTTATTCAAGTTTAGTTTATCAGCCAATAAACTATTGATTGAATGTCAAATTTGAAATAACTTTACTTTCATTAGCTTAAATGAGAAAGTAAATGTATTTTCGCAGTAAATTTAGTGTCTTGCCCTTCATTTTAATGCTTTTAAAAATATTTTTTACGTTTAATATGAAACATGAATAAAGTCTTTAAATAATCATATTGTTTATTTTTCATTAGCAAATGTTAAAGGATATAATACTACATACTTGCCTACTTGAAAAATGAAAATCGGAATTTTTACCCTCGATTAAATCAAAATACCCTTAGCAAGGCGAACAATAAAAATCGGACTTTTTACCCTTGGTTAAATCAAAATATTAATAGCTTGAATAATGAAAATCGCAATGTTTACCCACGATTTAAAACAAAATATTAATAGCTTGAATAATGAAAATGGCAATGTTTACCCTCGATTTAAATCAAAATATTAATAGCTTGAATAATGAAAATGGCAATGTTTACCCTCGATTTAAATCAAAATATTAATAATGAAAATGGCAGATTGAATAATGAAAATCAATGTTTACCCTCGATTTAAATCAAAATATTAACAGATTGAATAATGAAAATCGCAATGTTTACCCTCGATTTAAATCAAAATACTCTTATTAAGTTGCATCATTCTTTTTTGTTATTTTTTTTTTATTCTTTATAACCAAGTGAACGATTTATTTATATAGCACGAATCAGTCAAACTGAATTTTTCACTTAATGCTGCACTTTTTGGTTTTATATTTTTCTAGCTTTTATTTTCATGAGTCTGCATAAAAAGAAAATTTACCAGACTTTACGGAACCATTTGTACCTACGAACTTCGTACCCATCCTTCACGAAGGTCATTTTCGTGATTTTTTGTTTAGCCTGTCTTTCGCAAGAACTCACCGTGTCGAAAGTTGCTGAGCTGTCAAACGGCGTGGAATTTTTATGTGGGGGCAAAAGTTAGATGCCATACACTTTGACAGGTGTCATTCAGGCGACCTTAAATCTATCAGACTTTTCAAATTTATGAAGGGTTTCAGATTTATTGAGTGACGGGTTTCTTCAAAATGAGATGAGTAAGCTATTAAGTAGGTCAAGGAAACATTTTTACAAATGCTATTCTGTAGCTTAATATTCTCCTCAACTTGGAACAAAATGTGTTTTATAGGTGGTGACTAAATGATATATTCATTTTTTATCACACAATAGTCCATCTAGGTCTGTATTTTCGCCACGCTGAGTCCCAGGATAATGCAATGTAAAGTGGGTCCTTGCATATACAGTCATTGGTCTTGGGATAAGTTTTCAGCGATGATATAGCTTACTGAAATATGCATTTTTTTTGTACAGGTATGTATGGTCGGAAGTGACGAGTCGAGGCACAAAAATAGACATGTAAATAAACAATGTTTTTCTTTTCATCATTGCAAACTGCTTCTTTGATTCAATGTTTACAATAAATGTTCAACCACTAGTAATACATTCAGGGTATCATCGAAAGAGTATTTGGCGAGCAATGTCAGAGATGCCTGGTATTTAGGGCACGCTTGCAGCTGCAATGATAGAATTGAGCAACGAAGTCCTCAATTGAATCAAATGAAGTCTATTAGAAGAAAACATAGTAGCAAGCACAAAAAAGAAAATAGTTTGCATCGAGGTTTCCAGCCAGAAGACTTGAAACTCGTCACGTGACTGTACATACACTTCCGACTGTACATATACATTTCTGTATAAAAAGGCATGAATATTTGTCAGTTGTTCGGAATCAACGTTAAGCTGTAGGTCCCGGTCTAATTAGCCTAAAATGTGCACAGAATGACCGTAGAGCGACAAACCAAATCTATATAAAAAAAATGCATGTTTTAGTAAGCTATATTACCTCTCGCATCTTGTCCCGTAATCGGAGAATCGCCCTGTATTTAATTTTCGGGTTAGTTACTAATGTTATACATCAGTTACAGCCAAAGTTATTCCCTTAACATACAATCGGATATAATGGTCGTGTAAAGTGCCCGGACTTATCCCAGAGACAAAACTCCAGGGGTGTTTACATCAAGAAACAAGTCTATGCGACTGAATCAGCCTCTCTGGATTACCTGAAACAGCGTGTCAACCTTGCTTGTTGCCGCATGATAGCCTCTGGTACCATAGGTAATGGGTACAGCTGTCTGGTCTTTGGTACCATAGGTTTCATGTTCGAATCCTGGACGTGGCATCAGTGTTTATTAATGGTTCGGAATTCACTTTAAAACTGTAACTCTAGTTTAATTAGCCCTCATGAGCAAAAAAATGACCATAAAGCACAAACCATCCTTGCTTGTCATGGAGTTGCACCTTTGTTCCGATCCGTTCACATTCAGCTGCCTGATGGTCAATTGGCTAGCAGTCGACCTTTGCTATCACAGCTTCAGGTTCGAATCCTGGCTATAGCATGAATGTTTGTTAGTGGTTTGGAATCCACCTAAATCTGTACGTTCGGGTCTAATTAGCCTAAAGTGTGCTCAAAATGACAGTAGGGCGACAAACCAAATCAATCCGCCCACAACTCAAAATTGCCATACATTCGGTTGTGTATTTCTATCAACGAACATTTTGAGTAGCATCTCCAGTAGATTACTTTATATAATGTTTCTACTATGTTTGTCTGCCACTTGGACATGCTATGATGTTTATAAGATATTTGCATCATTTAATTTATGAATGTGCTCTTGAACATTTTTCATTTCCCAAGTATCGATTCTATATAATTAAAGAATGGTCTACGTATTTCTAATTCCTTTTTATGTACCTTGCTATGTTTCGTAATTAGATTTCCAAGATTTTTTTCTCATCATCGGGTATGTCCATTTTCATACAGATACACCGATCGTTTACGGTCGAAGAACACCCCTTTCGCCGTCAATGGGCCTGAATTCAGTCTCGAATTATTTTAATTAATCTGATAGCTGAACCTTCAATAAAAGCATAAAATAATCCCAAACTTTGAAATTAAATATGCCGGTCAATTTTTGCCGCAAGAGAAATTTTTGTTACATGTTTTAGGATGATTGTAAGGTTTTACTAAATATAACTATAGGAGCTGTAGAAATCATTTTTTCTACTTCATAAATCAATGTTGGAGAAAGTATAAAAAATCTTTTTAATCTCATTTCAGAGATTTTTTCAGTTGGAAGTATGTCTACGATCAACGGTTGTGAAAATAAAGGCCGAGTTTCGATATTCATTTGCAACTTGCATATACATCTAAGACTTACTCAGAATGAAGTACATGTTTAAAAAAATAAAAAATAAAAAAAATAAAAAAAAGCATTTTTCGGTCGTATTTTAGGGAAATAAATAAATAAAAAAAAATTAATGCAAAAATCGGTTTTAATTCGTGTGGCAACTAGGACCCACGAGTACTTGATAATCCCTGCTAGAGGGAAGCCATGTCGCGGATTTTCCCTATCCAATGGGGGGAATACATCAGATTGCAATTGGCCGAGACAAGACCTCATTTGAAATCGGTATAAAACGATTTGAAAATTAGATTTAGATTTATGTGAGTTGTATGTGTTATGTGTTGTGGTAAAATAAAATAATGAAAAAGCAGTACGGTACATAAACATGCACCTCAACAGTGATAGCTCATCAAAATTGGCTGAACTTCTCTCTCTCGTACAATAGTGTAAGATGCAAGTAGCTTCTTGTACCCATCCAAAAATTCGACTATTTGCCATCAACCGCAATTATCAAGAAATAATTTTTTTTAAATATAGGTTCATCTAATTCATCCTTAAAAATAAATTTTGGTAGCAACTTTTTGACGAAATTCTAATGAAAAAAAATATCGAATTGTATGTAGCGGCCTATAATCCGCAACAGGATATTCAAAGATTTTTTTTAACGTATAATCTACGACTTATCAATAAATTATAGTACTTGTTTGGAACATAACTTAATGATACATTTAAATCGTTTTATTAATATAGCGAAGTTATTCGAAGAAAACGTCCAATTGATTGTGTCCAATAGTTAAAGCTTATACTGCAGAATAAAAGAACTTGTTAACAGTAAACAAAGAGCTAACTTCAAATACTACATTTATTATAGAAATTCATAGTTTCTGCAACTTGCAACACGTTTATTTAAGTATTATCTACTTTATCGATGCTTTAAAATTTCATCGCATCTTTCATGAAGTTCACAATTTCTTACCTGTTTTCATTCATCTCTCTACTAGAAGAATAGACATTTGTGAATGAATTCCCCACTTCTACTAAATCATTCACGTGCTTTGTGAAAAGAAAAAAAAATGTGAATACAAACACGTAACTCAGTCGTCCTTGAAGGTCAATGAAAATGTTCTTGACCTCTTGAAACACTTTTTATGTATTAGAGAGTTCTAAGTACGTGCCGAACTGTTATTAAATATGTTCTTTTTAATTGCAACTTAATTTAGAAAGTAATAAATTAATAAAATTAAAAACATTTAAAATAGTCAGAATTTTCGCCACAATTTTAAAAAAATAAATTAGACTATTTTTCATCGTCCGAAATTCTCAAGAATACGATTTTTGTTTTTAAAGATTTATTAATTTAGTATTTTTTCCCTCGAAGATTAAAAAAAAAAAAAAAAATTTCATTAGCAAATCGATTAACTCAGTAGTTTCCAAACTTGTTTATCTTACCGCTTCTTTCAGAAAAAGTTGACTTATAATTTACTACATCTGAAAACATAGTGAATAAAACAACTTTAAGTCTGAAAATATAAAACTGTTTAATAAAATCCATTATGGTCATTCATTGCCTGAAAAAATAAAAATTATGATTAACATTAAAATGATTCTAATGAGAAGGATATTACTAATATACTGCTATTAGTGAATTAATCCTCGGCTCTTTATAAAAGCGGTCTTAAATTACTTGCTATTAGTAATAGTCGGTTTCCGTTTGTTTCTTTAATGAATTTGTGACACTATATTAAAGCCAGGAAAGGAAAAGTAATACAAAAGAAGTTTTACATTTTCCAACCCATAATCCAGAATTATCCGTAGGTATCTACTTTTTCAGTCAGTTTACTTTTAGTTTTTTTCATACAGTCTACTTTTTTTGTATCTTCTTTTTTAGTTACTTGTTGGTAACCCTTTTTTTTTTTTTTTTAATAGTTTTTCTAAATGTTATCTTCTCTTCTATGTTTTCACCCTTATTTTTAGTAAACATTCTTCCCTTTCAAATATACCTGATACAACTATAGCCCCCGTGATCATTCTACCTTCCAGAAAGTGGTATTACCCACTTTGGAAACCAGTGTCTTATCTGAACAATATTCCATCTAGTCCTCAAGTTTTAGATATCTTTAGGCGGAATGGTGGCCTAGCGTTTCGGTACCACAGGCATCAGATTCGAATCCTGGAAGTGGCATGAATGGATGTTTGCTAGTGGTTTGAAATCCACTTGAAGTTGTAGGTCTCGGTCTGGTTAGTCCTCGTGTGCACAAAATGACCGCAGAGCGATAAACCAAACCATAGACCATCTTGAATCAGATCCCATGGCATGCCCGAAAGAGTATTCTAATTGATTTTGTCTATGATGTACAGTTCATAAAATCTAAACCCCTTTTGGAGTTAATTATGTTTATCAAATAATTCTTTGAACATATTTTCGTGTTTTGTAAAGATATTTTTGCGTATACAATATATTTTTCAGAAAGAAAATATATATATGCAGTGAAATGTTAAGTTTAGCACAATTGCCAGAAATAGATAAAAGTATTTTTTATTCAAATATATTATGCCAACCATATTTATTTTAACACACAAATCGTACGACAGTAATCCATTTCAATAGTTTGAAAAAGAAAGCGTTTTTGTGCATAAAATTTAAAAATAGAGAATGATAAATGTTATGACAAAAACTGGAAATGTCTACTTAGATGCACATGTTTTTTCACATCTTGTTATCGAATACGACCAAATGACTAACATTTTTATTTATAATAAAATATTTTTACATAAATTAAAATTAGAAATGAAGTATTTTGTATACTTTATCCTATAAAATCTTTTATTTTGCTATTTGAACTTATCCATTTACCCTTTATTAAGTTTTATTCTCTTTTCTATCGTAAACAAATGTAGCAAATAAGCAGTAGAAACTGACAAAATAAAATGTCGAACATAATTTCTTTTTCTATTGAACTCGAAATTCCGGTTGAACAACTACAGTAGATGTAAATTAATAAGGAGATCCACTAGTAATTGTAAAAGGACTTGAAAATATGATGCATTAAAAAAAACTGAAAAAAATATTTAATTTTCTTTAACAATTCTGCATCACGATCATTAACTTATTTATTTTATTATTTCTTATTAATAACTTATTCATTAACTTATTTATTTTTTTGTTGAAGAAAAGAGATTCAATTTGCTAAATGAAAGCCATTATTCGTTTCATCAAGAACAAAAATTAAATATAAAAAAAAAAAATTATTTACACTTATAAATTTCAGCAATTTAAAATTGCTTACGCAAATGTGATACTAAATTTGTAGCACAGGCAGCATTTTTAAAACACGTTCTATCTCAAGGAATCAGAGCATTTTAAATAGTTGTAAAATTCATAAAATCTTTTAATATGCTGATCAAATTTCAAAACTGCCTGGATTTAGAAAGACGTGTTTTGGCTTAAATCAAACTTACGAATGCTAGGTTACATCAAACATTGCAACTATTTGTCCATCTAATGTAGACAATAGTTTACTTGTCTCGTTACTCTAAAATTTACTACTTTACTATTTGTCTGCATTAGAACACTTAAGATTTTTAGTACATAAAACTGGTTTTTGTTGCAATTTGGATAGAAATTGTAATGCATGCGATTTTGTTTACCAGTTTTCGGGAGAGCAAAATTACTGCTCGGCTTGGTTTTGTATTTTGGTCATCCATCAAAGGATTTACGACCTTCAGAAACATAACTAGAGGCTCGTTCGTAAGACAAATAGTGGCCAGGTGGCTTTGGTACCACAGGCTTCAGGTTCGAATCCTAATGGTGGCATGGATGTTTGTTAGGGGTTCGGAATCCACTCTAAACCTTAGGTCCCGGTCTAACATGATCGTAGAGCGTTGTGGGGGTATTGTTACTCCACATCCTTAGTTTATCTTAAAGCTACACGCACCTCCTGGGTAGTGCTAAGTGAGTAACGTCGGTGCAGCGCTTGCCTTAAAGCGTAAAAGATAACTATCTAAGCGTTTGCCAGCTGCATTAGAAAAAAAATATAACTGAAACGGGCGAAGGTTCTGCCACTGGTTTCAAATCTTGGACATGGCAGCATATAAAAATTTATCTATACAATTGTTTTTGTAGAGAAATAATGTTTTTCATTTTATTTTACAGACGCGTAACAATGAAACGCTGCAGAACATTAAACAGATGCAGGCCAAGGCATTCGCGTACACGTGTGACGTGAGCAACGAAAACCAAGTGGAAGAACTGGCAGACAAAGTGCACCGTGAAGTTGGGGATGTAGACATACTAATCAACAATGCTGGCGTACTTCCTGGTAGGCCATTGCTGGAGCTGACCAATGCACAGATCAAGAAGACACTCAACATCAATACACTGGCTCATATGTGGGTAAGTTGAACACATGGCAGGCATGAGTATGACTAGCAACTACCATCATGATTTGCTATACTGAATATGCTTTGGAAACTAACTGTTCTAGATGCATACTTAAGATAAACTCTTAATGCTTCTTGATAAAACAGTGAGGTACTTAATTATTAAATTATTAGTAAGAATCAATTTAATTGGTCTCGGAATATTTGGGTTTCATAGATAATTTTACAAAGAATTGTTTAATTTTTGGAGTTTGGGATATCAGTGATTTGTATGGAGCATTTTAGTTTTGAATATTTTGGAAAGACTGTTATCACAGTTTTCGTTGCCAAATATAATTTCTTAAACATCTTATTGAATCTCAATGGTGATAAAGAAACCATTTAATTGCCGCCCAAATCACCCAGTTCTCTCAGAATAGGCATTATTTAAATAACCCGATATAAAATAATATCTAAATGTATTTTCAGTGAACTAAATGCCTTAATAATAAACCCTAGTAAGGAAGAATTTTAGATAAAAGGATTCTTTAGTCTCATTTGTTTTCCCCTCTCTATAAACCTTGTTTTTTTCAAAAAATTCTTATTTTTACAATAAATCACATTAAAACATTATTTTATTAACAAAGTTTTAAAATAATTTTTTTAAAAATAAAATCGTTATTTAATTTTAAACATTAAAACATTCATTTGCTATTGCATTCCAAAAACAAAGTATATTTCAGTAAACTTACTAAAATTCATATATAAAGTATTAATTTTATAATTGTGAAATGAAAATTTGTCCTTATAGTTAATTATACGTGTTAATCCTTCACTTAACCTTTGATCGAAAACAATTTAGCAGAATTATAAAAAGTTTAAAAAATTTTAATTCTAATCTTGATCTTTAAATTAGTATTAACCAAATGATTGTCATTCATATAAGCAATTGACATAACAAAACTAAGTTCTATAAATATTCTTAAATGTTACTAAAAAATCTATTGGCAAATTCAATTTCTTAAAATATAATAGAAAAATGAGAACAAAAATTTCACACATTAACACGTAATTAGAAGCAATGCGGTTTATTTCTTTTCGCATATTGCAAGAATATTGTAATTAAAGCGATGTTTAAGCTCAATATAGAATAATACCTAAAGGATGCGTCCTTCGAAAGAAACCATAATTTATACAGGAAATTAATAAAAAAAATATCCTTTTTCCATTTAGGTTTTTTGTTTTAAGATATAAAAACAATGGTGTCTATACTTAAACACGACTGGTTTTGGGTAACACAAACGTCATGATAGTTAAACACAGTTAGACGTAAAGGCAAAGTGAATTTGCATAAGAGCTTACGAAATCATATACAAGTTTATGAAATCGTAAGCGTTTTGGAGTCAACACAAATTTTTATTTGGAATTATGTTCATTTTCCTGTAAATGGAGACTTTTATAAAATTTAATTGGTTGATAGATTGAGTCATTCTATCCTTTCATCAACTAATTAAATTTTATGTCATCTATTTAAAAAATAGGCCATTGATGTTTTCTTTTATGTAGATGATTCGGCAGTTTCTACCACGTATGTTGGACAGAGGTGAAGGTCATATTGTAGCAATATCTTCAATTGCTGGCATCTTGGGTTGTCCTTACCTTGTAGATTATTGGTATGTATATTCTATTTCGTCCGTACATCTATAGTAAACAATGTTTTCGTTTACATTAGAAAATATTACTCGCCTAGTTGTCCAATGTGTAAGACTTGCTATGTAAGCAGCTGCCTGATGGTCAATTGGTTAGGGCTCCGGCCTTTGGTACCACAGGCTTTTCAAGTTCGGATCCTGGCAGTGACATGGATGTTTGTTAGTGGTTCAAAATCCACGATAAACTGCAGGTCCTGGTCTAATTAGCCAAGAGTATGCAAAAATGACCATAGAGCGATAAACCAAATCGATGTGCAAGCTAATTCGTATTCTATTAGCTAATGTGCAAGATTTGATGGATTCGATTCTGCTGATGCCATCCACTATGGCAGGGTTCTCCAAACTACGGCCCGCCAGTGTCATTAATCCGGCCCGCGACAGCGAATAGCTTACATGCTGCTGTAATAAGTTGGATAAAAAAAAAACATAGAATGATAACTTGGTTTTATTTACTTGCTAGGTAAAGCTGGATGACAAGCATAATAAGCAGAAAATGTAACTTAATCATAACTGACAAATAATAGAAATGAATCCCACTAACATTATAAATTAGTGAACATCCCGCGGTTGCCCTCGGTAGTTATGTTTGGGGTGAAGAGTATCGCATATGAATGAATATATCCTGAATCAAACATATTTTTTCATCCTGAAAATCCCTCAGGTACAGAAAAGTTAAATTAACGTGAATGAAACTGCGGGGTATCCACTTGCAAAAAAAATATTAATGAGATTTATGTAATTATATAGATAATGGCAGAAAAATTAAAACTGACTGAGCTGACTTCGATATTTCTAACTTTATATCAGCATTTGTGATCCAATATTTGTAATTCTACGATGCTTTTAATTGAAGTGTTTTAAAAGAAAAAAAAATTTTTTTTTAATAAAATTGAAAATTTCGATTTAATTTGTTTAAAACATCTAAAATTGAAATATTTTATAACGTATTAATCTTCAATTATGAACATCAACAATTTGCATGTTAAATCTTTTTATTTAGACACTCTTTATTTTGAAATAAAAACAAAATATGTAGTTAAATCAAATCAAATCAAAACAAAACTTTTGTTCAATTATATTTTTTTCAGGAAAAAAAAATCTTATAATTTTAGCTACGCATCTTGTTAAATACGAAAGATCAGAGCATTAGAAACTAATGGAAATCTCCTGATTATACATGTTAATGAATACAGAAATGCGCATTACTATGAGCTTCTTAAAAAAAAAACGATTTTTTTTTCGTCACTGGATTACATTAGAATAAGTTTTCTTTAATGCAATTAGTATTGCTACCATACTCTCAGCAAGAAGTCTTTTTACGATCTCTCAAAGCTACTAATGAAGTTAAATATAAACTGGTATTAAAATTCCTCTTATATGTTCAATGTTACTTTATTTATTGGAAATTGATTTTTAGTTTCGAGCTTGGTATTCAACATATACAAATTAAAATATGTTAGAAAATATTTTTGGTAATCGTTGGTTACTAAATTAATATATTACAGGTAATTAATGTTTTGTACTAACGAGAACAACCTGGCACTCAAATCTGATAGATATTCGGTATCATGTATAATGAGATATAAAATTGGCGAATGCCTGTGCGACCTTGACAGGTCGAAACAACTACAGATTGAATGTGAACTATACCATGAGTTGTTCCGTCGTGTTTGGTGATCCACCATTAGCTGAGAAATGTGTACTCCTTTAAGAAGTGAGGGAAGCTGACACCTTCTCTTGATCGAGTTCTGCGATAAGTCGAGCAGAAGTGTTTTTTTCATTTTTTTTCTTTGAAATGACTGAATAGGCCGGACTATCGTCCGCCTGTTTTTCAAAGGGAACCCTTGTTTCGTTTAAGTCGCCGTGCCATAATTAAGGTCTGCCGCAGACCACCAGGCAATTAGATTCGATGTATACTCAAGAACTCTGAAAAATCTCCGCTTTTGGAGTAAACGGTACTTGTGCTTTAATCGTATAATAATCCAGAGTTCATTATTTTTATATATATGTGCTTGTAAAAAATTAGTGTTTCTTTGAACCTGAAAGTGGCCTCTTCTTGAAGCCGTTATAAGTCTAATATAGGCCGAGACGTTATAACGTGTATTATAAATCATATTTTTTATTATACGTATATAGAAATTGACTTTTAAAAAAATTTAAAATATTTATTGTATCTGCTTTTACAAAACTTCTCAAAATATTTCTATGTCGAAAAATATTTATTTTATTTGTTCAGTGAATAGCTTCTATAGGCATTCTGTCTTTACATGCAAATCTTGATTTTGAAAAATATGCAAGTAAAAATATTCATTTGAGTGGGAAAAGCTAATTTCTCCAATTGATATACAGAAATTGTTTGTTGAAAATTGGTGATTAAAAATAAGTGGTTATGTCGAAAATTAAAATTGAAATTATAATAATTTAGCATATTATTCTGTATTCGATTGTGCTTATTTTCATACAAAGAAAATTATTTTAAATGAAGAAAATGAAAACGTTTTCTTGTTGGATTTTAATAAATAAAATATTTCTGTATTGTAGGCAATAGATAAAAGCTTGTAGAAAATAAAATCTTCGCAGAATCTTCCTTAGTCTCCATTTTTGAATTCAGCATCAGCTAGAATGATTGACAATCGTTTTTAACCTTGATCTATTTGTTAGTCAAATCTATTTTTACCCAAGAAGATTTTGATAATTTTCCTCCTTCTATTGAATCACGCCATGGATTGAATAACTTCCATGACTTTTTCTTTCAATAGTTTTTAGATATTCTTGTTATAAATAAAAAAAAAGGGGAAAACTTCCTTTTTATTGCAACTTTAGTCGGTTAATTGATACTGAACCTATTACATAAATAATTTTAAAAGTAGTAGCAAAACGAAATCTTTGTTGCAGAAACAACCAAAACTAATTATCGAAACATGTGTTATCTTCTTTTTCTTTTATCATTGACACAACTTTCAATTGATATATATATATATGTATGAATTTTATTGGTACCAAAAATACTTAATCGAGTCACCGTCCGCCATCAGCAACTCCGTCGCGTTCCTTTTCTGCCCTTGCTCTTACATTGGAATCCCCGTATAAAACAACACCCTTATATGGAGTTACATCTCTTGTTCGTGGCGCCATCTGTTGTCTTTTATAATAAGTTTACATTCGGGCAATTGCTACATAAACTTTACTTAGTAAATTACACTTTACCATATACAAAAATAAACATGTTGTTTATTGTTGTTTCTTATCCCACTTGGCTGGCCAAGCCCACGAGCCCATACGTACTCATGATTGAAGGGAAGGAAGCAGCTTCTGTTGTGATGGAGCACCCGTAGGTAGAAGTCTGACTTTGGCTCCATGACGCTCTAACAGTCATAGGAGACCGGGACCTACGGCTTAAAGTGGATTCCGAACCACTACAAACATCCATGGCACCGCCGGGATTCGAACCCGAAACCTGTGGCACCGAGCGCCAAAGCGCTAGACACTCGGCCATTCAGGTCCCAAATTTGTGAATGGCAACGGTACGCGGCGTTCCCAGGTGGCCGCCCACCCAAGTACTGACCGCGCCCAATGATGCTTGACTTCGGTGATCTAACGAGAACCGGTATATTCAGCATGGTATGGCCGTTGGCTAAAAATAAACATAATATATATATACAGCACATAAAACATGTAATAATTTTGTTTCTTTTAACTTAATCATTCAATTTAAAATATTTTTTTCTTTTTATTCTGAAGTTTTATTTTATTGTGTAAGAACATTTCATTTTAATGAAACGAAGAATACATACAATTTCTAATTGCAGCGCATCAAAGCACGCTGTTATCGGAATCATGTCAGCGCTTCAGGAAGAGCTAAGTGAAATCGGAAGAGAGGAACAGATTCAGCTTACAGTTATTTGCCCTTCCACAATGAATACAGGTCTTGTGCAATACCCCAAAACAAGGTAAATTCCTCTTTTCTGATAAGACCCTGTATTTAGGATTATTCCTAATACTCTTGGGAAAAATTTACATTCTTATTTTTGTGCTTTCTAATTTTTCTAGATTTCCATCTCTGCTGCCCATTCTGGATGTCGATAAAGCTTCAGATATTGTAGTCACTTCTATTCTTAGAAATAAGCGACTTGTGGTCATCCCAACCGTTGTTCATGTCATCTACAAGTTTGTAAAGTAAGAAATCATTTAAAAAAATTTTTAAGAATTCTTAGTGTTTCAACTTGTTCCTATCCCTACTCAAAAACTGATAATTTTTTTTTAGATATTTTCAAAGCTATTTGAAATAATGTAGGCATTTAACTTATCAAATGCAGAACATCAATTCTAATCCAAAACTCGCTATTATTGTAACTAAAAATTAAATTTTGAAAAGAAAAGAAAAGAAAATGAGAATTGAATTTGAAAAACTGTACCACTTTAAGCATTTGGAAAAACTTACAATTGGAAACTTTAACATTTTTGTAGAGGATTTTTTTTTCCCCCATTTCTTAAAAAAGGAAAAATTTCTTTTAATCTAAAGCATTGGCTTGTATGAATTAAATGTGCCTTATTTATATAAATATATCATGACAAACTTTAAAATATAAATTTTTATATTATATTTAATTAACTTCATTATCTTAATAACCGGTGTTCTATTTGTGGAAATCAGCAACAATTATATATTTATAAGAAATGAAGTATTCATTAAAAATCGAAAGTAATTCACACATTCAATGGTTAAAAACTAGCGCTTACTGTCTTTTGAATGATGTATGCCCTTAACTCAAGTTAAAAATCTAATTAAAATACTATTTTTTTTATAAGAATTAACTTTATATTTGTATTTTATAAGAAATTTTCAGAAACAAATGTATGTGCAACCAAATCTCTAGAAATAGTTAATTCAATTTTTCATTTATATTTAAAATTCCTTCTAATAGGGTACATTAGATATGTAACAATTCTCAAAGCCCATTTTCAAATTAGTTTTGGGTGTACAAAGCATATAAAAATTTTATACTGAATTTATCTTCAGAGCAATTAGTTTGTTGAAATAATGCATTACGTTTTCGGTAAATATTTCTATTAACAAAAATTAATCTACTTAGCTATGATCTATAAAGATCAAAACAATGCGAATCGTTTAATCTAATTAGAATTAATGAATAAAAATTAAATTTCTGTCAATTATTCACATAAAATGGTAAACTGTAAAGACAAATCAATGTTGTGTAAAAAAAAAAAAAAAAATCTTTAGTTTGTATCATTTTAAAATAACTTTCAAGAAATCGACATAACTTTTCACTATTGCTTAAAAATCAAATTTTAAGCTTTATTTTGATATCGCATACAACTGAGATTGACATTTTATAAAAAATATTTCAGTATATTTCCACCTCAAGTTCCACTGCTGCTACAGAGATTTCTTGGCTACACCATCGATCCCAATGTGAAGTAAATTCAAGGCAAAACGTATTGTTTTAAATGTGCAACGTCTAACACCATTTATGTAAATATAATTTATTCGTATGCAGTTTCTTTCATACTAAATGTCATTTACAGTTTAAAGATGCAATAAAATGAACTGTTTAAATAAGTGTCTAATTTAATTTTTCCAACAAACCTAAACATTTATATTTTACCATGGTAATACATCATACTAAGGAACAACCAATTAATGCATAACTGTATAGTCAACAGTTATGCTATAGCAAGAAAATAATGGAAAGTTGTAGCGCACGACATATATAAAAGAGTGCAGAAGAGTTATTTGTTCCGAAGTTTTCATGCAGTTAAGTTTAAATGAGGAAATAACTTTGTCTATTTTCATTTTATTTTTATTTTCTTCACTTTGCACAAAAAAAAATATTGAATACCCAATATGATGCATACGATCCTGATTCACATGTTGAATGTTATGTCTAGCAAACGTGTTATTTAAGTTGCCACAGAAATAGACCTGTCGAAACGGTATTTCGCTGCTAATCTACCTTGCCTCAAAGATATATCCTTGGTGTAGAGTAAAAGAACAATCTAGCTAGGAGCAGAATAGATTTGTAGAAGATCTTGCAAATTACCTGCATTAATGTATCTGCCAGAATAGTTTCTTGGCAGATATGAACGGGAGTCTATTACATGCATTCTGCTACTAGCACAATATCGCCAGCAATGATTATGTTATAATGAGCATATTCGTTTACAGTCCGGAATGTTGTTCTGGCAAATCTTGATTAATCATCAATATTGATTCTGGACACCAGGTAGTGTACAAGGTAGAACTTCTTATAAAAAAAAAATGCTCTTGAAGCTGGTCATTAAATCGAAGAGTAATATGCGGACATTATATACAATGGCATAATGGTATTGCACAGATTCTCCTGGGTCACGTGTGCGGCATGGACAAAATTGTCACACGAGTCTTGGCTGAAGTGTCGAATGCATTTACGACTGTTCATTACATTATGACTAATATTATAGGCATGAAACGCGTCGCCGTAAGACTGGTTCCGAAAGAGCTCAATTTTGTCCAAAAAGAGTATCGAAAGCAGGTCGCTGAAGACATAAAACCTGAAGACATAGTTCCTGAACCTCGACGAGCTTAAGCACCTCACTCGCCTGATATTGTACTTCCTAAGAACTTATTTACCAGATATGACATCATATTTCTCCTATTCTCAAAATTTAAACTGCTCCTTCAAGGAAGGCATTTTGACTCGATTGAGACCATAAATGAAAATTCGCTAAAATAACTGAAGGCCATATCTCAATCAGAATATAAAAAATTTATTGGCGGAAAAAAAATCTCAACACCAAGAAAGACTTGTATAAACACGCCTACCAAACATCTGAAAGATGACATCGATTCAATTTTCGCATAAGTGTAGCGCTAGCAGCGCCACTCGGAACATGCAAATCAGGTTTGCTTTAAATGCGTGCTATAAAGTTCGTGAGCGTTATTGAGCTTTGAAATTTGACGTATTGAGTTGATGTTAGCCAAGAATACCTTTAAGAAGACGAAGTCATTATCAACAGCTCACCGATTTTGAACGAGGGCGTATAATAGGGCGGACTAGACACATTGGATCTACACCTGGAGTCATGGTCTGGGGAGCAATTTCCTATGACAGCAGGAGCACTCTCGTGGTTATCCCAAACACACTGACAGCAAATTTGTAAGTCAGTCAGGTAATTCGACCTGTAGTGCATATTCTTATTCAAGGCAATTACTTACATATTCCACTTGATCATCCTAAAAATTATTTATAGTAATTTTGGTTTGAAGATTCTTATTTTATAAATCTATTATATATAATTCCCGTGTCACGATGTTTGTTCGCGATGAACTCCGAAACTAACCATCCGATTTTAACTTTTTTTTAAAAAAAATGTGTGTTTTGTTCCAACTTGAGAAATAGGATAGTTTTTATTCAGATTTTTTTTGTATTTAAATGCAAAATCGGTTAAAATCTAGCATTGAGGAAGGCGCCAATCTTGCAACCCTGAATTTTCGCCAATTTTCTGCCAATTTCTTTAGGGTTGCAATACTGCAATTAGAGGAATTCGTAGCTTTTTCGAACAATATAATGACTATTTTTAGATGGCGCCGTGTCTCGATGCCTGTACTACATAACCGTAAAATTCACATGTTCTGAATATTATTGTTTTATGTACTACTTTAAATTTTGTGAAAATTATATTGTATGAAATTTATATTATTTCTATGCGAAATAAATCAAATGTAAGTATTACCTGATTTGATTATCAATATTTTTTTTTATTTTCTAAGTTTGAATTTGAATTGGAATAAAATATATGGATGAA